>OY757910.1:67700820-67880820 GCA_963585895.1 Sepioteuthis lessoniana | reverse complement strand
CGCCTTTTAAAACTATATATATACACCCCTGGACACAAATATCAGACCACTCTCAAAAATGAAGAAAAAGATAAGGTTTACAATTTTTAAATTATGAAAATCAGATATTTGAAATACAAGGCAATTAAATTTAAAATATGAAGAAATTTCAATTCATTTTTGTATGTAGATTAGCATTCATGCTTAATTTTAAAATTTATTTTTGACATAAATATAAGGCAAATGAGTAGAACTATAGAATATGAAGGCAATATTTTTTATTCAATATTTTGTAGATCCGCCTTTAGCTTTGATAAGTAATTGAGTAATTCTCTTTAAATTTTTTTGCATGCCAGTACTTCTGAAAGCCATCTGGACCGTCTAAATTAAACTTCTTTTCGTCCGAGAAAACAACTTTTCGCCATTCTTTAGCACTCATATTAACGAGCATGTTCCAGTTGTTTCTCTTTCTGCTTCATAGTTAACCTTGGACGATGGATTCTTTTCTTATGCTTAATTTTTTCGATGTTTAAATCCCTTCAAATTTTTCTAATACTACAAGGAGCATTCAGAAGAGATTTCAATATTTTTTATGTTGAAGTAGTTTTCTTTTTTACTTCGCGAACGATTCTTCTCTTGAATTGTGGTGATATTTCTGGTCTGATAGTCAGTCTTCTTGTTCCATACTTATTTGGACGTTTCAAATAATTGCAGATAACGGTTTTACCGCGTCCTAAGACTTTCGAAATATCTCTCTGAGATTTTCCGACTCTTTTC
The DNA here is from genome assembly GCA_963585895.1 of Sepioteuthis lessoniana. Classification (NCBI taxonomy): domain Eukaryota; kingdom Metazoa; phylum Mollusca; class Cephalopoda; order Myopsida; family Loliginidae; genus Sepioteuthis; species Sepioteuthis lessoniana. The sequence continues at coordinate 67,880,064 of OY757910.1, read as the reverse complement.
AGAGCTGTAATTTCGCCTTTCTCAAATTCAGATAATTTAGTTCCTTTAGCCATGTATTTTTTAGTACTTTAAGTATTACAATTTTAATGAGCTTTTATATTACGTAGACTACATATAATAAATTTTTCAATTAAATTAAGTCCTTTTTTTCTTTAGTTTTTATTGGTGGTCTTATATTTATGTTAAAAATAAATTTTAAAATTTACCATAAATGCTAATATATATAAATAAAATGAATTGAAATTTCTTCTTATTCTAAATTCAAATGTCTCTTAACTATAATTTTCATATATCTGATTTTTATTATTAAAAACTGTAAGCAATATCTTTTTCTTCATTTTTGAAAGTGGTCTTATATTTTTTCCAGAAATATATATATATAAATATATATAAAGTTGATAAATCCAGAAACCAATATAAAATTGAACCACCACAATATAGGAAAATATTACATAAGATAACATAGAAATATAAATTAGTCCAAAACGACATTGTTAATTAAATTAATAAAGATATATATAATTTCCTAAATAAACTCAATATTAAAGATAAATCAAGTAAAATAGATAGAAAAAATGAATATATTCTTTTTAAGGATCATAAATAGAACTTTGAAAGTGATAAACAGGCCAACAAAAACTGATCGATGTTTAATATAAAAAAATAAAATACAAAATATTGTCACTAAAATCTTAGATAATTCAAAATATTTTCAGTGGAAGAACTCATTAGATACTATTAAATGGTTTAAGAATATCAAACACAAGAGAAATACTACCTTTATACAATTTGACATTATTGATTTTTACCCATCCATAACTAAAGAATTGTTATTAAAAAGTATCAATTTAGCTGGGAATTATACAAATATAACTCAAGAAGAATTAGACATTATATTGTCATGCAGGAAATCTGTACAAATTTACAATAACACTACATGGGAAAGACGATGACTGATAAATTTGACGTTACAAAGAGGTCATTTGACTCTGCCCAAATTGCAGAATTAGAAGGAATATACATTTTAGATACACTAGGGAGATTTTTTAATGTAAATAACACCAGCATTTATTGAGATGATATGTTAATTTCTATCGCTAATAATTATGGACCCCTAACATCTAAAATACAAAAGAAAGTCATTAGAGCTTTTGTATATTTGGGTTAAAGATAGAAATTAGTTCTAACTTGAAAATAGTTAATGTTTTAGATGTAACTCTCAATTTGAACGACAATTCTTATAAATAATTTAGTAAAACTAATACTATACCAACATACATTATTGTTAGTTCTAACTACTCTGTATCCATAGTTAAACAAATTCCTAATGCGATTAATATTGGAATAAAAAGATTATCATCTTCTAAAAACATATTTGATAATCACGAAGAATTTTATAATGAATCCATATGTAACAGTGGTTATAAAAATGAACTTAAGTATTTAGAAGCCAAAAGACATCACAACAATTGGGACAATAATTTTGGAAATAATAGAACTAATAATAATATAGATATGTATAATAAATAAACAAAAATATTAATAAAAATAGACGTAGAAATATCATCTGGTTTAACCGTCCTTTTTGCAAACTCTCTAATATCAATATAGGGAAATATATTTTTAGGTTTAATAAATAAACATTTTAAAGATAATAACACCCACGGGAAACTAGTTAATAAGAATAATATAAAAATAAGTTATTCTTATGCTAACAATATATATAAAATGATTGACAATCACAAGTATAAATCAATAAACAAGCTGGACTGGATAACAATGACAACTTAAAACAATCATGTAATTGTAAAATAAAAAATTTATGCCCACTCAGAAATAAATGTAACCTTAATGTATCAAGTTAATATTTCAACAAAAGAAAATGATACTGATGATAAGGCATACATAGGTATGACAAGCTTAAACTGGAAATTTAGATATTACAACCACCTCCAATCAAATAAAAAATCCAACATTAAAAAATCAAACTGCCATATCTTGGTATTTCTGGTATCTGAAAGAACAAGGACTAATACCTATTATAAATTGGAAAATAATTAAAAGATCCTCCTCAACAAACAGTTTATATGGTAACAACATGCAGACAGAGAAATAGATTCTTATTATAATCTAACTTTATATATTGATAATATCAAATATATTCAACAACCATTAATTAGGTGATTTATGTTTTTTTAATTCTATATATTGAAACATTGATCCATAATTTTTTAAAAATGGATTAATAAATAAAATAATTTAAAATGTATGTTTCCAATAAAGAATACATTTAAGTTTAAACGATAAAGTATAAACATACTTCTTTTTTCTTATAAAAAGATCATAAAATAAAAATATTATATAATTGTTAAAAAAAATTAAACTTATCGATATAACCTTATAACTAGAAGGAACTATTCCATGTGAGACACCATTTCGATAACACCGTATTTCTATATGTAAATAAGGATTTAAGAAACTAATATCTAATTCATTTATATTATAAGTTAAGAATTATTACTTATTTTAATATCTACTACATATTAATTCTTTGCTTATTACGATTAACTTAACAATCGATATGTTAATTTTTTCCTAATATAAATAACTTGAACTTTTACGATAGTTTTCATAATTAGAAATAAAATCTTGTAAATTAATATCATTGAATTACTATTTTCTGATAACACGAATTATATTATTCAATATTTATCATGCATAATAGTTTCAACGGATATATGGATGCATATTTCATCTATGATTTTAAATAAGTCGCAAGCCACTATTTAATTTTTCCGGGTTTACGTTTTTTTTTTTTTTAATTTCAGTAGGAGTTAAATTAGGGGTAACTTTTTTTTTGTTTTTTAAAAGAATGTATAATCATTTCATTAAATAATATTAGATAAGATATCTCCACCGTAAAAAATCTTTTGGATTAAAAAGTATAAAAATATATAAAAGATTATTTTAATCAAAAAATTAAAAATATTTTTCAACTTCTATTCTCGTCAGAAGAAATACAGGCACACCCTAATGATTTTTTCCATTTATCATCATCATAGACCTGAAATAAATTTATAATGACACCGAAGATTTGAATTTTTTCTTTTTATTTTTGAATAATTTTTTTTTTTTTTTTGGCTCTCCCCGTTGAGTTTTGATGTATTCTTGATCCCATATTAATTATACGTCATTAACTGTTGAGCACTCAAATTGGATACCCCTATCCTATATATATATATTGGCTAGACTTTGCGAACAAAGATTTATGAAGGGAGCCGTCCACGTCGACTGCAGGCACGCTGATAGCCGACTAGGCCGATACGGGACAGACATATCCGGCCGCTGCGACTGCAGTTAAAAGTCTGGTCTGGTATGGCAGCCGAGGCTCCCTGGATCTTTTTCCCGCGTTTCTTCCTCAGTTTGGCCTTGCGGGAGTCCTCAAATATATATATATTAACATACATATATAAATAGCGATCTCTCTCTCTCTTTCTCTCTCTCTCTCTCTCTCTCTCTCTCTCTCTCTCTTTCCAGTTATCTTCAGAAAGTGCTCATCATGGATATTACCAATATGACTGATGTAGATTTCTATGGTTAATTCAAAGATTCTTCCCCACTTTGTCTACCACTTAACCTTCGTGAAAAGATGACTACCATGAAGTATTCCACTTTTCCTTATGAATGGCAACAGAAAAAAATATATATACATTTATATATTCATATTTATATTTATATTATAAGTATACGATTTGTTAACAAATAATTTATTGGTAATATTTTAAAGAAGCCAGAGCTTATTTGTTTGCACACATTTAAATGGTTTCAAGTATTGCTATGTAACATTTACAATTCAATTTAAGGGTCTTTCGCCTCTGCAGATATGCAGTCGGCCTATTCAACTACCCCAGCCGACTCGGCTGCAGAAAAATTGAAATCATTTCGTAATCTAATTACTTGACTAATTCTCGTTCGAGTGATTTTCAAGATTTGTTTCTACAAATGCTACTAACATTTGAGATCATTTGAACGTGAATGGGTCACGATATCAGATAATGAAATGATATCAAGTTTTCAAAAACACCCTGTACATCTCAAATGATATCCATTTTTTAAACGCTCTGTACAATGGAAGATGACAGACCTTACAAAAAGTAATTTTTAATCGAATAATAGTAGGTCTACCCAGATTTAACTTGTTGTGTTAATATATTTGAATTGTTGAAGAACATTCGTGAAAGCTTTTACTTTCGCGCTAATGCTCTTGGTAAAGCCATGAATCCCCTTCTCCTCCAGCTATGAGTAAATAGTAGGGCAGAGTAAATTCATTATTCTTGGTTAAGCAACTGTTCTAGGAAATGGAAAAAAAACTTCTACTTCAAATCAACAGTAATCCACTTAAGAATTGACATTCTATCGCATCCAGCATGTGGTAAAGGGGTTGGGTAAATACATAAAGATAATATTTTTCGAACGTAGTTAAACTTGAAGAGTTTATTCTTAATATCGAATCGGAAAAAAGTCTTGTATATCTGAAACTAATGCTAAAGTACATTTAAATTGCTTTCTCTAAGAATTTATGCTCCAAATAGAACAGAATGATTTCTATTGTCTATTGTGTTCATGCCTCTTTTGTTCTTAAAATGATTGAAAGAATTTTCGGCTTTGAATTAAAATAATGGAAATTCAACTTTGCAGTATGTCTCCATCTCAGCGTTGCTTTTCATAGATCAAGATGATTGTTTGGAAGAGATCAAGTAAATCTACACACTATCTAAAAAGAATTGATTATACAACTTGCAGTCACCTGAATTCTTCAAATTTTATATATCCAAGTAACTCGTTTAGGATTTTTGAAAGTTTTATTTAAAGCTATTTCCTAAAGAAAAATAATTTTTTCATGAATCTTTCGAAATGGTATCCTTATCCGCGTTTAAGCCAGTGTGTTCTTTAGTATTTCTCTGGATTCGCTGAGATAGCAATACTTGAAATCATCTAATTGGGTGCAAATAAATGCATAATATTTAGTCATATATCACCCTGTCGGCTGGGGCCGTAGAATTCGCTGACTAAACACTACAGATGGCTAAGACCTTGAACTAAAGAGTGTCCTGGGTATGACACTAAACTGCATTGGATGGTGAGGCTTCAGTCCTGGAGCTTTGAGGAATGTTGAATACTCCTTAACTGTCAATACTCCAAGGTCCTTCCGAAGTGGCAGTAACTGTTAGGGTCCCATTTATAGGTCAAATAGAACTATTCAATGATCTGCTATACTTGAAAATAATTAACAGTGAGCAAACAAATGATAAGTATCAAATAGTATCAGTACTAAAAAGAATTATTAATATAAAATAGTAATACTTGAAACCATTTAACTGTATGCAAATGAATGAATAATATTGCATAGATTTTTATCATTAAGGGTTTTTGGACTATTGTCTTCATCTGTCTTGTTATTTCCACAATGTTTCGACCGATATATCCTCCGGCCTTCTTCCGGTGTTTGTCGAACTCGGGAACCTTCACGGAACTTCGAACTACGTCCTTTATTGAAACCACGGGGCTCGCTTATTCTGATTCCGTAGCCATAACCGGGTACAAGTGTTAAGTATTCCGGTATTGAACCTGCAATCTCCAAATGATTGTCTTCTTTGAAGCTTCGGGAACCAACGCCTAAATCTCGAGCAAACTCACCCCGTTCCAGGAAAAAATATCAATGATAGATGACAGAACCCGAATACCTGGATAAATCGTACGAACAGGAATTCCATATGGTCAAGGCGCATCAAATTACGAATTTGGAGAAGATGAAAACCACCAATACGAAAATCCAATCCCATTACTCACCAGTGGAAACCATTGTCAACATCAGTAAGCGACAGTTAACAACTCCGGAAAAATTAGTGCTAAACAAAGGTCTCAACTTCGCCACTACCATCAAGTGAATTCCTTACTTAGATCTAATAGCATCAATCGAGGATGCAGCTCTAAAATTACCCAAGGCAAGAGCTAATGAACTAAGATGGAAAATGAGACAAGCACTTGAGAAATCAAAGCCTCCGAAACCTAACATATCATAAACGGAGTGACAGGCTCTCAAATCGCTACAGGATGATGAAAGTATCATAATACTCCCAGCTGACAAAGGCAATGGATAGGTTGGAATACTCCAACAAATTAGCAATGGTGGCTATAGTAAAGTAAAGAAGGAGTCCACCCTGAAGACGGAAAGGAACCTGTCACAAATCTTGGGTAAGAATAAAGATCTCATACCACAAACAAAATACAGACAGCTAATTCAAGATTACAGTAAGCTACTACACATATATGGCCTTCCAAAAATTCCTAAGAAAGGTATTCCATTGAGACCCATTGTCAGCAACCGAGGTTCAGCATGTCACCCATTGAGCCGCTTCCTTGTGGAGATCATCAACCCACTAACTGGTAAGTCCTCATCATATGTTAAGAACCCAGCCCACTTTGTGGAGAGAATCAGTGATGCCCCCAATCATTCTAACTAGATGGTGAGTTTGGATGTAGTGAGTCTGTTTCCAAAGAGACCTACTGATGAGACACTTGCTGTAGTGCGGGATAAACTGGCTGCAGACCCCTTGCTGGAAGAACGCACTTGTATCCCGATAGATAATCTAATGGAAATGTTGACCTTCTGTGTGGAGACAACCTACTTCGGGATGGGATCTGATATATACCGACAGGAAGAATGACTGGCTATGGGTTCGCCATTGTCACCAGTGTTGGCGAACTTATACATGAAATACTTTGAAGAAATGGCATTAGGATCTACATCACTAAAGCCATCTATGTGGCTTAGATACGGAGATGACACGTTCATTCTCTGGCCTCATCAGGAAGATGTTCAGATATTACTTGATCACGTGAACTCAGTCTGATCATCTATACAGTTCACTATGGAGAAAGAGCAAGACGACAAATTACCCTTCCTTGATGTATTAGTAACACGCACAGAGCAAGGATTAAGGTCATCTGTGTACCGTAAGCCCCCCTACAGGCGAGTACTTAATACTTGTACTTAACACTTGTACCCGGTTATGGTTAACGGAATCAGAACAGGCGACCCCCGTGGTTTCAATAAAGGACGTTCCCGAGTTCGACAAACACCTGAAGAAGGCCGCAGGTTATATCGGCCGAAACGTTGTGAAAATAACAAGAAAGATGAAGACAATAGTCCGAAAACCCTTAATGATAAAAATCAACAAGCTTCGTCTCAGAAATTTCGACAAGTAATGTTGCATAGAATTATTTATTTCCGAGGTATGACACTAAACTACATCAAATGGTGAAACGCCACTCTTGGATTTTGGGTAATGAGGAGTACCTCTCCATTACCATTACTCTCAGATCCATCCGGATCCGGTGTGGTAGTACCTGTTAGGGTCACATCTATGGATTAAATAGAACTGTTAAGCTTTTTTATAGGGATTATCATTAGTTATTTGAAACCATACGGCTGCGTGAGTTGTTTGTATTAGATAGGAATACTTGATTAATTGCTAATATTAAATAGCATTACTTGAAACCATTTAACTGGATGCAAACAAATGAATTCTAAATCGTTTAAAAATAAAGTTACCTAAACTTATACCTTTTCAAAATCTTCATATATATATATATACATATATATATGAAGAAAATAGAAAAACAAAGCAATCCCAAAGTGATGAATTTATTATAAAAGAAACGTTAAAATGTTTCGGTTTTAGTAAACCTTCATTAGGACTTTAAGATGGTGAAACAAGTGTTGCTAGAACAACGATGGATGTTTTTTCACCAGCGTAAAGTCCTGGTGAAGGTTTACTAAAACCGAAACGTTTTAACGTTGACTTTCCCTTATGATTAATACATCACTTTTGGATTTCTTTGTTTTTCTATTTTCTTCATACTGTCGGATTCAGTTCCATTATTTACTCACACACACACACACACACACACACACACACACACACGCTCGTATATATATATATATATATATATATATATATATATATATGTGTGTGTGTTTGATTTGGCATTAAATGCCTATCAAGGGTTAATACGCCATTAAACCAAATGTCCTAACTTAACTTACATATATCAGTTCAGTGTGAAGACTAGCGAAGAGCGATTGATGATAGGGACGGATGGTGAGTGAGAAAGTCAGGGAGATCTGTGCTGTCAGCGTGATTTGATGATAATGTTGCATGGAATTTTCTGTCACTGAGAATTTTTTCTCTTGGTAGCTATAACGACAGCATTTGAAAGTTAGTATTTAGGTGAACTACAAGAACTAAATCGTGACTTAAAACTTTCCATATCAAAAAAGAAAACACGTGCTGAATCTTATATTCACGACATGCAGATAAATATCCACAACTTTTGTTCTGCACTTAGCCGTAAAATATGTTTTCATTATCCTGTTCCGCTTAAATTTTACTTGGAGGAGGCATTGTATGCGTTTCTCTTCGTTAATTAAACTTGTCATTTAATAAGCTTAGCTTAGTTTGGTACAAGACCGAAAGTATTGGGAATCTGATGAGACTTGAACTCCCTTACAATGGTCTGTGAACTGAGCTTGCTACACGTTATACCATGCGAAACACACACAAAGATAGAAGTATTTATGAATTTTTTTTCAATCTCTTGACACTATTCCAAAATGTAAATTGTTTTCATTCTTAATAGCGAATCAGGCAGAATGGTCTTCAGGATATAAGATGCCGCCGCGCAGGCGCTGGGATACGTGAACAGATGGGAGGTGATATATTTGAGCAACAGTAGTCATGCTATCTTAGTTGCTTTCATGACATAGAATGTTGAATATCGTGCGTTTAAGATTGAAAGGCCACGTAATTTAAAAGGAACCGGACCATTGGCCTAATGAGGAGAGTGTTCGCCAATGGTCGACTAATATGGTAAGTAAAGTAAAATGGTCGACCTTAGTCGAGGTTGACCCGAAGGCTCCCTTTTCAGTAGCTACTACACCGAGATGTAGGGGGAGGGTACTACTCCATTCCCTGGATTGCTCCACTTTACCCTTGATCCTTACCTTATAATGCTGAATGTTAAGCAAGGCAGCATCAAGTACCATTTTTGAGTCTTTGGTATGAACCCCTGTCTCCCGTACCATTGGCGAATACTCTGCTCATTAGACCAATGGCCCGGTATTATATGGTACCACATGTAATAATATAAGGCTAACCACTTGGTCTAAAAATGTGGCAATGAAACAAAACCAAGCGATAAGTGAATTCCTACCTTTCTTAATGGTGTTATTTCGAAGTGAAAAAAGATACACAGCCTATGCCGGGATTCGAAATTGGAATGCTGATACTGTAGAATAACTATTGCACAACACAGAAATAAAATATGTTAAATCGATTTTCATTTTCTTCATTCGCTTTCATTTGTTTTATTTATCTTCGTACCCATTACATTGCAGACGAAAGAATTAACCAGGTTAGGGTAAAGATGATTTTCGAAAAATTCTCCACCCCAACCGTTGACTCTTTAACAAACGCATGTCCGGTGTTAAAACTAGTTATAATCAAATTGACATTTGACGAATTCGTTTAAAATGTTAAAAAAAACTCTGGATATTGAATTAAGTTTACAAGTAATTTAGATCACGCAAGTCTGTAATCAGATGTGAAACAATTTAATAGAAAGCATACGATATTGTACAAATCGATTTGAGTGTTGTCTTATGTCTTGTAGTAGGTTAAAAAGTAAACGATGTAAATATTATTATATATATTATTTGATTTCTACGATTAACGAGCTTTCTCTCAGTTTATCTCTCAATCACATTGTCGACTGGACTGTAAAATACGCCAAATGCACCGTTGAATAGGGGCAAGATCCCCAATGAATGCCCTGATATGACGTTAAATTGCAACTGATGGTGAGGCCCTAGTTCTAGAGCTTTGGTGAATGTAGTGTACTCTATTGCATTACCATTACTCTCAGGTCTACTCTGGCCCGGATTGATAGTACCTGTTAGGGTCCCATCTATGCGTCAAATCATTTACTAACGGTTATTATAAGTTATTTGAAACTGTGCCGTGAGCAAATTATTCATATTGCATAGTAATACTTTATAAATAGAATTACTAATGCTAAATATCAATACTTGAAACCATTTAACTGAGTACAAACAAAGGGTTAATATTAATAGAATTATTGGTGATTGGAATACTTGAAACCATTGAACTTTATGCAAACAAACGAGCACTAACAACTTGTTTAAAAATAAAGTTACAGTCTCTTTTCTTGTAAGAAAAGATAATATTCGTTAAAGCGTTAATATTCTCCAAAAAGGTATTAACAAGTGGTAACTTAATATCAGTTTGCATTGTTTCAATACAAGATAATATGTTTTGTTTGTGCAAAAGATCTTTGTGTGTGTATGTAATGATTTAGCGGCAAAGTATATTAAGGCGCATGTGCTAACTTTATTATCAGCAATAGGTATGTTATATCAGTAAGAAGCAGATTCATCGAAGCGTAAACAAAAAAAAAAAGATTACTGCTTATAGAAATAATTAAGCAATGTTGGAAATAAATTTATTCTAAAAAGAATTAAATAATAAAAAATAACTCAAATTAAATAACTTTAAAAAGTCTGGATTGGTTAGGGACGGATTGCATATGGAAGTTTATCTATTGTATCGCTTTATTCGTAAAATTTTTATAGATTTCAAATTAGACATAAAATTGAATAATTTATCTATGATTCCAATTGGTTAATAATGTATTTTAATAATATAAGAGAAAAAAAAAGATTTCTTAAATTATTTTGGGTTTTGAACTTTCATATTTTGTGCGGCAATTCAAAAAATATTGTATGCCATCATTAAAAAATTTTTGAAATACGACTTCTCAAACAAAGGAATTGATTGGTCAATAAATGTACAAATACAGATTTAAAAATTACTGCTTCTTAAACCTATTTTTATACAAAAATTACCTCTTTGATTTAGAGCGGAAATAAATTGATTTTCCATTCATAAATATGATTATTCACACACACACACACACACATACAAATATATATATATATATATATATATATATATATATATATATATATATATATATATATATATATCAATGATAATGGGCATGTTTCATCTGACGATAGCATTTTTCCCATATACATGAAACTTAGTTTTACAGTTGACATGAGGCGGTGAAAAACAATTTATTTTTGTTTTTATCTAACTCTACTGAACAGAATAAAGCCTAAATCAAATTGTTTTCTTGATTTAAGAAAAACGTTCTAATACGATTTGTTCACTCGCTATATATATATATATATATATATATATATATATATATATAATGTTGCTCGTCTCACATTCTATCATTGGGAGTTCGATCCTTATTGTACTGTTTGGAACCCTGTGGTAAACTGCGATAATTTTCATAGATATAGTACACTTGAGGCGATCAATTTGTCTTATGAGCCAGTCATGGTGTATTAAATTCAGTGTTTACAAGATTATAGCAAATATCTAAACTGAGCTCCTGTTGTAGAACAATTACTGATAAACTTGTGCGATGAGTATCATTTTTACAAAGTTCCATCCTATTAAAAAACAATGCCAGGTTTTATAAATATATACATTAAAGAATGCTTCTTTTAACCGTTATCAAGAAATATTTTGGAAGACTATAGTTAGCAGAATATAAAAGAACTGCTATGTAGAAATAAATGAAAAATGTAATTTCCAGTAAAGTGTATACTTCTTCTTGTTCATCGCCTCATTAGAGAAAGCATTGTTGGAAGTATTCTCGAGCCATCCAAGGTAAATTGTTATGATGAACCTGCGGTATACTCAAATGTCTGAGTTCCACATGATGATATTACTGAATTATTGGCTCGATTCAAGCAATTAGGGTTCTCTCTCATCTAAGCAGTCGATAACAACCCTTACCCTGGATATGCACACACTATACTGATTAAGATTGGCGCATTGCCCCTGTTATTAACGCCCCTCTAGTGAGATGACTGATTGGTTTTTGTGGGATGCATGTTTTAAGTACCAATATTAACGAGGATAACTCATGGCGGATAATACCTTTCAAGCTATCATTATTCTGCTTAGGGAGAACCTGTTATTAGCTGGTTACCTAAAAAAGTTTGTTTTCTTTTAACAAATAAGGTAAGTTTGATGAAACCCTGAATTAGACCCAATATACAAAATGTCTCAACTGATTTGTTAGAAAATTTCAAAACGATAATACATTTAAAAAAAGGTATGCATCCATATAAAGGGAACAATAATTTCTATAATTTTGTCAATAAGATTAAGCATGCCTCCTCTCTCAGATGCGCTAATGATGTTTAATTGGCAAGGTGAGAAGAAGAGATGGTGTTGAAATAACTACCCAAATGAGAGCGACATGTTGCAATAATTCTCCTCTACTAATTGTTTTTCTAAGTTCGATCCTCATTGGATACACCATGCTTCAACCTTTGTTCGATTGATTAATTTTTATGCTTTATCAACTGGTCTGAGATTATCTTATGTCAAGGGAATTGCATTCATTGTAAATTCATATTTACATTTTTTGTGTTGTTCTTTCTTAATTTTTTTTTTTTTTTTTTGCGAACATTTATATGAAATCAAGTATTTCTATGTAATACAAATAATTTGATCACCTTAGTATGATTTAAAGTATTCCTATCTAATAGAAATAATTATATGGTTTAAAATAGTCATTTCTATTTAATATAATAATTTGTTTGCTCATAGTCATAGTAACCAATAATAATCCAAAGTTAACAATTATAGCTTCAAGTAACTATTCATGATATGAATAATTTACTGTTACATGGTATCAAGTATACTTATCGAACAAAAATAATTTTTAACCATCTGATTGACCCCAATAGGTACTAAAAATCCTGATCAGAGAGGACCTGGAAGTAATGGTATTCCAAACTCCCTAAATCTTCATAACTGGAACCTCACTCTCAGATTCAGTTTAGTGTTGTACCCAGGACATCCCTTTTTCTTGGAGAGGGTCTTAACTCTGAGAGAGTCAGTGTATTCTAAGCCTCACCGAAAGGACGGTACAAACGTTTTTGTCAAACTAAGTTAAGCCAAGTGAAAGATAAATAACTCAAGAATCGTTCCATCTTTGTAGTGGTTTTTCCACTAGTGTCTAAACAAAAATTCCCACCCAGATTTGAATAATACAGAGACGATGAATTCTTATATTTACCTATAAGTGTTCTTTTTTTATTTGAATGTGATATCTACTGATAAAATGTATACAGTGATAAAAAATAGCACAAATCAAATATTTGAAATAATTTTTTTTTAATATGACAACATATCCCAGAATTCTTATTTATATTCAAATCTATATTTATTCTCGAATTTAGTGATGTAAATCAAATATGAACTAAAAACATCATAAATGAGGTAATCATCATTCCATACATTTTTTAATGTTATCTTCATCTCTGTTGTTTTATTTAAACGTTTTACCAAATACATTTTTCTGTTTGTATTATCTGAATTTCAGAAATTTTTCTTGTTTCAGATATTTTTTCGGTCTACCTAGAATGATATAAACATTGACCTTAAAGTTAGATCAAGTTCTGAGAGGGAATATTTTCATTTTTCGATCTACGAGGATCATTCAATAAATAGGGTAAATTTTGCCTTAGGAATTAGCAATAGGAAGTACTGTTTAAAGTGGCACCTTTTTTTTAAGAAATCAATACTGATGTGTCTTTTCATGTCTTAGATGACTGTTATAATCACATTCTTTACTGAAACCTGCGGCCGGAATTTTTCTTTAGCAGAGAGTCAGTATGTTTTCACCGAATGGACTGGCTTTTGAGCCTTCTTCAAGAACAAACAGATGCCTAACCACCCACTAAAACTGTAACTATGTTTCCGAGACAAATAAATAAATAAATGATAACTTATACTCATTGATATTAATATCTTCAAATTTCGACCCAGTTTCAATAAGTTGAAAATATTATTTTTGTATTTAATTCGTTTTTTTCTGAAAAAAAAATATGAAAAAATAAAAATAATTTGTCTTTCTTAACACTCACTTAAAAGCCTCTTTTTTTGCTGGTTTCAAGGTCCATGTCGAATCACATCTAGTTTATAGAATTTATATCATTTGGTTGGAAATAAATAAAGGGATTACTCTATAATTTGTGCAATTCAATAGTTATCGCCCTTGAGACATCTCAGTTCGTTTCCAGTCAAATGAAAAACAAACTTTTATTAAAAACTTTTTGTGATGCGCAACACTTTACGAGGTGTGTCGTGCTGGGAAGTTATCGGTTTGATCAAATAGGGAATAACTTCATTGTCATGACATGTACATGATATTCATCATGTTCATCTCACATTTCAAAACACTATGCATATTGTTTCTCAAATTGCTTTAATACTTTAAAAAATTCAATTCCCTTCCAGGTTAAGTCTAGAACTCTTCAACACGCCTTCGGATATAATGTATCCATATTATTATCCATTACTTAATGCAGTCATTTTTATCAATCTGAAGCATTATCTTTATATTCGGGTAAAATATATAATAATGTATCAGGTTGGTGTGAATTAGAGAAAATTTCCCATTCCCCATCAACTATGGGTAAATAGATTGGGTTCTTGAGCCCTGGCTAGGCAACCAGTGTAGGAGTAGGAAATCTCCATATTCCAACCAGCTATGACACCGCTTAAAAATTGACCTAGTATCACATCCTGTCCCTGGCGGAAGAATTGTTTAAATACATACATCTATGTAGAGAGTTCAATCCACTCAGACTACGCCGTAACAGGGCTTTTATTAGATTAAAAAAATAGCGCCTTTTGAAAAATACGATATTTATGCACAAAGATGAGTCAAAAGTTTTGCAATATTTTGGTAATGTGAGGTGCAATTCGGCAGCTCCAGATGCTTTTTCCAATGTCGTGAAGATGATAAAACTTTCTGGACTGTGAGCATCCGAGCTCACCTGATACTCTGCAAGTCCTACTCACTGGATCTGCTTCTCTGGCTTCAAGCACAGCCTCGGAATGCACGGTTTTAGGCCTACCTGACCCTGACTGATCGTCAAGGTTCTTGAACCAACTGGTTACTGTACTATAATCAACTGGACCTTCACCTTTTGCTTAACAAATATTTTTGGTTACTTCTGCGTTCTTATGTTCTTATTCGAATTCATAAGGTAAACGTTCCCGAATTAGACTATGTTACACGTTCATCTGTGTGGCTTTCAAATTACGCACGGAGGGAACCAATGCACAACGTGTCAGCGCACCAACTACAACGTTACTATTAACCACGGTTTGCACTGCTTCGGTTACGAGAAATAGGCGTCACAAACAAATATTTACCAAAATATTGCAAAACTTTTGATTCTTCCGATTATTTATCCCATCCCTCTGCCACAAGCAGAATGTGACACAAGATTGATTTTTAAGCAGAATAAAAACTGATTTCAATTCAGTTTACCTTTTCGATTGGTTGCTGTACCAAAGCTAAAGAACTCGATCTCCCCTACTATTAACCCATAGGAGAGATAGACTCTTTGCCAAGAGCATTGGCACGTAGCGAAACGCACGTACAGGATTTGAACATAGTTCGCCGAGATCATTTTCCGCAACGCAAAGATATGTAAACGTGTAAGAAGATAATTTTATGCAATGATCTAAAAAAATCCAATAGTAAATGAAATTAAGAAAACCATGATTGAATTGATGACAAAATTTAATTTTCATAACAAAATTTTGGTTGGAGTTTGCACTGAGAATTTCTGCTTGTGTTGAGAATTTCTTTCGTTAACTGGAACAGATTATATGTACAAAATCCATACAGAATAACAGATTAGGAATATTCATCTTTCTATATAATGCAACATAAATTCATTTTATATAAGTGTAAGTGAAAAGAAAATGGTAGAAGCTTAAGTGATTTTAATGGCGTGTCAACCTGTCTATGGTTATTTTGTGCCGAACAACTTAAGGAATCACATTCATTGTATGTTTATATTTATATTTCTTAAGAGTCTATTTTACATACTGGTATATATCAAGTATTCCGATTTAATACAAATAATTTCCTCACAGTAGTGTGGTTTAAAGTATTCCTAATTAATACTAATAATCATATGGAATCAAGTATTTATGTCGATTTAATATGGACTTTAGTTATATGGTTAAAGTAAACTAATAATAATCCTCAGTAAACGTTTATTGCTTCTTAATACAAATAATACTACTAATTTTAAATAGATCTATTCGACCCATTGATGGGACTCTAATAGGTACTACCATTCTGGATCAGAGTGAACTAGGAAGTGATTGTAATGAAGGAGAATCCCACACTTTCCAGATCTCCGAAACTGAAGCCTTACCATCAGATGCAGGACACGGTTTTTTGCGAGGGGGTGGTGTTTTACCCTTTTGCAGGGGATAAAGTCAGTTTATTCTAAGTCCTGCCGATAGGGTGGGTGTATGTTATTGTTTACTAAGAAATGTTCGGACAAGACTATCATTGCCCAAGTGTAATGTTCTCAGCTGCAAAATATGAGTAATGCTCTCGCTACAAAACGTTTACAATTGCGCAAAATCGATCTTGTTTCAAGACGATGCCAGACATCTTAAACAGATGAACCATGGAAAACTGATGCATTGGGTTTAGAAAGTTCTGCCCACGTTCCCTTACAACATTTTTCTGCACAAACTTTATTGATAATGAAAACTTCCAAAATGACAATGATAACAAAATGATATTAAAATGATACCATCATCATCATCATCATCATCATTATTATTTACTCATTGACAGTTTTTCACATCAGTTTTAGCTGATGGTCTTTCACTGGAGTTTGAGTGACAGCAAGTCTCCTCAAGTCTCCAGGACTCTTCTCAGTATTCTGGCCGTTCTCAATAATGCTGTCGTTTCGATGATCTCTACTCGTCCTCCAACTTCCAAGTCCTCCAGTCCCTTTAATAATCCTTTAGTTACTTTACCAAAAGCACCAAGCACAATTGGTATAATTGTCACCTTCATGTTCCATAGTTTTTTCAATTCCCTTACAAGGTCCAGGTACTTATCCTTCTTTTCACATTCTTTCAGTTTTATTCTGTGGTCTGCCGGGACAGCAAAGTCCAAAACTTTGCAAATTCTCTTCTTTTTTTTTGTTGATGACTATTATAAGATTTGGTCTTCTGGCTGAGATTAGATGATCCGTCTGTATGTCAAAGTGCCATAGGAGTTTATACATGTCATTTTTAGGACATTATTATTATTATTATTATTATTTGAGACATTTTGACAACAGCTTTAGTTGACGATCTTTCACTTGAGTCTTAGTGACATAAGTCTCCTCAAGTCTCCAGGACTCTTCTCCGTATTCTGGCTGAACTCAGCAATGCTGTAATTAGGATTGTCTCCGCTCGTGCTTTTATTTCCAAGTCCACTAGTCATTTTACCAATCCTTTCATGACTGCCAAGAGCACCAATTACAATTGGTATAAGCGTCACTTTCTTGTTCCACAGTTTTTTCGATTCCCTAGCATAGTCAAGGTACATATCCTTCTTTTCACCTTCTTTCAATTTCACTCTGTGGTCCGCCGGGACACTAAAGTCCACAATTCTACAAATTCTCTTTTTGTTATTGTTGTTGTTGTTGTTGTTGATGATGATTATTTTAAGATCTGGTCGTCTGGCCGAGATTAGGTGATCCGCTTGAATCTCAAAATCACACAGGAGTTTGTGCATCTCATTCTCCAGGACTGATGTTGGGTTGTGCATATACCATTTGTTCGTATGGTCAAACTTCAACTTCTTGTACAATTCCCAGTGGATCACCTTGCTCACCCAGTGGTGTCTAGTCTTATACTCTTTCTGTGCTAATTTGCTGTATTCGTTTATCATGTGATTGATCGTTTTGTCTCTACCGCCACATAACCTACATCTGCAGTTTTGTTGCGTCTTATCTATTCTCGCTTTGATATGGTTTGTCCTTATGGCGTGGTTTTGGGCTACTATTAGAAGAGATTCAGTTTCTCTCTTAATGTTTCCTTTTCATAGCCACGTCCACGTTTTCTCGTGTGAGATACCGCTTGTTAGTCGCATTAAACGTCCATAGAGTTGTTTTTCTTTACACTTTTTTGTTATCTCCGTTCGGCTGATCCTTATGTCGTTAGTATTGTTTCTGGTGGCTGTAATCAGTCTTCCTCCGTGCTTTTCTATGTAGTCTTCGAGTCATTGAATCGATGCGACAACGCTGTCTTCAATACAAGTAAGTCCTCTTCCCCCCTCTTTCCTTGACACATATAGTCAGTCAACGTCATCTCTGGGTTGCAAGGCCTTATGTATGGTCATTAGTTTTCTTATTCTCTGCTCCATTTGTTTAAGTTCTTCTCTAGTCCACTTCAAGAGTGGTCCCGAGTATCTTACGACTGTCCTCCAGTTTTGGTTTCTGAAAGAAGGCAATGTGGTTTTATTTTCAGACATGATTTTTTAAGTGATTTCTACGTTCATTTTTCCTTCTTGCGTCAGTGTTTGCGCCTTTGTATTTGCAGTGTGTTGGTCATTATCATTTAATGTTTGCTTTTGTTTAGGAGTTTCTGGCTTTCCTGTATTTAGTGTCTCGGTTACTACATTAGGAGTCTGTTGATGTGTTTGCCTATATATTTGTTGGTGAATTTCCAGTATTTCAAGATAAGAAAACCAACCATTCTTTGTTATTGTCCTAACCTGGTCAGCAAGCCTTTGGTTTGTTGTCTTAAATCTACCGAATTCTGTCCAGATTTCTATCATACATTTTTATACCTTCGTTTTGTAGGGTTGATCCTAAAATAACAGTAAAATGCTACTTTGTTATCTTCCCTCATTCATTTTCTACGCTGTGGTCTCTGATTTGAGTGGTTGATTCGTTCATCGTTGGTGTAACTGAAAGAAGAACCGTTTGTGTACTTGAAAGAAAACACGCAACACTCGCAGGATATCTAAAGGGTCCCCCATGTTAGATATCAAGGAAGCGCCTGCCGATCATATCACCCAAACCTGACGTCTAGGCCCTATGTTGAATTATGTATCGATTTGTCATTTTCCATGGGGAGTATATTGCGGCTATAACAGACCCATGGGTTATTTAGCATCTACACGCCAGACAAAGATGTGACAAGGAACAGCTATGGTAAAAGTTCTTGTACAGCAGGTCACAAAAAAATTGCCAAGTTTTAACTTAAAGTCCACAGAGAAGCTATTTTCAAAGTCTACCTCTTATGATAAGTACCTGAGCTAGTTGTCGTTTTGGTTTTTGCCATTATTTATTGAAATCTCGTTTCTACTGAATCTGGACCCCTTTAGAGTAAGTACTATACTTCTTACGTATTTTGCCTGTCTCGTTGTGGATGGTAATGTTTCTCCCATAATTTGCGCTTTCAAGCCATCCCAAATACATTATTTTTCATTTATCTTAAGGAGGCACTGACAAACGATATAGAATTTATCACACAAAAAATTAAACGTTTAAATCTAACTCATACTTAAATAGTATAGCTGAAAAAAATGTTTAAAAAGCGTTTTCATTTAAATTACAAAGTATTTACCAAAGATTTCAGGAACAACAAAATCTATTATGCATTTTGAATCAAAGATAAGTTCCACTAACCGATTTTTCCATTCAAGTACTGAAAGACAAGTGATTTATACTGACAAACAAATAATTAGTATTCTGTTTATATTTCAATATATTTTAGGTATTATGAGAATAAACATAGACATGTTGACAAAACAAGCCTCTGCCGGACTTTCTCTATTAAATATTAATTCCTCAAAAACCTGTTTTGGTGGGGGTCTAATCAAACCTATGATGGGAGATCAGTGAGTCTTTAGTCTGACACGTAATCTAAGCGGAATTTTGATCTGAAATATTAGGTGCATTGACAAGGAAAGGTATCATGTTAAACAATATTTATTGTGTAACGTGTCTTAATCTGTGAACTTATCAAAGTATCTATGTGTGTGATTTGATTTCACCACATTAATATATTATATAATTTTAGGCGCATTGACAAGGAAAGAGATAAAGATGAACAATAGCTTGATGCTATAATTGTTTACTAAGGATTATTATTAATTACTTGAACCATTTAATTGTGTGCAAACAAATCACAATTAATAAATAGAAATGTTTACTTGAAACCATATAATTATTAGTACTAGATATGATTCTTAGTATTTGATAGCAATTCTTAAAACCATACAACTGTGTGCAAATTATTTGTATTAAATAGCTATACTTAATATCATAAATAAACAATGAATATGTATTTCATTTTTTTCTTTTTCATAAGAAGATTGTGGTTGAATTGAAATCATAAATAACTTTATTACGTAAAGTTATTTGAGAGTCCATAAGCAGATACTTACTTCGTGATTTTCATGATTTTACAAGTGGACACTTTCTTTATGATAACTCTCTGTCGAAAATAGATGAAATATTCCAACTACTTGGAATTTAGTAAAAAAAAAAATAAATAAAGTTCAAAGACAAAAATGAAATTAAAACTAAAATCAAATTATATTGAAAAAACAATTCTTTTTGATAAAAATAAAAATAAAAATATCGCATTGTTAAATAATAAATTGACTGAATCTTTTATGAGGTATGAAGCGTATATTGCTTAAAGAGAATTAAATCATTGTACTTTGAGAGAGATTGTTACGTCTCAGCTAAGTTTGATTGATAAATGGTAAACTTAGGGGCACTTGAGAGCTTACCTTTCATTAAGATATTTTAAAGTCATGTAACTACGAATTCTAAAAGTTTAGACTTTAACTATCTAATAAGTTAGCAGAGACTTATGGACCGGCAAAAATTGTGCTGTCGTATTTTCCATCAATGTTAAAAGGTCTAACATCAGGTTTGTGCAGCCGGTAAGTTAAAAAAACAAAAAAAAACATCTGAAGTTCAATAAAGGAATGTGTGCTCATAAGTAAATGTCGTCGTGCTTATTCTTCCTCACGATAAAGATTATGGAGCGGTGAAGAAAGATCGATCGCCGTTCAACAAATTTGGCTATCCAACACTATTAGAAAGTTTTCTCTTGCATATTTTTATGTGTATTTGTTTTCATTTTATTTGTTAGTGTGGTTGTTTTCGACAAACATTCCTATACGGGTAAAAATAAATGGAAGAAGTAATGGCAAATAATTTGAACGTCATGCTGTCAATACCACATTTCAAACGTCTTGACAATACAACGGAAAAGTATATTATGCTTTAGCTCGCCAGATGAGATTCGACAAAGCTAATAGCAGTATCTTTAGATAAATACTAATGTATCCAATTTGGACTGTTACTTTTATAGGAAAAATAAAAGCATTAGGACCTCAGGTGTCCGAGAATCTATGGTATATAAAAGACAAAGAATATCTTTAAGAAATGATCGGTTCGCACTTGCTAAGCCAGAATCATACACGCGCGCACATTTAGACATTGTGATCAGCATCTAAAAAATGATCAATCGTATGTAAAAAAAAAATGAATAAATAAATTCAATAAGATAAAAACAAATAGCGAAATTATCTCTGAATCAAGTGTATATGAAACACCTACACAAATCTCAATACATATATATATATATATATATATATATATATATATATATATATAAGACGAGCACCAAATTACCTCTCTCTCTCTCTCTCTCTCTCTCTCTCTCTCTTGTCGATGGTTCCTTGGACGGCATCTGGTGCTTGTACGGAGCAGATGTATGTAAATTTTCCTGGTTAGCGAACACTTGTATGTCCATATGTTGGCGTCGGTTTTTCCTTATATCTCCGGGTGTGGTCAGAATGTCTTGCTTGTCTTACTGGGATGGTTTGTGAAATGGGAGGCAAGTAACCAAACTGCTACTGTTTTGTAGTGTTGCTTCCCAGATTCGTTCAAAACAAAACATAGCATTCGTGTGCAGCAACCATCTAGTTTTTCTACACACACACACACACACACACAAATATATATATATATATATATATATATATATAGAGAGAGAGAGAGGGAGAGAGAGATGGATGATAACCGATAACCTAAAAGTTCTTGTAAAGGACTGAAACAGAAGCAATCACAATTTCGATTTGGATAAGACCAACATAATCAAAAAAGTACAAAATAAATCTAAACGCCAATGTTTAGCACCTATTTTATTGTTACAATAAAATCACACCCAGATTCTTTTTTTCCTTTGTGGGTGGGCGGAACAGATGAAGGTTTCGGCGGTGACGGTGGACGCGTCACTTTCCTCTTTCCACACGTCAGTGAGATCCTGTGTATGCTGAAGAAATGTGCGCGTGCGCACCACCCCCAGATCGGTTTTATTTTCCGAATACGAATTGGCCGACTCTGCTATAGCAAGCCGCTTGGAACCCGAAAGATTGCGATTCACATCCGGTCAGGATGAAGCCAAAGGAAAAGTTTGGTGGGTGTCGGAACTGGGTATAAGAACAATCGAGCTGTTGGATATCTCTTCCTTCTGAAGTTTGTCTGGCGTTCGATCCTCACAATTCTGTTATATTCTCATATGCAGTATCATAACGACACAATAATAAACAGACACAGGAAGACTTCTTTAAACTAAATATTTACCTCTCATTTTATTTGTAACGTTTGAAAAGGGTTACTCAAAGTTTGCGTGTGAGAGGGAGCTTGAGACCGAACAGAAACTGCAATATTTTGACCCCCACTCTTATGGCCGTCAGCGTTGTGTCTTTCTCGTTCTTCTGATGCTCAACCGGAGGCCTTGGGGCCCACTCTGCTGGGTGATGGCTTTCTTTACTGCATCTTATAAGCAACTTCTCTGGACCCCAACTCAATCGGGGGTACAAGAGCCCCTTAGGCCTGATGTGGCTTTCCCTACCACTTCTCGTCTATAACTCCATCTCTAACTCTAACTGCAACTCTTGACTTTTGTCTTGACTGAGTTATATAATAGTTCAACTCCCACTCAGTCGCCAATTCGATTTTTGGAATCGCATGTTGGATCATCATCAAGCGGAAATAACTGTCATGCAGTTCACAGGTCACTCTCTTCCAGTGCATCAGTCTATGAGTGTACCATGGGAATTTTTTTTACCTCGTCCAATTTCATCAGCCAATTTCCGCCCACGCGATTTCCTCTCATAACTACCACCAGAATGTGTCACTTCCTTCCGGTGCATCACTCTGAATGGCATTTTTGGCCGGGTTGAAGGTCAAAATGCCACAATTCCACTCGATAAAGCCTCAAACAACTTTCAAACTTAGAAGAGTTCGACTTTTTCGAATTATGTAGCCGTCCATCTCGTCAAGATAAAATAGAATATTTATAAACAAACAGAAATTAAAGAGATTTCCTTTGAGAAAAATATCGACAACAAAATTTTCATCTTTAACAATAATCGTCATCTATATATTATGATATTAGAAATAAATCACCAATTATATTATTTTCAATAATAATATTTTGATATATTATTATTATTTGTTCTCTTTTGAGAATTTTTCACACCACTGTAAGCTGATGTTTTCTCACTGGAGTTTGAGTGATAAGTTTCCTTAAGTCTCCAGGACTCTTCTCAGTATTCTGGCCGATCTCAGTAATGCAGTATGGATGATTTCCATTCGTCCTGTTATTTCTAAATCCTCCAGTCCTGGTATAAATTCTTTGTTGACAGTACTAAGAGCACCAATTACAATTGGTATAATCGTTACTTTCATGTTCCACAGCTTTTTCAATTCCCTAGCAAGGTCGAAGTACTTATCCATCTTTTCGCATTCTTTCAATTTCACTCAGTGGTGCGCCGAGACAGCAAAGTCCACAATTCTGCAAGTTTTCTTTTTTGTTGATTATCATAATAACTGGTCGTCTGGCCGAGATTAGGTGATCCGCTTGTATCTCAAAATCACACAAGAGTTTGTGTGTCTCATTCTGTAGGACAGATTCTGGGTTGTACATATAATATTTGGTCGTATGATCAAATTTCAGCTTCCTGCATAATTCCTAATGGATCACCTTGCCCATCCAGTCGTGTCTAGTCTTATACTCTTTCTGTGCTAATTTGCTGTATTCGCTTATCATGTGATTGATCGTTTCGTCTCTATCACCACATAACCTACATTTGCTGTTTTATTACGTCTTATCTATTCTCGCTTTGATATGGTTAGTCCTTATGGCGTGGTTTTGTGCTGCTATTAGAAGAGATTCAGTTTCTCTCTTAAGATTTTCTTTTCTTAGCCACGTCCACGTTTTCTCGTGTGAAATACCGCTTGTTAGTCGCTTAAAACGTCCATAGAGTTGTTTTTCTTCACTCTTTTGTTTTCCGGTTATTGTCATTCTGTTAGTCCTCATATCGTTAGTATTGTTTCTGGTAGCTGTAATCAGTCTTCCTCCGTAGTCTTCGAGTCGTTGTATTGATGTGTCCACGCTGTTTTCAATGCTTCTCTTCAATCGTTGATTCCGATTGTAGATGGTGCCCTTGGAACCGTCTCAAAAGGCCGGGAGGAAATGAATTCAGAGGAAGAATCAACAGCATCTATATCACAGAACTATTAAAATCAGCAAGAATACTAAGAAAAGTCCTGGAAACCTGAGGAGACTTGCCGTCACTCCGATTTCACTGAAAAACTTGTAAAGAATAAAATAAGATAAATTTCAGGAAATATTCATTAAAAGATCACCATGTAAGTTAGTTTTATATATATATATATATATATATATATATATATATATATATATATATATATATATATATATATATATATGTGGGGGGTGACAAATATTTTCCTAAATAATAAAAAGTAACTTTTTTTATTTCCTGGTACAGTAATTTGAGAGGGATAGGAAATTGCCGTCGAGGCGTGAAAAACTCTGTTTTTCTTGGGGGGGGATTTAAATTTTTTGTTTGTTTCTTATTTGCTTATTTGGTTTTTGTTGGGTTTTGTGTGTTGTATGTGTGTGTGTGTGTGTGTCCCCTTGTAAGATAGTAGAATTCGCTAAACTACGCTAACTAATCGGTCTACAAAACATGCATGCTAACCGATGTGTCACTGTAAGCGCCCAATAAATGTATTTGTATGCGTGTGAGAGAATTCCAATAGTAGTTTACTTTTAAGAATATTTGCTAGAATTTTTGGCGACTAGATTAAATAAACTCTTTTATCCAGTACAAAGAAGATTTGTTGCCAAAGAACATTTCTATAATTTATAGCAACAGTCTTTTTTTGTCGAGCACTTTAAACTCTAATTCATAGAAAAATCTGGCACGGTATTATTAAAATAAGTAGATATAATAAATATAAATAAGTAATCATATAACGAAGAAAATAAAGGCCGGACAAAAAGAGAAAATCTTTACATCTGGTAGACAATAAAAAAAAAACAGAAAAAACAACTTATTAAGTAAAATATTAAAAAACAAACATTAATCAAAAACATAATGACACGCATAAAAGAAGGAACGAAATTACCGTACGTACCTTTATATAAGTCGAGCTTTGATTTTTGGCAAAGAATTTAATTTATATGTCTAATATATTTTAGAACATAGTTTTTCAGCCCTATCAGTCGACAAAATACGCTACTTTATTATCATTAATTTGATGATAATGTGACAATACCAGGATGTGTCAAACGTTTTATAAAATTTTGGCGTGTGCTAGTTTTCGGTGCGTATTTTACGTGAAAGAAACAGTTCAGAACGTGGAGGAACCCCGCTGTGGTTGGTAGAATCATGGCGGTTGGTGAGCTGACAAGTTGTGCATTTCTTCCTCCCTTATATAATTTGAAAGCCACACAAATTCGAGGACTTATGCTTAACGAGTTCAAACTAGGTTATAAGTCCACAGGAGCAACCAAAAACATTTGTTGTGCGAAAGGTAAAGGCGCAATTGATCACCGTACAGAAACCAGATGATTCAAGAAATTTAACTCGGATCACAAGAACCTCGACAACCATGCAAGGTAAGGTAGACCCAAAACCATGAATTCGGGAGGCCGTGTTTGAAGCCTGAGAGGCCAATCCAGTGAGCACAATAGGGAGAGTATCAGGTGAGCTCGGCTTCTCACAGCCCAGTGTGGTTCATCACTTTCACGTCCT
The DNA here is from genome assembly GCA_963585895.1 of Sepioteuthis lessoniana. NCBI lineage: Eukaryota > Metazoa > Mollusca > Cephalopoda > Myopsida > Loliginidae > Sepioteuthis > Sepioteuthis lessoniana. Next base: position 67,853,910 of record OY757910.1, on the reverse strand, counting down.
CAGCAAAGCATCTGAAGCTGCTGAATTGCGCCCCACGGTACGAAAATATCGCAAGACTTTTGAGCCACCCAAATATTTATTAAGACAGCACTTTACACAGAAATTATGAATTTTCTAGCAAAAAACGTTTTATGTCTCATTCACTCACTGGTCTCGTAAACTAGTGTAAAAGAAATGCTATTTATGAAAAAGTGAAAACTAGTGTAAAAGAAATGCTATTTATGTAACGTGTCTGGCGGAGCCCATCCCTCTCCGGGTTAATAGTGGGTTGTATTTAGTTTTTCCTCTCCTCGACCGGTTGCCATACGAAGGTTAAAGAGCCAATATGCCCCTCAATTTGCTATTTACCCATAACTGCGAGGAGAAGAATTGGAGTCATACCTTTCCAAAAGTTTTTAGCGCTATGCAAAATGCAAACAGCCTCACTCAGGTGTTAAATTCGGATAGTCGAGTCCACTTTCTCTAACCATTACGTCACGAGCGCATCCTTTAGCTTAGGTCTCAAAGCCACAAAGTGTAGAGTCATTCGGTGAAGATCAACTTTACTTGAGTCGTAATGGTGAGTTTAACCACTGTAAGTTGCCCCAACAAAAATGTTATATAATTAGATTATTCATCAAAGTCAGTGATGATATATTTTATCATATTACAGCTGTTGTTTTAAAGTAACTTTTGAATTTATGCAGATCATTCAATAAATAGGGTGAATTTTGACTAATTTGGCAATTGGGTGCACTATTTACGGATGCACCTTTTTTAGGGAAATCAATAGTCATGGATCTTTTCATATCCCTGGAGAATGTCAGCATTACCTTCTTTACTGACTGCTACGCTCGAACCTTTTTCTGTACTGGAGAATGAGTGTGTTTCTAGTTCAAGGACTGTCTTCACGACTCTGACTCGCAGTAGCAAATCCGTGGTTATCCTATTTGTAAATATATTTCCTACCCATAACATGCTTCACCGTACATATCATATATTCTGTAAATTTCACGTGGTTTGTACTTCTCAGCCACCAAAAAATTCAAGGCAATATCTTTGCTAGATTCAAATGGTTATTTCCATAAACTAATTTCAAATGATACAGAGCTACATTTATCGAAAAAAAATCTGAAAAAAGATTTTCTTCAAAAAATTCCCCTTATTTATTGTTTCTTTTTAATCATTAACATCGTGGAATATATTTCTCCTTTCGAAAATTTTAGTGGGTTATATATATATATATATATATATATATATATATATATATATATATATATATATATATTTATATATTAGAAATTCCACCAATGTAAATCGGTAATTCTACTGTTTCTTTGCCTCCGTTGGTCTGTAGGTATTAATCTTTTTAATTTCTTATTAATAAACATTTTTCCGGTTTCAAAGTTTTTATCAGAATTTCATTAAAAATTTTGAATCTTGCATTTATTTCAAAATTTTGAATTTTTCTCTTTTCAATATATATTTTTTAAGGATCAAGTAGTTTTAGCTTAATACTCTTTGCATTTTAATTCAAATCTAATCAAATGTTTAATTGCTTAAAGTTTACTAATATCTACATTTATTTAGATTTTTGAAAGTTATCAGATGATATCGGATACTTTCGTCATCGTTTTAACCAATAAATAATAACTATTAGTCAAATAATATATTTTTATTTATATTTAGGTTAATAATACAGTTATTTAATTTCTAATATTAAGTTAGGTGAATCCTTTAATAGTTAGCTCCCCTTTTTGTGTTTAAATTTTTTTTTTTTTATATCATAGCTACATACACACTATTTAATTCTTTAGGTGGGACAATTAAATAAATTTAGAAACTGAAATAAAAATTCTTAATGACGTTGTATCATATTTATGAGTAATTATTTAATAAGATAAATTGATATAGAAATTTTAAATTTCCAATAGTCAATAACCCTAAATTGGTTCTTATAAATGAAATAAAATTGTTGATATTTTAACCCCTATAATCTATATTTTTTAAACCAGGGTTAAAGATTAAATTTCTTAAGGTGTATAGTTAAGTCTTAATCCTGCATATAAATTGCCATGGTGTAAACATTAATGTTAATTTCATTTACATTACTAATCACTTAGGGGTTCCTAAATTTTGAATAATAAAAATTTTGTTATAGTTAAAAATTCATTTAAAACTCATAGTGTTGTAGTATAACTGTATGTAAATTATTCAAAATACTCTCTTTGTTTAAACATATCATCTATAATTATAACTCGATCAGGAAAAGAAAAAGTAAAGGAGTAAAAAGGCAAACGATAAAAAATTGAAGCCATTATTTATGTATTTGCTTAACATGGTTCAATGTTAAAATTCTTATTCAATATCATATTATGAATTTATTTCTATGTCTACATCTACTTGTAGCGGAGGATTTTTTCAAAATTTTCCAAATTATTATTGGTCTTTTTTTCCAAGTAATATTTTGATTAGGCAGTTTGGTTCCTGAGTAAGATGCTATTAAAAGATTGTTTATGGTTATAATATCGGAACTTCCCGTTTAGTGATAAGATTCCAATGTAAGTCCTATTAAATTTACCTTCTCTTCTTTAGAGGAAATATTGGCCTAGTAAACTACATTCTCTATGGTACAGTTTCCTCCAAAGGGGCACGTTTCCTTAATTCTACAATTACATGGGGGTTTATTTGTTTCCTTACTTTCCTAGTTCAAGTTGGCCTGTAATTTCTTAATTATGGTTATACATTATTTTTGACATATTACTGGTGCATGAATAGCTGATTTTAAAGATTTTACTTTGGGGGTTGTTTTTCTGGAAATTTTTATCAATTAAATTTAAGAAATATTTTCCTATATTAATATTTGAGAGTTTACTGAAAGGAATGATGAACCATATTATTTTTCTATGTCTATTTTTTATAATCATTATTTCTAATATGATTATTATTATTGATGGTGTTACTCATTCTATGGCTATAATGTGGAGTATTGTTAACTTCATATGTATTAGTTTCATTAAGGTCTAAAGACTCAAGTTCCTGGTTGAAACCGCTGTTATGTAGGGTTTCATTATAAGGCCTTTTGTACTATTCAAAAATTCTTTTTGAAGAAGATGGCCTATTTATTCTCAAATTTACTGCGTTAGGTATCTGTATAATTATAGATCTAGAGTGGTTACAATTGACTTTGATGTACGTAGGTTTGTCGTTATTTTTATTGAAGGGTTTAAAGGAATTATTATCTAAATAAAGAAACATCAAGAATGTTAACTATTTTTAAGTTCAAATTGTCCATGTGATTATTGACCCACGTACCATCATTGTTAACAAGTATGGCTCTATATGTGTGTTTGTGTGTTTTTCATTTCTTAAGCACCTAACCTTTCCAATCTTGCATAAATTTCATCCTAGCAAAACTATTGCTCATATTTATTAACATTTTCATAAAATACCTTTTCCTGTTCTTACTGAAAAATATTTTTCATGTCTGAAGTTAAGATTTGCTTCTAGGCCTTCTTAATATTCAGAAGTTTTAACCTCAGGAAATTGTACGACGCTCATTTATAAAATTGTCATGAGACTAAGCTAAAGTTAATAAAATTTGTTTCTGCATAATCGTTTGATATACTTTTGTTTCTTTTCTTTATTGGAAATTGCAGATATTCTGAATTATTCAGAAAGAACAGAAAAGTGTCAAAAATAGAATTGATAAACAAATTATAATTTGATAATAAATTATTTCCTGCCCTCGTACATAAACTGGATAATTTAAGGGGCCCTTGTTTACCAGTAGGTGTAACGTTACTTCATACTGGATATATTATATACTTTGGTTGGCTGGTTACCTTATTGGTAGGATGATTTTACGCTCTATAAAACCTTGCTACGTTATTTAATGCCGAATTCAGTCTTCTTTTTTTTTTCAAAATATCATATATGTATTTACCTAATTGCGTACATTTCCAAGAGGTGCTATGAGAAATGCAAACAGCTTCGTCTAGGATTTGAACTTGGGTCACTGAGTTCATTTTCTACGATGATAACCATTATACCACGAGCGCTTCAAGCAATCATCTAGCCTCAGCTAATAAACTATAATCATTTGTAAATAATTGTGACTTCAAGTAATTTTAATCCTAATAATTTACACACAATTATATAATTTCAAATATTCCTATTCTTATACGAATAATTTTTAAGCGGATCTATTTGGTCCATAGATGAGACCCTAACAGGTACTACCACTCAGAGTCAAAGTAGACCTGGGAGTAATGGCATCAAAAGAATGACTCCACTCTCGCCAAAACATCAGAACTGGAGCAGTTAAGTGTTATACCCGAACATATATATATATATATATATATATATATATATATATATATCAATGTCAAATGTAAAGTTGGGCGGGTTTCGATCTGAGCTTGAAGTGTCCTACGTGTCCAGCCACACTGAATGTTTGTGATACAACGAAACAGTCTCTCTGTGAATGACAATATATATATATATATATATATATATATATATATATATATATATATATATATATATATTAAACTAACGGTACAAGAAAATTCATACAAACAAAATATTAACGGAATCATCGGTAGAGAGGGAAACATCTTTAAAAAACTTAGAAAAAAAAACTGCGAGGGCCTTTTCGTCCGGCTCTATTCACGCAAAATCACCGGAAAGTGGTAAAAAAGGGTAATTAATATAAAGTGGAAAAGAACTGGGTGAAGGAAAAATTAAGTCACACCAGTGTTGGGGGACGCATTAGACACTGTTTGTGCTTGACAATGTAAAAGGTAGAAAAGTTCCAGATGAGAACGGCGTGATAAAAAATCTTTAACTCAGCTATTATTCAAGTGTATATATAAAAGAGGCGCTCGACGTGTAATGGTTATAGTCGTAGGAAAAGGACGCAGTGACCCTAGTTAAAAACCTGAACGAGGCTGTTTGCATTTCTCATAGCTCTAATACCTTCGGAAAAGTTATGAATCAAACTATTCTCCCTCCAGATATAAGTAAATAATGAGGATTCGGAACGCCGCGATCAGTCAAAAAATTTACCGATCTTCTGACTGCTTTAGTTTAAACAAAGAAATATATTTGCTTTTCGATTCTCATCAAATAATTCGTTTTTGTCAAATTCCTTCTCACTGAAAATAACACACTTTTTATCTCCACTTCATTTCAAAAATCCATTATGCCATAACACATTTGTAATATATTACTCTAATATACTACGCTATTCCTCCAAAATCCAAATAGGTTTCTTTTTCCTCTGGTTAATAAAGTTTCTTTGACTGTTCTCCGACCCTATAGGGTTACAGACCAAAAGACCAAAAAATTATGAAAATGCATAAGGTATTACATCCGAAAGATGACACAGACTATATGTATCAAGAAAAGAACGAAGAAGAGGACTCGCTAGCTTTGGGGATTGCGTAGATGCATTAGTACAAGAATTCGAGGGCTACTTTAAGTGCAGAGAAAGATTAATTACGGAAGCTAATTGTAGCAGTGGGATCATTAATACAGGTAGAAAAACAACAAAAACAAGGAAGTAGGAACGAAAAGAAAAACAATTATATGGATATTTCAAGTGACAAACTGGCATGATTGAACACAAGATGTGGACATAGCAACGAAAGGGAAACCTAAAGAGAGAAACTGAAGTGCTAATATCTGCACAAAACAACACTATCACGCTATAAGGACCATGTTAAAGGGAAAATCGATAATACACAACAGCAAGTGTAGGTTATGCGGAGAAAGAGATGAAACGATTAATCAGATAGTAAGCGAGTGCAGCAAGCTAGCACAGAAGTACAAGACTAGGCACGACTGGGTGACCCACAAAGAATTGTGCAAGAGATTGAAATTTGACAATACTAAAAAAAATATTAATTGCACAAACGAGAATCCGTCCATCAAAATGAGACCCATAGAATTATCGGGGATTTTGAGATATAAATGGACTAAAGACCAGACCTAATGTTAGTTTACCAAAAAAAGAGAAAATGTCCTCCAGTAAATGTTGCCGTTCCAGCGGACCACACAGTGAAAACAAAATTAAATGAAAAGAGAGACAAATACTCAGACCTCGCCAGAGAACAAAAGAAAACTGTGGAACGTGATGGTGACGGTAGTACCAATTGTAGTTGGTGTGCTTGGAACGGTCCCAAAAGGATTAGAAAAAAGTTTGGAATCATTGGAAATCGGAGGAAGAATCGAGTCCATCCAGTACTATTAAAATTAGCTAGAATACTTAGAAGATTCCAAGAGATTTGAGAAAACCAGACTACAGTGAAAAACCTCCAATTAAAACTGGTGCTAAAAAACTAGCAAGGATTTAAACAACAATAATAACAACAATAATAATGATAATGTTCCACAAAAATAAAGAAACAAGTTTTCTTTTACCAAAGACTTGATTGCTGTCATGTATAGACAATCGAGTATACTTCAGATATGTAAATGAGTCAAGCAAAAAGGAAAACATTTACTCCACTTTGTGAGATGAATCCATACGACAGGATTTTCAAAGAGAAGGTCTCATTAATCTGGTCACGTTGATTAGACGTTTGCGATTTGAAAGCAACAGACGCCGCCAGCATTCCCATCTTTCTTACAAGTTTACGTGCAAATTTTTTAAAGATAAAACAGTGATGGTTGTGCAACACATGAATGCCCAGTGGTTAGAGGTCATACTTTGATAAGTTTATATTCATGTTGTGTAGTGTCTCTTCAGACTTTTATGCAAATCGGACCGAACAAATTCTGGCGGGCAGATATAATAATATTACAAGCAGGGAGAGGGGGAATAGGTGAGTAACGAAAAGTTGCAGACGTTATTTTGACTGCCGTTTGAAATGATTGTTTCATGTTTTGTTTATTGCTCTTCATTCTTTTTTTTTTCTTTTTCTTTTTTTTTTGTCATTCCCGTTCAGAATTTGTTGGGTTTTCTGATTATTTACCTCGTTCACTTTACTTGTTGCACAAAACCAGAATTATTGGCCACGCAGTGAGAATGCCCAGCTACCGGTTAAATTGTAGCTGTTCTTCTACAAGGACTGTTTTGTTATTAAATAACCTACGAAAGTCGATATGCAATTAAACAAAGAAACCAAATCAAACCCATTGAGAATCAAACTCACTAATATGGACCTTCTATACGAGTTCCCTAACTTTTTACGGTGTGTGAGGCGCTTATTTGTTTCTTTTTACATTAATTTTATTTAGAAAACATAGGATTTTACTAAACAGTGGTGTTTGGATCTGATATATGAAGAAATATAAAGAAATGTAACTCTATCCTAACCGAGAGTCCCTTAGTCTCTCTCTCTCTCTCTCTCTCTCTCTCTCTCACACACACACACACACACACACATATATATACACGCACATACACACCAGCACAAGGCAGTTACTTTCGAAAGAAAAGAACTTGTCATCTTGTGGGATTGCCGATCCAGTGGTCATAGAATGAAGATAAAAGAAAAGAAAAGGATAAATAAATACCTGAATCTTGCCAAAGAACTAATCAGAGAAAGAATCGAGTTCATCCTAGCCACAACATTGTTGAAATCAACTTGAATACTAAGGGACCTGGAGATTGGTTGCCTAACCAAGGCTAAAGAACTCGATCTGCCAACTATTTACCAATAGCTGAAAAGAGAACAATCGGATTCATACTTTTCCCAACGGTATTAGTGCTATGTGAAATGCTATCAGCCTCGTCCAGGAGTTGAACACAAGTCACCGTGTCCACTTACTACGACGATAACCATTACACCAAGTGCACCTCTGGTTTTTAAATGGTTTCAAGTTTTGTTGGATTTGGTTCGGTTTTATGGCCTATCAACCATTGTAGGTTATCTAATGTTAAATTCTCTTTATATATATTATATGTGATTTGTAAAAGCATCATTTGTAGATAACATTTTAAAACTTGCTTGAGCTCATTTGTTTGCATACAATTAAAACGTTATTCCAACACAAATAGTTCTAATTAGTACTGTGGTTTCAAATATTGCTATCTAACATATACAGTTTTTATTTGCACATGGTTTCGTGCATCGCTTTGTAATACGAACAATTCAATTTAGGTACATATTTAAAGAGTTTCAAGTATTGTTAAATCAACACTAATAATTCTATTCAACATTACTCATTCATTTACTCCCATTTGGTCAAACAGTTCTATTTAACCCATAGATAGGACCCTATCAAGTGCTACCACTCCGGGTCAGAGTGGACCTGGTATAATGGTAATAAAGAGATACTCCACATTCCCCAAAACTCTAAGACTGGAGTCTCACCAAATGCAGTTTATTATCATACCCAGAATACTCGTTGGGGTGAGGTATTCTCTACAGAAGGGCAATAGGTGTATTCTATATTTCCATCTGACAGAGCAGTATGAAAAATGAGAAAGCAGACGGAACCATAAGAGAAGGTAAGTATAAAAAGGAAATTTGTTTATTGGAACTCTCACTCGTGACGACTATTTGTCATAGCCAGGATACAACTAATTCTAATGTAAAAAAAAAAATGTAAATAAACTTAGACAAAGGAAAAAATCAATAACTTAATGTTTGGTTTGGTCGTGAAGGAGCTGTTTTCTAGCGTATCTTGGGCAGGAATAACCTGGCAGAGCCTAATCCTCGCCAGTCAGCCCAACTATTTATGCATGTCTGGAGGCGGGGAATAGTTGGATTCATACCTTTCTCAAGGGTATTAGCGCAATGTAAACAACCGACTTCAGGATTTGAACTCGGGTAGCCGAAGCCACTTCCTATGACGATATCCGCTATGCTATAAGCACCTCTACTTTAATGAACTTAGATGAAAGTATTCGAGAGGTGTTAAATGGACTTAAAACGTTAAATAAGATAGTAATGTACGGCAGCAAGACCTCAGAACAGATAAATGTCCGTTACTGGTAATAAAGAAAGGCTGGTGACAACAGAATCGAAATATCAGATTGCAAAATAACCAGTACATTGCCTCTCCAGTTCCCTGAAGTACTCGAATGCAACTCAATAAAACAAAACATGAAAGAAAAATAGGGCAAATAAAATATCTCAGAAGGATGAAAAGAAATATTGGAAATCAAACTAAGCGACAAAAAGTTGATAAAAGAGATGAACATGTAGACAATATCAATAGTAAGAGGTACATAAACTAAACGAAAGAGGAATTCAAATTGATGGATTGATGAATAATCATACACAAAGCACTACACTCCAGGGAGGATACCGACAGATAATGTAAAAAGGAAAAAAAAGAAGGTAAACGTCTTATTAGCGTCGAGAATAGCGTCCAGATATCTGTAATGGAATTTCAATATGACGCCCAACAATGAAGTTAAAATTCCATGAAAAGTACTTGAAACAACTCAACAAAAGATAAACTAAATCATAATCATCTTCAACATTGTCGAGCTGATAGCACAGATTCGTCGTGCTGATAGCACAGATTCGCTCGCTCTCTCTCTCTCTCTCTCTCTCTCTCTCTCTCTCTCTCTCTCTCTCTCTCTCTCTCTCTCTCTTCTATCATAATTCCTAAATCGTCTTGACGGCTTTCAGTGTCCGCATAGAGCTGATGAATATACATTATTGCTGGTCGGACAACACTGCTATGTCATCGGGAGAGCGTCACTTATGAGTCCGTTCCTACTTCTCCACCAGTGCACAGAATGTTTTTGTATTACTTGGATCCTTTGTGAGATGGGAGGTTAGTGGTTGTACAGTAGCTGTTTTGTAAGGTGCTGAATGCAAAGTTGAAAATACCAAGAAACGGAACAAAGAAAAATGAGAAAATGGAACACTCCACGAAGAATTTTAGAGATAACGAAAAACTATCACAGACGATCCATTTCCGACATGTTTTTGCAGAGGACACTTAAAAAGAGAAATTAGATCTATTATCGTTTCAGCTCAGAAGGAATGCATCAGGACTAATCGCATCAGAGTAAAAATCGAGGCTGCTCTCTTGACAGCGCCCTCCCCTACACCTTGGTGTAGTAAGCTATCGAAAAGGGAGCCTTCGGGTCACCCTCGACTATGGTCGCCTACTACTTATGATGGTGGGGAAAATAAGAAAAGTATATTACGTCATAAAGGGATTTAGTTAGATCAAAAGAAATACAAAATGACCGAGAATAAACAGCAATACTCTAGAAAAGCAGTGCTAAAAGCGTAACGATTATTGTCGTAGAAAATGGAATCGGTGGTTATCCGAGTTCAAAACCTGAACGAAGCTGTTTGCATTTTACTTCGCGCTAATGCTCTTGGAAAAGGCTTGAATCCGTCTATCCGACCAGCTATGGGTAAATAGTTGAGTGGATTAGGTTCTTTAGGCTTGATTAGGCAACTGATCAAGGAGAAGGAAAAATCTAATTGAAACCAGTTTTAATCCACTTTAAAACTGACCTTGTGTCACATTCTACTCGGGGCAGAGAGGATGATTAAATACGTTATTTATGAACTGGGAAAACAACTTGGGTTCGACAAAGTAAGCAAATAGTATCAGCATAGTCAAGGAGCTTTCTTAAAAAATAATATGGATAAGATACTTTGCGATTCTTACCACCAGACTGACCACTCCAACAAAGGGAGAAAACCGTGTTGAATAGTTATGAGTAAAAAAAATAGCAGATTTTATTAAATCATAGATATAGCTATGCCTGTTCATCATAAGGAGAAAAACAGAAAACAACGAAAAATTACAACCTGAAGTTGAGAAAATGAGAGGACAGGAAAGTAAAAATAGTGTCAATAAACATAAGCGCCCTTGGAAGTGTAGCCAAAACTCTACAATCGATTTTAGATGAATTAGAAATTCGAGGAAAATATTGATACAGAGAGATATGCAGGTAATTTGAAAAGTTTGGCTCTCAGTTTTCAGAGTTAATAATCATTTTCATTTTACTCCTAGTGAGTTTTTCACACCAGCACTAACAGATGGATTTTCGCTGGTCTGAGTGACAACAAGTCTCTTCAAGTTTCCAGGACCCTACTAAGTATTCTTCATGATCTTAACAGTGCTGTGATCTGGGTTGTCTCAATTCTTTCTCTGGTCTTCAGTTACTCCTGTATCTCTTTTTTAGGCCTTTTAGGACCATTCAAAGGTCGCCGACTACAATCGGTGGTATCAGCTCGAATACTTAGAAGAGTTCTGAAGATCTGAGGAAAGTTTCAGTCACTCAGATTTCAGTAAAAACCACCTATTAAAGTCTGGGGTTAAAAAAATCGCAAACAATATATTATCATAATTAATATTATTATTAATGATACGTACTAGAAAACACACGATTGGGAGGGAAAGTTGATCGACTGGGAATTGTGCAAGAGAATAAAATTTGATTATACTAACAAACAGTATATGCACAAACAAGAATCTATCTTAAAATGATACACGTAAAATTCTCTGGGATTTTGAGATACAAACAAATCACTTAATCCCAACCAGACGGTGATACCAACTATACTAGGAGCGCTTGGAACTGTCCCCAGAGGATTAAAAAGGAGACTCTGGGAATTGAAAGACAGGGGATTAATCGAGATCATTCAGACTACAGCCTTATTGAGATTGGCCATAATACTGAGAAGAGTCCTGAAGAGACTTGCTGTCACTTAGATTCCAGTGAATGCCCACCAACTAACGGTGATGTGAAGGAGAGAAATAATAATAATAATAATAATAATAATAATTATAATAATAATAATAATAATGAAAAACTGTAGAGTGGAATTGACAGCGAGTGGAAAAAGTTTAGCGGAGGTGAAAATCCGGAGATATCACCATTACTATGTGTAATAGTGATGATGACATTCAATCACATTCTTAGGAAATGCACAGGCAGATACAAATTATTAATCGTAAGAAAAGATCAATCACCTAATGAATATGGACGATATCAAACTGTTCGCCAAAAATGAAGAAGGATTGGAAACCCTAATATAGGCTGTGAGAATATACAGTCAGAACATATGGATGGAATTTGGTAGAGAAAATGCGCCATGCTAATAATGAGAAGAGGGAAACGACAAATGACGCAAGGAATAGAACTACCAAATCAAGAAAAATCAGAACGTTCGGAGAAAAAGGAAACTTACAAATACTTGGGAATATTGGAAGCGGACACCATCAAACATGCGGTGAGGAAATAAAAAAATTAAACAAGAATAGCTCAGAAGAACGAGAAAAATTATGGAAACAAAACTACATAGCAGAAATCTCATCGAAGAGACAAATACCTGGGTTGCCCCCCCCCCGTAAGATACTCGGGACCATTTTTAAGTAGATGAGCGAAGAACTTAAACAAATAGAACAAAGAACAAGAAAACTCACGACTATGCATAAGGCATTAAATCCCAGAGATGACATAGAAAGACTGTATGTGTCAAGAAAAGAAGGAAGAAGAGAACTTGCCAGCATTCAAGATAGCGTCGATGCATCGATGTAACGACTCGAAGACGACATAAAAAAAAGTGCAAAGGAAGATTGATTAAAGCAAACAGAAACAATACAGACAACACAATCATCAACAGAACAAAATTAACCAGAGAACAAAAATATGAAAAAAAAACCAACTGTATTGGACATTTCAAACGACTAACAAGGAAACTTGGATATGACTAAGAAAAGGAAACCTTTAGAATGAAATTGAATCTCTTCTGATAGCAACACAAAACAACGCCATAAATACTATATCAAAGCAACAATACATAAGACGCGATAAAATAGCAAATTTAGATTATGTGGTGACAAAGACAAAATGATCAATCACATAATACTTGAATGCAACAAATTAGCCCAAAGAGACTATACGATTAGACCCGACTGGGTGGGGAAGGTGATCCACTGCGAATTGTGCAAGAAGTTTAAATTCAACCATACGAACAAATGGTATATGCACAACCCAGAATCAGTCCTAAAAAATGGACGCTCAAAATTCTCTGGGATTCTGAGTTACAAACAGATCATCTAATCTCGGCCAGACGACCAGACCTAGTGATAATCAGCAAAAAAAGAGAATCTACCGAATAGTGGACTTTGCCGTTCCGGCTGACCACAGGGTAAATCTGAAAGAAAATGAAAAGAGATAGTACCTACACCTTGCTAGAGAACTAAAAAAACTATGGAACATGAAAGTGAGGGTGATAGCGATTGTAATTGGTGCGCTCGGAACAGTCACCCAAGGATTAGTACAGGGACTGGAGGACCTGGAAATAAGAGGACGAGTGGAGACCGCCCAAACTACAGCATTGTTAAGATCGGCCAAAATACTGAGAAGAGTCCTGGAAACTTGTTGTCTCTCAAACTTCAGTGAGAAGCCATCGGCTAATGCTGGTGCGAAAAGAGTAAAATAATAAAAAAAATAATTTATCTCAGAAAATCTGATTATTCGAAGAAGCTCAAAAACTGATTATTGTCAAATAACTCATTTCTTAAGAACTGTGTTTCATCTCAGAATATCATGCAACATTTGAAGATTTTTACTTCTAAAATTAACATTTTAGAGGTGTTCTTCAACCTTAGAAGATTATGACAATTCAACTGCATTCCAAGGACTAGGCTTCCATGTTTACTTTATAATAGTTAATTTTAAACAAGACATTACAAAACAAATGAAATTATTCTTAAAGTCTCAACCTCCAAGTTTCGTAACCATTGTTAACACGGCCAGCATTACAGAAAATTCCATTTTTATTCTTCAATTTCCCAATGACTTATTTTCGTTTTGTAAAGGCTCCATCGAAAAGAGATATTCTTTAAGAACTTCAAAATTTAATTTCGACTAAACCAAATTTGTCACAAAACCAAAATTATAATGACACATGAACAAAACTCGGAGGTGCAGTCAGTGTAATTGCAACCGTTGTAGGAAATAAAATCAGCGACCCGAGTTCAAATCCCGACCGAGGCTGTTAGCATTTCACTTTGTGCTTATACTCAGGGGAAAAGGCATGATTTAATCTATTCTAAAAATTGAACTTGTGTCAGATCCTGACCTTAACGGAGGAGTTGGGTAAATACAGACTTGAACAAAACCAAAATTATACTTCAATTGGTTATCAGATCAGAAACAGCGCACTCAAAGAACAATCCTATTTCTTCTTTGATATATTGAAAATAAATGAGTTCCTTCTCTATACTTACCCACAGGAAGTGAGAAAAAAAATCACAGTTTAAAATATTCCTATGACAATCTATATCGAGCACGGTGGCATGTGTTTTGAGTTCTAGCCGAGGCAGCATCCTTCCTCAAAGTTCTGAAATACATCCCTACAACGCTAATAACATCTCCCGGCTATAGGTAAATAGTAGTAAAGTCTGGGCTCTCTAGCTTTATTGACAAACAAATTGGTCTAGTGAAAGAAAAAAACTGGATTCAAAACCAGAAACCGTAAGGGTACTAACTATAACGCATAACGGTTATTCCACCAGGAAATAAAATCGGTGACCTAAGTTCAAATCTTAAGCAAGTCTGTTTGTGTTTTCGTCATCACCATAGCGTTCCGCCACTCGTCCATATCGTCCATTGCTCTCGGTAGGTCTTCCATGCTACATCCTGAATCAGTACAGAGCTGTTGTAGATAAATTCTAGCTGGTCACCTTACCTTTGCTCGTCCGTGTAAGTGGGTCCACTTCTCCAGCAGTATCCTGCATGTCTTGATCGTCTAATTTGGATGGTATTCGAGATGGGTGGTAGGTGTCCCTACAGCTGTTGCTTTGTGGAATGCTGCCTCCAGGACTTGTTCAATACAGCTCGCAGCATTCTTGTGCAATTGTCGTTAAGCTTTCTCTCCATACGCTTAGTCAGCGTCTATGTGGTGCATCCATACAGCAGTTTTGACACGATACTGCTTGGAAAAAAAACTGCGAATTATTTTATCTTATAGGTCTGACTTCCATACGACCGATAGTCAATCAATAACTGTCCAAGTCTTCGGTAGTCACATGTTGATATTTTCGGTAGATGAGACGCTGCTTCCGGGGTAGATGGACTTGTCCACAAGTTTCAGAGATCTACCATTTAGTGTGGAGATGTCGCTTCTTCGATTAAAGCACATGAACTCTGTTTTGTCTGAGTTGATACGGGGGCCTATGCCACCTGCTGCCCGTTCCAGACTATGCAGCATGGATTGAGCCAGGGCGTGTGTATTACCCAGAAGCGTTATGTCATCAGCGTAGTCCGCTTCTGTAATCGTTCTTGCGGGTTATCTTCTACTTCTTGCCTTTGCCAGTTTAAAGCTATAGTCTTTTGTTAAAACTGTCGACGTTTGAATAACATAGTCTAGTTTGTTTTTTACTTAGTTCTAATGCCATCTTTTCTTTGTCTAACTATGGATAAATGATAGGGCAAACTGAGTTCTTTAGCCTTTGTAAGAGAACTCGTCAAGGAGAAGGAAAACTAACCTTGTTTCTCATCATGCTCATGGCATAGAGCTGGGTAAATACATAATAATTAATATACTTCACACCTTCTTAAATAAAAACATCAATCTCACCATGAACAACTGTTAGAGCGAGAATTCAATGTGTTCATGACTCGTCAAGTATTTTATTAAAGCTTTTTTATATTCAAAAATAAATTTCAAAAGGTAAAATATGGATGCCTTAATTATATTCATTCAACGGACTTTTGTAATGGACGAAAACCTCTTCTCTTCCACTTTACCTCCCTGTTGGTGGGGCTTTGAACATGTTGACTTTATCCTCAGCTGCAGGGTAAGACCTTCCGCTCAAAAGGGATGTTCTGGGTATGATATTAAACTGCATCTGAAGGTGAGGCTCCAGGTCTAGAAATCTGGGGAGTGTGGAGGACTCTTTTATTGCTATTATTCCCATATCCACTTTGACCCGGAGTGGCAGTATGCCTTAAGGTCTCTTCTGAGTTAAATAGATCTGTTTAGAAATCATTCGTGTTCGATATAACTGTCCAAAAAATCTTTAAAAAACGCCTATACAAAAAATGTAAATATGAACGATTATTTAATCTCCAGGCATTAAATAACCCTAGACGGGTTAACTTGCCATTATAATCAATTAACAAATTTTCCCCCTCTTTTTCTTAGTTAAATCAAGGGTTTACTTATCAGCAATATATGCCAACAGGTGATTGTTGACGTAAAAATCGAAATGTCAGTTTACCGCATATGTCACATGATTTTAAAATAATTCGAGCTTCACAATATGATTTCCTCACGTTTTGGAATATAATTACTGAAATTGTTTTGCTTGCTTGTTTGTTTTGTTTTGTTTTTGTCTTTGTTAATTTTTTAAAAATGTTTATCACGCATCCTTTCTCGATGATATAGAGTGATTTTTAAACACGAATCGACGTGTATTTTTTAACAATGAGAAGATAACAAATCTCAAATCAAATTATCTTGCGTAAATACTGTCAACATCTGTCTTTTAATTCAGTGCTCAAATTCAAGTTCCATTGAAATCAACAATATTTTTCCGAAATAACTTTAAATATCAATTATTTTTTTCTAGATTGAAACCAAACAGATTTTTTAATTTCAGAAACGTAACAAGGATACTGATCGACCCAGTCAAAGTTGACAAAGAGTGTAACAACATTTACCAAAAAGAAATTGTTATGGAAGAGTAGTTTACCTATATGCAAACTCAACCACTTTTTTCTGTCAATACCCTGACATGCCAGTGACGATATATCTGGATATGCAAAGGAGTGTAAAGGTGCGAAATCATGCGTTCTTCAAGGTTGATTGATTGATTTTAACAGCATGTCAACCTGTCTCGGCTTATTTTATGCCAAGATGTCAGGGAATCGGGTTCATTTTACATTTATATCTACATTTTTTGTGTAGTTATTTCTTAAGAGTTCTTTTCTTTTGTTTTTTTAGTTGTTTTTTGAGCATTTTCGTTGTTCTCTTTGCACTGTGTCCTATCGAACACAAATAATCTTTAAACAGAACTATTTGATCCATATATGGGATCCTAACAGGTACAAGCACAATGGACCAGTAAGGAAGGTATTCAAGGGTATTATCGCTAAAATAAAAAGCCCGCAACGAAATTCAAAAACAGTTTGTCAGATCTGTTTTCTGTGCAGATAACTATTACTCTACTTTATATTTCAAAATGATGATCTCTAAAGATGAAATGGTTAATGAGCTAGGCTGATAGACAGCTGTTAGGGATTTCTAATATCACTAGGCGCCCTATAAGATTTGGTATTGTCTTTAACTAAGCTAAGCTGAGTAAATGACTACTCTGCAGTAACAGGGTTAGCAAGCTATTGTTTATGTGTTTGATTCTAACTGGGTGCCCCATACTTTTGACTTTGTGCTAAAGTAAACTTAGTCAATGATTACTATACAGCAAAATAGATTGGTAGACCATTATAAGGAAGTTTAATTTTCACTGAGTGCTGAATTATATCACGAGTAGGATTTATTAAACAAATATTCAAAATCTTTAAAAACAGGGAACTGCTCTTTACTTGTGAATATTACACGTCTGGGGGCGCTCATATTGTAATAATTATCGTCGCAGGAAATGTGCACGGTGGCCTGAGTTCAAATCCTGGCCCAGGGTGTTTGCATTTCGCATAACACCAATACTCTTGGGAAAGAAGTATACATCCAACTATTCTTCTTCCACCTATGGGTAAATAGTAGAATACACTGGGCTTTTTCAACTTAGTATGACAACCTATCTAGGAGAAGGAAAACTCTGAATTTAAACTCCTCTTAAAATTGACCTTGTGTCACATTCTATTCGCGTGGAGGTTTTGATTAAATACATATTACATGTCGATGGGGCCCCATCAGCATTTTTTGTTTCGCATTCATCCTGATATTGGACAAGCTCATAAAAGGAAAAGGAAAAGAAGAGTTGCATAAAAGATAATTTTGATATCAGGTTTTTATCCACAATGATTTCTTATTGGCATCACGTGTCTTTAAAAAAAGCCGAAAAAAATAGTATTCAAAACAATGGAAAATGTTAAAAATTATGTCTTTCCATCACGGACTGGATACAGGCGCAAACGAGAATTTCGTTAGGATTAAGTTTCTTGAACAATCTCGTGAGATTTTGGACGTGATTGGATGAATGCATCATGTAGATGGTTCTGTAATCTCTTATTCATTCTGTAGCGATAGATATGGAGTGGGTTGTTGATTATTTGATTCGCCAAATAAAAGAAGAAATTCAAAATGAAAGCTGAAGAAATAAAAGAGGACATTTATATACATTTCAATTCCAGATTGTAGACTGAGAATATAATGCATTTCGTGATTGTTGATGGTATTCACAGTTCACTGTTCTTGTTGATTGTATTCGCTATATATATGTAGTATTGATATGACTGTAAACATTTTCATCAAATATAATGATGTATACGCATCTGAATAAGCGAGAATATACATATATTAACTGTAGCTATTTAATTATTACATAAAACATTTACTTTTATAGATATATATATATATACCTCATTTCAGGAACAAAATTCAGCTACAATTATTTCTCCCCAAAAGGCTTTAAACTAGAAGAAGTAATCAACAAAATAAGCCAAAACCTCTGAAATAAATCAGAAAATCAAGAATCAAGATGAGAAAATGTTTGCTCGACTCGCATAATGTTGTCTGTCGCCCTCCAGAGTATAAAAATAGTTTCAGAAGTTGTTTTCAAATGTTTTATCTAATTTTGTTTGATTTAAAAGTAATTAGAGATTTTTCATCTGAATTTACAACAATATACTAACCTATATATTACTGCAATTATCATTAGAATTTTAGAAATATGTAGGTTAATATATTGCTGCAACTTTCAGTAAATAAAAACTCCAGTCCTTTATTTGTACGCGCGCGTAATTAAAAATATAAAAAGATAGCAGTTCAAAAATAAATACACCCAAAATATACTTCTTAATGGATAGTGAAATTTTACTTTTAGTTTCAGAGGTGTTGCAATGAGCACCTCATTTGGCGTAATTGTAAGCAAGATAAATTGACAGATCATTTTTAGCGAGTCCGATTCTCACTGAGCACCCCATGCTTCCGGCCACAACTAAGCTGAACTAAGCACAGAAGGATAGCAATTTCATTTTTGGTTTCATTGATGTTGAAATTTGTAATAAATGATACATAATAATATTCGCATTAATTGTATAATATTCAACGAAATATAATAAAATTCTGGTCTATATGATAATAGATAGTTTGTTACTCCAGCGGGCTCATCATTAGTTCACGGGAGATGCCGAATTTGAGACTAGTGCCAAACTAAGTCATGCTTATTAAATTTAGACTTACACTCATGTCGCTATGAAAGTTATATCCTCGAAGTTAAGCGGCAATGAGCCAGCTAAATCACACAGCCCTCCTTGATAAATGTACTGAACTGCTATAATCATGAATACGAAATTATTTATCAGATTGAAAAAAGAGTTTTACAATAGGTTTTCCAGATCCGGGCGAACTGAATCAATAACAACGGTTCCGACATGCTCCTGAGGCAGGACCTGCACTCACCGCCTCAAAAAGGGGTGAGGGCTGAGTTAATTGCTCGGCGCCTGGGGCACACCTAAAGGGGAATGCCGATGGAGGCAAGCATTTTTTGCGCAGGCCACGCGTGAAATTCGATTTGGGCCTGGTTCTCCACTATAAAAGGACATCGTTTCTATTTCGGCTTTGTGGGAAGCCGGAAATATAAAACTTGCCCTTTCATCTAAAAGAGATACGGGCTTGATTTATTGGCAGGTGCTTGAGGTGCCCCTCAAGGTGAATGCCGATGGATTCCAAGCAAATTTTAAAACTATTCCACGGGTGGTTCGCTTCCTGCGTGGAACCCCTACATTAAACAGACCTTGTGTCACATTCTGGCCTCATGAGGAACCAAATAAAAACATGTAATTGGGTGCCTAGTGTAATGAAACGATTTGCAAGCTTGACTAGTAAGCCTTCACGAGTGAGTTCGAGTCTCACTGGGTGCCTCATTTATATGGCTTTGTGCCAGATCTAAGAAAAAAGTTGATTAAATTACTTGACATGTTGTTTAGTAATGCAAATGATGTTCTGGTTCGCTTTTTCTTATTAAATCGAAATAAAATTTAAGTAGCGTAGTCCTTTCTACAGAATCAATAATGTTATATTTTTGCATCTCATAATGTCTGCAGTCCCATAACAATGACAAATGTATAACAATATTCTTAATAGTAGAATTATCTCTCTGAATGTATAGACTTTTTTTAAAAAAAGAAAGCAACACGTTCTCCAATAATTAGATACTATTATATCCGTAGAAAAGACTACGCATTCTTTTAGAGACTGTTCTACTTAAGTTATACCTTTTTCAATTTATTGTCTCTGTCTGCTAACATAATGCTTTGTTTATCTATTTAGTACCTATCTGAAATTTATCTATACATAAATGTCAATTTTCATTCCTACTTTGTCGTCTCATTTCTCTCCCCACCCCACCCGATCCACTCAGGAATATAATTATAGCTAAATTGATTTTTGTCCTATTAATTCTGGGCACCAAAATTCTTACTCAATAACAGAAAAAAATCATAAAAACTATCTGTAAAAGATATTTTATTGCATAGAGAGAACGAGATATCGTTAATGACGATTCAGATTGTTTCATATTTCCTGTCAGTGATTTGCGTTCAAGCTCGAATCAAAAAATTCAAATACCGATTTTCAAAGAGTTGTGCAATACACTTTTTCGAACGATCATTTTTTAAAAAAATCAGTTTGTCCTTTTGAAACCCACTGTTACATGCACGCTTTTTCACTCAGATGATCAATCATCATCACCACTCATCATTAAAGAATGTCACCCTGTTGAGGTTTAGAATACGCTATCCCCGGCAAAGAAGTAAGGTCCCAAAAAAGTAGATCCTAGGAATGACAGCATTTGATGGTGAGGCTCCAGTTCTTGAGATTTGGGGAATGGGAAGATTCTTTTCATTCCCAGTACTCTGAGTTTCATTCTGATCATGACTGGTGGTACCTTTAGGGTCCAATAAATCTATTTTAAAATGATTCGTATTCGGTAGGACTGTGTGCAAAAAAGGCTCTTAAGAAACAACTACATAAAAAATGTCAAAATAAACATGATTCCTTAACCTCAAGGCATAAAATATCCCTATCTGATGGTAAGTGTGTATATGTGTATAGCCATTTCTTATACCATCCCACGAGCTTGGCTAGCAGCTCACTGTTACCCGTCCAGTTTAGCTAGCTTCAACCTCTAGTGCATAAGACCACTTATCCGTTAATTTCAAAACAGAATGACAACTATTTTCAGAACGAGGCGGGATAGAGCCACAATTTTATTTAAGTTTGACACGTCCAAATTCAAAAAGAAAAAAAAATTGAAATCAGATAAGTTAATAATTTGATAGTGAAAACTAGCTTCACTTCCACCTGATTTTAGGCCTTGTATCATATCCTTATGTATTATACAACAAATAATTGACACTTCAAAATTCTGATGATTTCTTTCCTTACATTTTGTATACAAAACATGCGACTAAAATTATAGTTTGGTTTAGTTTCTTTGTTGAATGGCATGTCAATCTTCACTAAACCCACACACTTCTAAAATTTGGTGGACCACCCTACTTTAAAACATACATTAAAATATGACAGGTTCTGTAGAATTTTCACACCTACATTTCTATCTGTATATTCAATCCCTCCTGCTTTATAATGGAACAAAGATTATGAAAGTAAAATAAAATATTATAAAAGTTTGCTGATTTTTCTTTGGGTGTCCATTTTCTATTGAAAGATTTTTATTATATTTACAACTCTACATTCTTTGTATGCCCAAATCAATTTTATGAAACCACCTTGAAGATTTTTTCAAATATCCAATATTGTTAAAGAAAGAAAAAACAGAAATGTCAATTTAAGCGGAAATAATATTTCCAAGCATTTACCTTTTCTCTTTTCAAATAAAAACTGACTCGACTGTATATTTCAATTTAAATCACTACTGTGATCTGATCCAACCGTAATACGATGTTTAACTGACACCCACCACCATCACAATGCTGGTATATAAGACAAGGTCAGTTTAACGAGTGCTGCCCCGCAGGAAGCAAGTATTCTGAGGAAGAGAAAATATTTTCATGTTTTATCGACATTCACTTTCAGGCATTGGGCAATAAATCTGGCCTTTACCCCTTTTAGACCCTACCTTAATACGCTTCATATTTCTCTTCTACATTCTTTAAACGATTTTCCTTTAAATTTTAGCAACTCATAATGAATTTTAAAAAGCGTCTTTCCGAAAAGACGTATTTCAGTATATTGGTTAATTTAATTTTCAATCCTACTGGCTTCCAGCTTGTTATAATTCTTCCTGCTCCTCCTCCTCCTCCTCCTCCTCCTCAATCAAGATAGTTTTATTCTTGAATTAGTTTCTTAATTTCCTATATTCCACGTGTCTTATGAATTTTCTTGACAATTCCTGAGGTTAATTTCAATTAAAATGAATTATTATTTGTATGTTGCAATATTCGTGGAAATTGCTACCATTTTCCGTGTCTCCGATCTTGAACAAAAAAATATAAATTTTCTTTTTTTTTTATTCCCTTGACCAAATTAATTCAGCTTCTAAGGCACCATCGAGAGACTAAATATGTAAGGCTTTGAATACTACAACTAGAACTTGACTCAGAATACCTTAAAACGGTTGACAGTAAATAGGATCTTTAAGATAATCACCAGATTTTTCTTAGCATATCTCATCCATCTTAATTAAAACAAATCTTTTTCCCTCTCCTTCCCCCTACTTAAATATGTAAATATTTGATTTCTATTCTGCTCTTCCAACCCTTTTCTCTTCCCTGTATCTCTCGTCTTTCCCTTCCTCACTTCTCTCACTATTTTTGTCCTAGAAATCAGATACATTTTTATTCTGACAGTCTGATGAATAGATTGAACTCAAGCTCTTTAATATATCGGCAGGAATCAACACTTGCGCGTTTTTTTTTTTTTTTTTCGACTCGAATAGTACCTTGGAATTCACTGCATAAGGTTTTAAACAATAAACTTTTTAATATCCGGTTTCCTTGTCTATCTCCCTACTACATTATCCTCAACGAAAGGGAACATTTGTAAGCTACTTCTATAAGAATTACTTGCATTAAGCAAATGTGTTCCCACTCTGCCGATGGGACTTGGAATACGATGTATCCGCTGACAGAGCTAAAAAAAAACCCAAAAAGTGGTCTCTAGAATATGACACTAAACTGCATGTGGGTTCAGATTTGGGTAGTGAGGAGTACCCCTTCATACCCAGAGATATAGAACCCTTAGGGTCCCATCTATGGGTCAAATAGAATCTGTTTAGAAATTATTGGTATTAGGTAGGAATACCTGATACCATATAACTGTAAATTATTTGTATTAAGATTTATTACCGGAAGCTATAATCGTTTACTAAGGATTGCTATTAGATACTTTAAACTATATGATTATGTGAAAACAAATAATTACTATTGAATAGAAATAATCACTTGAAAACAAATAATTATTAGTACTAGACGGGAATACTTGAACTCTTGAAGCAATTAGGCGAAAATGTGAATATAAATGTGCAATGAAAGAAATCACCTAACTTCTAGGCATAAAATAACCCTAGACGAGTTGACATGCAGTTAAAATCAGTCAAAAATTCGTATCTAAACTGTTGCATATTCAGCGCTCATAAACAGAATATGCACTAGTTCTTTTTTCAACAATAAATGTTCTTTCTTTTTAGCAGAGGTTGCCTTGCACATTGTTTTCCTTTAGTAAACTACATGCTTTCTATTGGAATATATAAAATCGTCTTTGAGTGAGGCAGCTGTTCTTTTCTCTTTGCACCAAAATAAACATTTTAGAAAAATGCACACCGACTAAAAATTTCTCCGCATCGAAAATCCCGTCAGAATATAAATTGTTCTGCAAACATGAAGAACACAAAAGATCCAAGCTTTCTACACCTGCGGCTAAATATTCCTTTTGAACATCTAAAAATTCTTATTTAGCATTCACATCTATTAATCAACTTATTTAAAAAAGGTGATTTCATCAATACACATTAAATGATGTGTAAATTCTCTTTTCAATTGAAAACTTCTTCCCATGACCTTGTCCGTGTTAACTCACGTAAAATAGTTTGAAAATTGTTAAAGAAGGGCACCTCATTGAAGTAACGGTTTACAAGTTAATCTCTGAGCTTGCAAAAGAGAGAGAGCGATCCTCTCTGAGCAACTTTACAATCAAAAACTTTGCAAATATCCATAAAAGTAAAACTTCTCTTTTAAAATGTTCTACAGCCCTGTTGTCAGAGCCTAGAACACTAACTGTATCCCCTGCAGAGTTATAAGATCCTTATAAAATGGATTTTCTACATATAATTCTAAACTGCATTGTTTGGTGAGAACCCATTCCTGAAAATCTGGAAAGTGTAGAGAACCTTTTCATTGCCATTACTCGCTGGTCTTCTCTGATCCTGGTTGTAAGGGTTTCATCTTTGGGTCAAATAGATCTGTTTAAAATTGCTTGTATTATATAGGAATACTTGAAACTATACAACTGTGTACAAATTATTTAAAGAGTAATACTCGATATCGTATAATTGTCTACAAAGACATGTCATAAAAAGGTTATATCTATATGTACACTCCCTCATTCAACTCTTTGGAAATTTCATTATTTCCAAAGAGTTGAATGAGGGAGTGTACATATAGACATAACCTATCTCATTTCTCAATCCAGTGCAAGACACGTGCCATCTTCGAGGTCTCTATCATCATCATCATCATCATATCGTGCTGGCAGCACGGATATCCCTGACCCTCTCTCGCCACTCCTCCCTATCGTTCATCGCCCTAGGTAGGTCTTCAGGACAACAACCTGTATCCTCACATAGCTGCTGAATGTACGTTCGAGCTGGTCGTCCTGCTTTTGCACGGCCATGTGTGGGGATCCATAAGAGTACATCTCTTATGAGTTCATCTCTGCTTCTCCAGCAGTGTCCTGCATGTCTGGTTCGTCTAACTTGAATAGTTTTCGTGATAGGGGGCAGGTGGCCGTACAGTTGGTGTCTTGTGGGGTGTTGCTGCCAGGACTTGTTCAGGATTGCACGCAGCATTCTTGTGTAATTGCCATCTAGTTTCTTCTCCAGCCGTTTTGTTAGCGTCCATGTAGTGCATCCATATAGCAGTATCGATGTGACCGCTGCCTGGAAGAAACTGCGTTTCATTTTATCGGTTAGGTCTGATTTCCATATAATCGATAGCCTATTGATAGCTGTCCATGCTTTCGTTAACCTCGTTTCGATGTCCTTTTCGGTTGATTCGACGCTGCTTCCTAGGTACGTGAATTTGTCTACTAGTTTAAGTGGGGTTTCTTCTAGAGTGGAGATGTCCCCCGTTTGGTTATAGCACATATATTCCGTTTTGTGTGCATTAACATGGAGGCCTATGCTTGCTGCTGCTCGTTCCAAACTATGCAGAAGTGTTTCGGCTTGGTCAGGTGTATTTGATAGTATCGCTATGTCATCGGCATAGTCGGCGTCGGTAATTGTTGTTGCGGGGTATCTTCTGCTTCTTTTCTTCGTCAGTTCGAAGCCATTCTCTTTGATTTTGTCAATCGATGTTCTAAGTACGTAGTCTAGACAAATGATAAAGATGTACGGGGCCAGCGTGTCCCCTTGTAGTACTCCTGCTACAATGTCAAAGTATTCTGTGTCTCCATCCGGTGATCGTACTTTTACTTTAGTGTTTCTATAGAGAATCGTTATTGCCGCTACGGTTTCTTTAGGTATGCCGTACGCTAGTAGGATTTGTTCCATCTTTCCTCTGTGAATGGAGTCGAAAGCCTTGGTAAAGTCGACAAATATTAATGTCGCTTGTAGGTTCTTTGCCCGTACGCCTTCAAGGATTCTGCGGATGGTTAATATTTGTGAGGTCGTGGATCTATTTCTTCGGAAGCCATTTTGGTTTTTTCTAAGTATGTTGTCGATTTTGGGTTCTATTCGGTTTCGTAGTAGGGCATTGTAGATTTTGGCAGCTATGGATGTAAGTGTTATGCCTCGGCAGTTTTTGGCTAATCCGAGGTCCCCTTTTTTAGGGAAGGGGAGTATGCATCCCTTCATCCATCTATCTATCGGATTTTGATTGTATACTGCGTTGCAGTGTCGGAGCAGTATGTCGTCGAATTGTCTGGTCTTCCATACTTCCGGGGGAATTTCGTCCAGCCCTGCAGCTTTCCTATTTTTAATTTTTCTGAGAACCGAGTCGAGTTCTTCTTGTGTGAACGGTCCAAGTTTAATGTCTAATTGTTTGCTAATTATTCTGGTGATTGGTTCATGCGTTATTTTTGGTGGGTTTCCAAGTAAGTTTTCGAAGTGCTGTTTCCACAGTTTTATTCTTTCTTGTTGGTTTGCCGCTTTAAGTTTTGCTTTGGCTGTGTTCTTTCTTCTGCTCACTTCGTTTATTGTTTGCCAGGCTATTCTAGATTGTCTATCTTCCACCGAGTCTCTAATCTTATCTATCTGATTTTGAATGTATTCTGTCTGTTCCTTTATATATATGCCTGCTAATTGATATTGTGCCGTTTTTAGTTTTAAGGCATTTGTGTTTGTTGGGTTTTTTCGATAGTTTTTGGAGGCTGTTTTCACTAGTGCACGTTTTTCTCTCACCGCTAAAGTTTCCCATGGGACTCTATATTTAGTTTTAAGTTTTGTTGGAATGTATTTTGCTGCTGCCTCGAGGTGTGCATTGACGAAATTTTCGTATTCGTCGTTTGGTGTACTTTTTTCCGTCTTTTCTTGTAGTGTTTCGAATCTGTTTCTTAATTCTAATACGTATTTATCTCTTACATCTTTGTTGTTTAATAGGGCCCAGTCATAGTGTTTGGTGGTCGCTGTTCGTTTGGCGTTTTTTCGTAGGCTTAACCGTATTTTCGCCTTGACTATTCGGTGATCGGTGGACACACCCTCGAAAGAGGAGTATGCCTCGCAATTCAATGCACTATTCTTCCATTTCTTGTTTATAAGGACGTAGTCTATCTGTGCTTTAGTATTGTTTGCGTACGTGTATGTCCATAGTTTGTCCTCTCTTTTTTGGTAGTTTGTATTGAGGCATGCTAATCTATTTTCTATCATGAAATCTGTTAGATGTTGCCCATTCCTATTTGACGTGTTGTGGAGGCTGTATTTGTTGTTTCCGTTTTTCCCGATTTGTGCATTCATGTCTCCGCCAATGACTAACATGTTGTGTTTCGGGATGCTACGCACTAATGAGGATAACTCATCTTAGAAGGTGACTAGTTCATTTTCTTCACTAACATTGGTGGGGCAGTAGCATGAGATGATTGTTGCTCTGCGGTTTCCGTTAAATGTAGCTGCCATCATTCTAGGTTGTATTTTCTCAACGCTATTAAGCGTTTTTAGTGCTCTAGGTCCTATAAATAATCCTACCCCTCCTACTGTGGCGTTGACAGAGTTTTTCCATGCGGATACAGTGGCGAGCGACCAGCCACCACCACCCCTTTTTTTTGCGTACACATGGGAAGCAGCATGATGTACGTAAAGGTATTTGAATAAACCCATGGACGACCAAACTCAATACCCAAATGGTCCTGGACGTGAGTTTGACGACTTTACGCTCAGGATCGCTAGTTAGATCGGGGAACTACTGCTGCTCCTCTATAAGAGTGGCTTCTATAGAAGAGAATAAAACAGCCATCGAAAGATAACCATGACCCACACTCAAACCACTTACACAAACCGCATCGCTCTTCGCACGGGTAAAAAAGGGGCGCGTCCTGCTGAGGTTGGAGCCCTGGCCTCGGTGTTCGAAAAATCAGCTACAGAGCTCAAACAATCAAAACTACTAAAATGCAAGCAAACACTACAAATAGCCACATTTAACGTAAGAACCTTAAATAGAATAGGACAACTCCCAGAGCTAATCGCATCGGCCGAAGAACATAAGATATCGAGGTCTCTAAGACATTGTAAATAATGGCCCTTACCCTCCCACATTGATCCATGACGTGTTGGTTAAGAAGTTTAATTCAGTTTATCCACCAGCACATTTCTCGTCAAATATACACAAGTATACTCGTGTATATACCAGGCATTTGTTAAGTAGAGAAGAAATATTCGAAGTAAAATGCGTTAATACTCTGTTGAAATCATATTTGATAACGAAGACTGAAGACAACTGACAAGGTTACTTTTTTTAATTAACACACATTGATTCAGCTCAAGGGTTAGCAATCTTATCTCGCCGGCAATTCATTGATATAGAATGGTTTTTTTTATATAGGTCGGATTTATGATAAGTTATTGAGGTCAAAAGATTTTAAAGGGGAATTTATCATGCAGTTTAACTAAAATAATTCTATATTGTTGCCGCAAGAACAAATGGTTGTGTGCATTGTGGTCAGAGGGGCGTGTGATGGAGAACCGCTTCGAATTGCTGTTTGGTAAGGGTTTTTCGAAGAGTGACGTGTGTGACATAAAGCACTGCTCGGCTCTTTACCTGTCTTTTCTGCGAGTGGTCGAATTCTCGCTCGTTCTTTAGTTTCCTCAAAAGTAAGCAGGTTCTTGATTTCTTTCTGGGTGAAAGGTATTTGTTTTGTCACATTAATACTAACCGACACAAACGCAAGGAATTTTAGTTTTACTTATATCATTTGTCCGTCGATAATTAGTCAAAATACGATTGATCATTTTCAAGCATGAGGGATAGAGGGAAACAGTTATTAGGTATTTCGCGTGGCTAAATTCTACTATCAACAAGACTTTTTGACATCGGAGATCAAAACTGTCTGGGTTTATGGTCGGATAAGCTTTCAACAGCTCAAACTACCACACTAGCACAGGTCACTTACCCTCTTTGACGGACGAACGCCTCCATACCTCTCATACTAGAGATATCTCTTTACTCCTCAAAATCCTTCGCCTAAATTTTCAAACAGTCTTGCATGAACTTCAATGGATGACCGATACACAATCTTAGATTTTTCATTTATTTTGACTGGGTGATTTTATTTAATTAAACCAAGCATTTACTATCCCCCCTTGAAATGATTTGACAATGCTGGGATTCTTATTCCAAATTGAGAGAATTGCATTCTCATAAGCCGATGAGGTTGATGTAACGTTGTGTTCAACCCTGGTTGTATTTGATTAATGGATGTGACCTTCTCATTAAGGTTGCACGCTTAGCGTAACAGTTATCGCTGTAGAAAATTTAATCGGCGACCCGAATTCAAATCCTGTCCAAGGGTGTTTGCGTTTAACATCGCCTTAATACTTTCGAAAAGGTTATGAAGCCATCAATCTCTCCAAAAATTGGTAAAAATGGGGTAAAGTAGGTTCTTTAGCTTTGGTTAGACAACCAGTCAGCACTCTAAATTCAAACCAGGTGTACTTTACCTAAAAACTGACTTTGTATCACATCCTGCTCGAAGCTAAGTTAAATACTTATAATTTGGTTAATGAAATACAGAAGAACCTTATGTCAAAAATTGGTTTGTGGTGCTCTTGGTTAAAACCCACACAAATCGAAATCATTTTTCCTATTTAAATTAATGTATTTTCAATTAATTCGCACCTTGTTCGTACAAGAAAATTAAAATAATTGCTTCAAACCAGTAACGTTACTCGAAATCAGCGATAGCTTACAGTGTCGAATGTCAGGGTACTGCTATATTGAGTTTGATTTTTTACGAATGTTCCGATACTGTTGCTTTGTGTCAGATTATGTCACTAAGAAAATCGGCGCAATATAATATTCCTACTTTGTGTCGTATTAAGCAAAATAAATATTAAGAAATATGTCTTTTGGTTTAACAAGTTGCACATTTCTACTGGTATAAGGATTCAAAACGTGTATCTTTTCAAGGCAAAACCTATGAAAACTGACGCAAAACGCTTCCACTATTGAAATTTTTGTCTGCGATGAGTTAAACAATGATCAAGTTATCAATTCATTTGAATTTAAATTATTGAATTTCACGTAGCTCAAAATTTCATCTCTCTGAACACCGCACAATTATACCTAAAAAGATAGCATTTATATATGTTTTCTGATCTTTTAATAAACCATAATTCTGCCGCTTTTTTAAAAGAAAAATGCGATATCGACAGTGTAACTTTTTCTTCCTCTTCCTTTTTAAAAATTAAATATAATGCGATGTGATAGATATATAAAAGGTCTGGGACTGTAAGATAGAGATAATTGAATATATTTGAAGTAGGTTATATTCGTCGCATCAATAAAGACTTTTATCTGTTTTTGCTAGTAGCGAGATGGTTTCAATGTCTGTTCGTTTTAAGAAAGGTGGTAATCCGCTTGCTCATCTGGTAACTTACAGTCCCAAGAGATTAAAAATGATATTATCTAAGTTTAAACTTAGTAAAGAGGGGATAAAACTCTCTCAAGGACTCGCCTTGTCAATTGAGGTTTAGAATATGCTGTGTCTCCTACATAGAGCTATGATGTCCCACCCAAAAAGGGGCTGTCCTGGGTATGATACTAAACAGCATCTATTGATAAGGCTCCAGTTCCGGAAAGTGTGGAGTACCACTGCATTACTCCTAAGCAATAACCCAGTCGACTGGGACTATAGAATATACCGACATCTCTGCAGAGGAGTAAGACTCCCCCAACGAGTGTCCAAGAAAAGACATTGAATAGTCTGATGGTGATGCTCCAGTAATACTGGGGCTTTAGAGAATGCGGACAGCTCCTTCATTGCCATCGCTCCCAGGTCCACTCTGGCTCGGAGTGGTAACACTTGAAAGGGTCCTATCTATGGGTCAAATAGAAATGTTTAACATTTCAATTTTGAGCAAACAAATGACTTATGCCAAACTGAATTGTTAGAAAAGAGAACTGTTTGATCATTTACCCGTGTGTAAACAAATGACAAATGTTTAATTGAATTGTTAGTGATGCATTACAATACTTGGAACCATTTAACTTGGTTAACTTTTGCTTACAAATTAGATATATTTAATATACGTGTGAACCAAATTTTGCATTAACTTACAATAGTTGATATGCCATAAAACCAAACTAAACTAAACCAGAGCGTTGGTCTGATCTGATCTGGATGGTAGTACCTGTTAGGGTCACATCTATGGGTCAAATATCATCATCATCGTCATCATGTCGTGCCGCCAGCACGGATATCCCTGACCCTCTCTCGCCACTTCTCCCTATTATTCATCGCCTCTGGCAGGTCTTCAGTGTTATATCCTGTGTCCTCACGTAGCTGCTGTATGTAAGTTCGAGCTGGTCGTCCTACTTTTGCTTGGCCATATGTGGGGGTCCATAGGGGTACATCACTTATGAGCTCATCCTTGCTTCTCCAGCAGTGTCCTGCGTGTCTGATTCGTCTAACTTGTATAGTTTTCGTGATGGGAGGCAAGTGGCCGTATAGTTGGTGTCTTGTGGGGTGTTGTCGCCAGGACTTGTTCAATATTGCTCTCAACATTCTTAATATACCTGTCTAAAAATACTTATTCGATAGGACCACGTCTAAAAAGCCCTTAAAAACAGCCACGCATAAATGTATATATGAACGTACAATGAACACGATTCCCAAATTTCTAGGCATAAAATAGCCCTATATAATTTGACATGCCGTTAAAATCAACAATTTAATCTCTATATATCAATGAATTTCGATTAAATCAGTTTGTTAACTTATATTCCACGCACTACGATGGATTAATATCATTCATCATGTGTCGCTTTTGCATCGGTAAGCACCCAGTGACTTTCTTTTCTCCGAGAAAAAATAATCCAACCCCCAATAGAAAAATAGATTGAAAATTCAGTACATTATTTTTTGGATCATTTTTGAAAAATTGAATAAAGTCATGCACAAAAATGGAAGGATAATTCTTTCGTCGGATACTTTCATTTTCAACCACATTAACAATGTTTTCCAATATTCCAAATTTACGTGGTTTTATAACTTCGTCTTTTAATCCATTTCTAAGTTCACTGCTGGACTCCTAACATCTGTAAGATATGGTAAGCAATAGGCCTTACTTTGCTTCGCAGGTCTATGATAATTACTTATTGCACGAACGTGTACAAATGTTGTAGAAAGCATTAAAATGGGAAGGGAAGCGGGGTTTCACTATCCTCTGTCTTGAAATTAACTAGTTCCATTTACTACCCCAAAGCATATCATATTATTCCTTTCATTACAAAGCCATTCAAACACCAGTCATCAAAACATTCTTGTCTCTCTATCAATGTCTAAACTAATCCTATGTGTACATATGTTGCGAGTGAGGGGAATGATTGAAATTTTTATATACAAGAAATCAACTAACAAAATACTAATGAATAAAAGTATATTTACAACTGAAATAAAATATTGGTAGAACACCCCATAACTCACTGAAAAACTGACTCATATGTTGGTAAATAAATTGAATTCGGTTTTATACACTTGCAGAGTTCATCATTTCTGAGTGATGATTTACATAAAAATCAGTACTGCTGGCTGAGATCAGAATTTAGTATCTGTTCCCTTAGTGGCCGGAGTTAAAATCCTGAAGTTGTTTACATTTCACTCCATACTTATATGACTTTAAGAAAGATATGAATCCATACCCCCGATACACACCTAGCAATAGGCAAATAGTCGGGTAGATTAGATTCTTTGGCTTTGATTAGGTAACCAGTTTAGGAGAAGGAAAACTGAATTCAAACCAGCTGTACTCCTCTTAAAAACTGACTGTCGCATCCAGCCCTGACGGATGGGTTGGGTAAATATGTACTTCAAGGTCCGACATCCGCTTGGGAGATTAACTATTTTGTTCTGCTCTATAAAGGGCGGAGAATCACTTGAATAATTCGTTTTGCTAATGTATATCAGAACGAAGCGGACTAGTCAATTTTATGTTCAGTCATAAGACAAAAACTAAAATATTTCCTCGAGGACACATGGCACAATAGTTAGGCGTTAGTTAGATCCAGTGACATACCCAAAAAGAGTGAGAGTTCAATACCCGGTGAAGGCAATGGAGAACTTTCAGGGAGGAAATCAGCAGGAGATAACTGATAACTGACATTCATTAAACATGGCTAGTGGAACTAGAACAGTCTACCCCGGTGGGCGAAATAAAGGGCTAAGTTCGACATTCCAACCACCTGAAGAAGGCCGGAGCGTACACCGGCCGAAACGTTGTGATAAACGTGGCGACAAAGATGAGGACAGTTGTCCGAAAAATGTAAATAATGTAAAACACTTCACTATAACCACAAAATCAGTAAATGGTTTTATCTCATGGATTTATGTCAGAATTTTGTGGTGACGGTTGTTGAGTTTCGATTTGTGCATACATTACCCAAGTAGAAGACCGAAACAATTTTCCTATGTGGCTCTGTGCCAGAGTTAGCTTCGACATAAGTACATAATGATGATTTTCTGTAATATTACTAAAATTTGTATAATGTCGGTCTGTCTTTCATTGCATAACTTAAGTATGGCTCGAGCGGTCGCCACCAGTTTTCTTGTTACCAATGGAACTCTGAAACATATTCTTAGCATCCTTATTTTTTGAAAATTCCCAAACAAGTTTTTAGCGAAAGAATCGGTTTACAGTCTAAAAATAATCATAAACTGTACTTTTACTATGTGATCGTCAAGTTTGATAAACTGAATCTTATTCATTTTTCATCTGAAAATTTGCTAGCAAGAAACCAATGAAGAGTTTTTTGAGGTTTTTTATTTTGTTTGTTTTGGAGGGTTGGGCAGACCATCAGTAAACAAAAAATTCCAAAAATCATTTTCTGGTTTACATTTGTCGTACAAGTAATGGCCACTGTGAAAGCCTTAAGCGTTAACCTCTTGACGGCGTTTATCAATATAATAGTCCTCACAAAAATGTACATACCATAAAATCCCACCTGTTGAGTGAGTTTTTAGCTACAATCTGAAAATTAATCTAATTTCATTTGTGATTATATTTTAATTCTATGAATGGCAAAAAGCATCTAGAATATTCTTTCGGTTGAAATTCCTAAGAAAATTTCAAAATTGCTCAGTGATTCATTGCAAGTTGCTTCTTTTCATTAGTCAATCCAGGCTAGGTTTTTATACAAATCTCTCTCACTCACTCATCCAGGTGTTTTATATAAAGACTTTCTCAGTATATATTCGTGCATAAATCGTGTAGTGTTCTTGCCAAAGAATATTTCAATTTGCACTTACATGGAATATTAGCTCTGAAATGCTGAACTAATTCTACATCCTTCAAGCGTATTTCCATTTGATACGAACATTCGGGAACCCAAATTACAGACCTGTCTTGGTTAAGCTTATAATTTTCACTCTAAGCAAATCAGTTCGGCTCAAACTTTCATTCACAGCCGGATATTATTCAACTTCTTTCTTACCTTGAAAAGTTGTATAGATTTTTTCTTCTTTCTCTTCTCGTTCAACATTCAATAACTTTGGCAATATCTTTTCTCATCAATATTTCATATCAACAAAACAAACTTGTCTGTGAGAGCTGATTTAATATTCTCCTTTTCAACGCTTGTGTTAGACTATTGTACTGAGATTCCTGATGTCAGCGGAGTTTAGAATACGTTGATAGTATCCCCCGCACCCAAAAGAGCGTATTTGCCTGGGTATGACACCAAACTGTATCTGATGGTAAGGCTCCAGTTCTGGAGATCTTTGGACTGTAGTGTACCCCTTTTTCCCATTACTCCCAGGTCTACTCAAGCAGGAATGGTAGTACCTGTTAGTGTTGCATTTGTCGATCAAATAGATCTATTGAAAAATTAATGTTTGATATGACCGTTTATATAACAATGTAAATATGAACGCGATTCTTTGATTTCTATGCATAAATAACCCTAGACACCGTTAAAATCAATCGATCATTGTTAATAAAACTGATAACAAAATATCCAGTTCTTTTTTTTAGTTTGAAGATAAAAGCTATTTAAAATGATAATTCTGCACCTTTATACATTTGGCACACGATTTTCATTTTAAATATTTATTTATTTATTTATTTATGAAAGTAATTAGGATTTTTAAAAAATAGTTGCCAAATTTTACTGGTATTTTAATAGAATAGTTACTATAATCAGTTCGATACTCTCTAGATCTCCCTTACTGACGAGGGTGGACTGAAAAATTCATATGATGAGTTTATATCTGCCGTTAACTTTTTTACCAATAGTATCCAATCACTGCAGCACCGCTGGGATAGGTGTGTGGAGCAAAGTTAGGACTATGTTGAAAAATAAACCTCGTTTGGTCACACTCCATGAAAGTATCTTCGTCAGCCTTTGAACTTTTCAATCCTTCTCACTTATCCCTGTGCCAGACGTGAATTTAAAACCTAGAATACGCCGACTGCATCCCCTAAAGAGAGGTTAATCCACGTCCAGAAAAAACTCACTTCGGCATAAACTGGCCCAAAAAATATTATTATGTCGTAAAAAACCAAAATCATCATTTGCTAAATGTAGTACGTACTATTGTATTTTTTTACACAAATACATTTCTGCGGATCCTAATTTTTATGAAAGGAAAGTAACACATTTTTATATTGGTGCACATGAGCGTCTTGTGGCATATTATATATTGCCTCTGATGCAAGTATGTTTCCATTCCATGGTTTTTGTTGCGTTCTGGTTAGTGAACGCTTGTAATATCAAATAAAGGACAAACCACGATATGAAAAGAAATAGAGATATATTCTCAGGAAAAAGTATATACAATAGAGAGACTATTAGTAGACAAGAACATAGGATTAGTGAATACAGAATAAAGATATAGTTCAACGATAGTATTGGCTTCCGTTATTACGGTAGCAAGTAAGATGATCTAGTGGGATCTCCAGTCTCCAACGCTCTAATACTATTCCTATAAGAAGCTGCTCTTCACCTTCTAGTCTGCCCTGGTATTAGTAGCTACTGCTATATATGGCAGATGGACTAGTTCATTGTGTGAGAAAAGTTTTATATTTCTAAGTAATTAAAAAAAAGAAAAAGTTATCCAGTGTTTTTATTTTATTTTATTTTGTTTCATTTTATTTTTTGGAGGGTGGGTACAAAATAACGTCCATGCATACAAATGCCTCAGGTGGCACTTTTAGGAAAAATCCAATGCCGAGACGCACATTAGTCTCTTTATTCATAGTTTGATGGATTTATTTTTCAAAATAAAGTATTTAATGGGGAATGCCGAAAGACTTCAAGTCACAACTTTTGACTTTTTGACTTTTTGTCAAAATCGCACTTTTAAAGCGGAGTTTCGTTTTTCACTTCCCCTCACCAACGAAGGCAGAAAGTACTCGCTTTCCTTCTCACAAAGCTCCGCTATATAAGCTCCAACCCAGTGTCACTCTGGCTCTCTTCGAACTATCATTAACGAATTGTCTACCTATTGCTATGGATGAGTTTTTTATGTACATCATAACTTGTGTATATTCATGTGATAATTATATTAAGGACTCGAACCTTAGCGTGCACACGAATCATATTACAAATGACCACTCACATGAAAGACACCCGAAGCAGCGCGTTCTTTCTGCTTTTCGTTAGTGAAGGTCGCTACATATAGTAGCTTCTTGCGATAAATCTAACAAAAATATAAATAGCATTATGTAAGGGTTAAGTAAATAAACTCATTTGTGTCATATTTTAATGTACCCAAATAATATACCTATAAGACATAAAACAAAAGACATCGAGAAAGTCAGGTACACTCATGAATAAAGAGAATCAGACAAAAATCTTGGTAACAATTATACAAATAACAGGAAGAAATAAAAACATGTTTCTACATTCGTTCAGGTAATAAACATCAAGAATGTTTACGAAGCCAATTAAATAAATTGATTATTGACTGACAGCACTGTTGTCAGGTCAACTGCTGAAAATGAAATTAGATGCTTAATATCAAAGTTCATGATTAGGATTTTTTTTTGTTTTGTTTCTTTCGACAATTTTCTTCCTTTATACTTTGTTGTGTGTGTGTTTGTTCTTGTCTGTTTTTTTTTTTCTTTTTGTTTGTTTGCTTGTTTACTGTCTTTATTTTATTTATTTATTTATTTTATTTTATTTATTTATTTATTTATTTTTGTAAATAAGGCAATACTTTGTAGACTTCTGAAATTAAATTTGAATTTAAAATTAGATAAAACTAGAATTTAAAACTAAGAACTCTGCTCCCGACTAGGATTAACTCGAAGCTCTGTAGAATGACTGTAAAATTCTACGATTGAAGACAATAAAAGTAACTCACCAATAATCAAATTTTGTGAAAAAAATCGAGTAACTTTTATAAGAGTTGAATTTCTAGTTTGCAAAAAACTTCATATATAACTAATTTATAATTCTAATACTGTTAGTATACTGCGTTCTTTGTACAGAACGCTTGGGATAACTTTATTTTAAACTTTCATTAAAAACCCTGACGGCGAGGCTTAGAATACGTCGATCGTATCCCTTGCAGAGGCATAAGACCTCCAAAAAAAGAGGTGTCTTATTATTAAATTGAATCTGGAGGTGAATATCTATTTCTAGAGCTCCTGGGAGTATAGTGTACCCATTCATTACCATTATTTCTACCTCTACTCCGACCCGGAGTGATAGTGCCTGTTAGAATCCCATACACGTTTCAAATAGAACTATTTGAAAATCATTAGTATTAGAATACTTCATACAGAATACGGTAAATTATTTGTATTCATAGTTACTTTGAACTATACTTATTTATTAAGCAGTTTTTGAAATGGCCCCTTGTGAGTTTTTATGTGTGCATAACTCACCACAATAAATTGACAAATTCTACTTGGTGAGAAGTCGGATAAATACTTGTTTACTAAGGGTTATTATTATTCGTTACTTGAAACTATATAACAGTGTGCAAATTATTTATATTTGACTGGAATACTTGATATCACACAGCCCAGTAGAATGCATCGACTGCATTCTGCAGAAGGGTAAGAACCTCCATCCCAACGAGTACCCTAAATATGATATCAAACTGCATCTGATGGCAAAGCTCCTGTCTTGAAGCTTTGGGGAATGCGGAGTAACCCTTCAGTGCCATTACTCCCAGGTCCACTCTAACCAAGATATTCTTAATCTGGTAAGGTCGCCTTTTATGGTTCAAATAGAATTGTTTAACTATTTAACTGTGAGCAAACAAATTACTAATGTTAAATACATTATAATTAATAATTTTTTTCTTTCAAAATTCCTTAGGATATACTTTTTTGAATTGCAAGTTGGAACAGGAATGAAAAAATAAGGTTATGGCGGTTCCATCTATAGGGTGTTATGCCGCCATGTGCCCAGCGGGCGAACAAGGTGCCAAGTCCACCAGTTAATGCCGGGCCCCGATGTTGGCCGTGATTTGCCGAATGCTATTTAATGTCACAGATATCATCAACTCCCAAGCAGAACCACATTTTAAAGCTACTAGGCGAGTTCTAGGTGAATTATTAAAATTCAACACAGCTAAGTGGTAGCTTTCCTCCTAAAGTACAAGGTCTTCGACAAACACAATTCTTCCATTAGAAAATAAGGACTTTGAACTACCGTGTTTGAGTTAACAGGGTTAATAACAATATTCTTTTATTGCATAAAAGAAAGAAACAAAGAAAATAAAACAATTCAGGTAAAAGTCGGGGACGAGAAAGTCTTTCTGTATCCCAGAGGAGCCTCCACTAAAATATCCGTATCCTGGACTAAGCCCCTCATAAAATATCTGTTAATGGCGGAAGGTGAGAAGGTAGTTCGACAACGCTAGACACGATCTGCTTTTCTTCGGACTATGGGATTTGATGGCAGAGCTCGTGCTTCAAATCTCAAGTTTATCATTTCAGTGTGAATGCAGCAGGATAAAGTTGAATATACTTAAATTGTATGTTTCTTACTAGGGGTTTTGTGGGGGTTTACTCTTCTCACCTTTTTCTTTCGTTATTGGGTTTCCATAATACGTTGATGGAAGGATACACGTCTTATTTCTGATAAGACCAGGATTAATTATTGTTCCTTTCCTCGTGGACAATTCTTTCCTTTGGGTATTCGTTTAACGAGACTTACCATATCTCGGAGTTGTAGTTCATTGAAAAGATAAGTTCTTTCTTTTCTCTCGTGGTTCTCTGCGCGGCATTATTTTAGAATTTGGGTTTCTTCATATCCCAAACTATGTTCTAGGTCTTTCGACGAACAAAGGCAATTCCTTATGTCTTCATCCCTCGAGGAATAAACGGCAACTGACTTATCTTCCGCAGTCTGAAAATGCACCACGTGCTGATTTTCTTGGCGGGCTCTTCCTCGGTATCAAATATGGTCGAAGGCCTGCCTCCCTGCCGACACACACATGGCTAATAGAGAGTGAGGCCCTCCCACGCCCACATCACCCTGCAATGATTGAGAAGGTGGGAGAGAGAAACAGTCTTTCTTTCCATTATTCTGCTTACTACTATCGTCCGCTGATTCTTGCTTGTTACCATCGGCCGCTGACGGCCAAATGTATTTGGGTGTCATATTTCCTCGTCACAAGGGATACGCTGAATAAGAATTTCTCTTAAAAATTGGCATGTCCAATAGGGGCCCAGAGGATATCACATGAGAGTCCCAGAAACCACTTCTCGGTCCTTGTTTGATTCTGTTCTTTGAACAGTGGATACTTTGTCTCTGATCCAGGGAAAGGTGGAAACTCATGACCATATTATCTACAACTCTCAAGCAAGCTTTTTTAATCCACTTTATACTCCTACGTCCAGCTTGTTTATTATGGGAATCATTCTACCACAGGACAAGTTTTTCCTTGTAAAACCATCTGTATATATATAAAAGATTAAATGTTTTGTATATGTAAATGAACTTATTTTGTCTTTCCATCTTGTTCTGTATATCAGGGATATGCTAATGTAGGTCCTCTGTGAGTGGAAGCTCTACTCAATATTTGCCATACCCCCATGCATCCCAATGCATCCTTCGTGAGTACGAGATATTGCTTCATTGCGAACCTGTTAAATCTATTAATGACTGAATTTGAAATGTTTTTTAGGGGAAGGTGCTTGCTTCTCTTGATTTTTTATTGGGAGGAGAGGGGAATTGTTTCAGTTTCTTTTTTTCCATGAAAATATACAAACTTTGATTGTTAAACGAGTTGACAATTCCGGTGGGCTTTCGCTCACTTGTATTTTTTATCAAAATGATCTTCAGGATGAAAATAAAATCAGCAAGTAAAATTAAGATTTCAAATTGATATTTGAATGACTGAGGATTTCTTGTAAGAAATTGGCAATGTGATTGTACGGTAATTTGTGAAGACGGACAATTTAAGAAATCTTCTGCCCATTTCATGTCATTAAGTAAACGTTTAGTTAACTGAGCCAGTGGCATGAAAGAAAATCTGATTAAACTGATAAATGTTAATTCTAAAATAATCATACCCCAGGGCCTTAAAAACAAAAGACATGTATTTGTGCGCATGCGTAGTTCCTTCCATTTCAGACGCACATTTCCAGTTCGTTTCTTCTTTAAAGAAAAATATTCAAAAGAAGAAATTTACCGAAAGACAATCACTTACGAAAAAATTAATTGAAAAAAAACTTGTTTTTTGTTGTTGTTTTTTTAACGATTTTATCAAACAAATTTTCAATTTGACTAATTCGAATGAATCTTAAAGTTGTAAACGAGAATCGATGCACTTAATGTTTCCCACTCGCCGATGTTACCAGGAATCTCAATGTATTGAAAATTAAGATCACAAGAGGCTTAAAAAGAAATAGAGTTTGAAAAGCAAGTCACTCTCTCGAAGTCGACAACTTCAGTAGCAAGATGAAAGACGTTTTTAAAAAATCACTTAAATCGCTCCTGTTTATTAAATTCCAAATATTACGTAAATATAAAATGCATATTGCAAAATACTTTACATACAATGTAACTGAAGAATTTAATATAAACTTGCATTTATGTAGAGGAGAACGCCAGCGATGACGAACTAACGATGTGCCACCAGAAGCCAAGAGTCCAAAACTGGTTAGTATATTGTCTTTATGTGCTAATAATTTAAAATGCTAAAAATTTTTACAAAATTGTATGCTGTTTTCTTTGTAAAATGCCGCTTGTACAGTGTGTTTTAAATGTAAAGACAATTTTACCGTAAATCCAAATTTAATATATGACCCTGGTCAAAGGTGCTAGCACGCTCGGTACATGGAAGAGTCTTTTCTAAAAGCTTAGAATCCCCACAGAACCGCCCCCTAGCAGTTTAGAAAAAACAAAAACCAGCCTAAGTAAAGAAAGTCCCCAATCCCCCAAAAAAACCTTGTTAAAGCCAATATCAGAAGAGAGGTGAAAATATGCAAAGAAAAAAATCTCTTATAAATATACATTAGTCTTGGACTTTAACTAAGTTAAAATTTACTGGAAAAGAAAGGCCCATTTTCCAAAATTTTTCTTTTTTTACGTACACATAGGAAGCAGCATGGTGGACGTAAAGGTGTGCGAATAAACACTCTGACGGCCAAACGCAATGCCTAACCTGGTCCTGAATGAATGAGTCTCTCGGCTCAACGCTCAGGATCATCAGTTCGAACGGGGAACTACTACTACTCATCTATAAGAGTGGCTTCTATAGATGAGAATAAAAACAGCCATCGAAAGATAACCATGACCCACACTCAAACCACATACATAAACCACTTCGCTCTTCGCGCAGGTAAAAAAGGGGCGTGTCCTGCTGAGGTTGGAGCCCTGGCCTCAGTGCTCGAAAAATCAGCTACAGAGCTCAAACAACAAAACAACTAAAATACAAAAAAAAAAAATACAAATAGTGACATTTAACGTTAGAACCTTAAATAGAATAGGTCAACTACCGGAGCTGACTGCATCGGCCGTAGAAAATAACATAGACATAATATGCATACAAGAACACAGATACATGCACAACGAGGATATCAAATATCACGATACTGGCAATGGATGGACGCTAGCCACTGTATCAGCATGGAAAAACTCGGTCAATACCACGGTAGGAGGTGTATGCATACTTATAGGACCAAGAGCGTTAAAATCACTTAATAGCATTGAGATAATACAACCTAGGATGTTGGTAGGTACTTTTAATGGCAATCCCGGAGCAACAATCATCTCTTGCTATAGCCCTACCAATGTTAGTGAAGAAACTGAAATCGTCGCCTTCTACGATGAGCAATCCTCTCTAGTGCGTAGCATTCTGAAACACAACGAGCTAGTCATTGGCGAAGACATGAATGCCCAAATCGGAAAAAACGGAAACAACAAATAC
This sequence comes from Sepioteuthis lessoniana, assembly GCA_963585895.1. NCBI lineage: Eukaryota > Metazoa > Mollusca > Cephalopoda > Myopsida > Loliginidae > Sepioteuthis > Sepioteuthis lessoniana. The sequence goes on along the minus strand of OY757910.1, from coordinate 67,811,587 downwards.
AGCCTACACAACACGTCAAATAGGAATGGACAACATCTAACAGATTTTATGATAGAAAATAGATTAACATGCCTAAATACAAACTTTCAAAAGTGAGAGAGACAATTATGGACCTACACTTACGCGAATAATAATAAAGCACAAATAGACTACGTCTTTAAAAACAACAATTGGAAAAATAGCACAATGAATTGCGAGGCATACTCCTCTTTCGAGGGTGTGTCCTCCGATCACCGAATAGTCACGGCAAAAATTCAACTAAGCCTATGAAAAAACACCACACGAACAGCGACCACCAAATACTATGACTGGTCCCTTCTTAACAACAGAGATATTAGAGATAAATATGTATTAGAATGACGAATATGAGAATTTCGTCAGCGCACACCTCGAGGCAGCAGCGAATTGTATTCCAACAAAACTTAGAACTAAATATAGTGCCCCATGGGAAACGTCAGTGGTTAGAGAAAAACGTGCAGACGTGAAAACTGCCTCCAAATGCTATAGGAAAAACCCAACAAACACATATGCCCCAAAACTAATAAAGGCACAAAATGAATTCGCAAGCATATATCTAAAAGAACAGACAGAATACATACAAAATCAGATAGATAAGATTAGAGACTCAGTGAAAGATAGCCAATCTAGGATAGCCAGGCAAACGATAAACGAAGTGAGAAAAGGAAGAGCACAACCAAAGCTAAACTGAAAGCTACAAACCAATAAGAAAGTATAAAACTGTGGAAACAGCATTTCGAAAATCTACTAGAAAACCTACCGAAAGTTACTCATGAACCAATCACCAGAATTATTTGTAAGCAATTGGACATTAAACTAGGACCGTTCACTCAAGAAGAACTCGAATCAGTTCTTAGAAAAATTAAAAATAGGAAAGCCGCAGGGCTTGACGAGATTCCCCCAGAAGTATGGAAGACCACACAATTCGACGACATACAGCTCCGACACTGCAACGCAGTCAATAATTAAAATCCATTAGACAGAGGGATGAAGAGATGCATACTCCCCTTCCCTAAAAAGGGTGACCTCGGAAAAACCAAAATGGCTTCCGAAGAAATAGATCCACGACCTCACAAATATTGACCATCCGTAGAATCCTTCAAGGCAAAAAAACTATAGCTGTCAATACTATTTGTTGACTTTACCAAGGCCTTCGATTCTATTCACAGAGGTAAGATGGAACAAATCCTTCTAGCATACGGCCTACCGAAAGAGACCGTCGCAGCAATAACGATTCTCTATAGAAACACCAAAGTGAAAGTACGTTCACCGGATGGAGACACAGAATACTTCGACATTGTAGCAGGAGTACTGCAAGGGGACACGTTAGCCCTATACCTCTTTATCATCTGTCTAGACTACGTGCTAGAACATCGACTGATAAAATCAAAAACGGCTTCGAGCTGACAAAGAAAAGAAGCTGAAGGTACCCCGCAAAAACAATTATCGACGCCGACTATGCCGATGACAGCGATTCTGGCAAATACACCCAACCAGGCCGAAACACTACTGCATAGTTTGGAACAAGCCGCCGCAGGCATTGGTCTCCATGTCAATGCACACAAAACGGAATACATGTGCTTTAATTAAACCGGCGACATTTTCACACTAGACGGAAGCTCTCTGAAACTAGTAGACAAGTTCACCTACCGGGGAAGCAGTGTCTCATCAACCGAAAAAGACATCTACACGCGGCTAACGAAGGCATGGACATCTATCGATAAGCAATCGATCATATGGAAGTCAGCCCTGACCGGTAAAATGAAACGCAGTTTCTTCCAAGCAGCAGTCGTATCGATTCAACTCTATGGATGCACCACTTGGATTCTAACAAAACGGCTGGAGAAGAAGCTAGACGGCAATTACACTAGAATGTTGCGAGCAATATTGAACAAGTCCTGGAGGCAACACTCTACAAAGCACCAACTATACGGTCACCTACCTCCCATTACGAAAACTATCCAAGTTAGACGAACCAGACATGCAGGACAATGCTGGAGAAGCAGGGACGAGCTCATAAGTGATGTACTCCTATGGAACCTGACATATGTTATGAGGACAAACATCTACTGCAGTTTATCCAAGATGCATAGCTGGCTTTAGAAATTCAGTAGATAGTCTCCTAGTCATAATACCAGTACTCGCCCTGTCTACGGAGCTTAAAATACGCCAATTGCATCCTCTTCAGAGCGGTAATCCACTACTCAACACGTAGGTGTTCTGAGCGTGAAAATAAATTGCATCCGCTCTTTCTGGAGCTCTGGCGAGTATCATTGTCATTACTCTCTGGTTCACTCTGACTCGGAGTTTAAGGTTTCATTTATTGGTCAAAAAGATCTTTTTGAAAATACATGGTCTCAAGCATTCCTTTCCAATACTAATAAATTATGTGCAAACAAATTATTGCTATTGAATGGGAATAGTTGCTTGAAGCCGTATGATTGTGCGTGACTTATTAGAATCAGATAATACTTGATATCAGATATATAGATAAAAAATATTTTTGCTATATGCTTGTTATTTACTTTTTTATATGTTTTATTTGGTACACAAAAGTGCGACTAAAATTATTGCAGGGAACCTTTAAAATATACATGTGATTATAATCAAACATTTACAAATGAATCAAATTTCAGGATGAAATAACGATAAACAGTTGACATACTGTTAAATAAACCAAACCAATACCAGCGTATTGGACGCTGTTGAAAATTTGCTTGCTTTTTGTTTATTTTAATGTGAGTCTCATCTGACTATATCTCAATATGATGAAGAAACCAGTCTAACTAGATTACATCAAGTTTGATCCTCATTTAGAATACCACGCTCATGGCCTCATACCAGACTAAGCTTAGTAAATAGCTTGAAAATCAAATCACTTTTGCAGCGAGTCCGAGCCTCTCTGGATGCCTCATTATGGCTGATTAATTTAAAGTAAACTTAATGTCAACGCAGACAAGACGGAATACATGTGCTTTAATCAAAGAGGCGATATCTCCACACTAAAGAGTGGGCTTTTGAAACTAGTGGACAAGTTCACCCACCAAGGAAGCAGTGTCTCATCAACCGAGAAAGACATCAATACGCGACTAGCAAAGGCATGGACAGCTATCGATAGACTATTGGTCATATGGAAATTAGACCTGACCGATAAAATAAAACAGTTTTTTTCAAGCAACGGTCATATCGATACTGCTATATGGATGCACAACATGGACGCTAACAAAACGAATGGAGAAAAAACTTGAGGGCAATTACACAAGAAGGCTGCGAGTAATACTTAATAAGTCCCAGAGGCAACACCCAACAAAACAGCAGTTGTACGGCTACCAACCACCCATCACTAAAACTATCCAAGTTAGACAAACCAGATATGTGGTTGCCTAGTCGGCTGCTCTTCTGCAGAGGGGTAAGACCCCCAACAAGTGTCCTGGATATGACACTAAACAATCTGATGGTAAGGTTCCACTGACGCTGGAGCCTCAGGGAAAACGGAGCACCCCTTCATTGCCATCGCTCCCAGGTCCACTATGGCTGGGAGTGGTAGCACCTGATAGGGGCCTATCTATGGGTTAAATAGAACTAAACTGCGTACTTATGCTAAACTGGGTTGTTTGAATTAGAACTGTTTGACTAAACTGAATAGCTTGAAATAGAATTTTTTTTACCACTAAACTGTGTACTCATTGTAAACTGAATTGTTTGAAATAAAACTGATTATTTGTATCAAATATATTTGACATTAAATAACCTACAAAGGTTGATGTGCCATGAAACCCAAACAAACAACCAACCAACCAGACATACGGGACACTGCTGGAGAAGTAAGGACGAACTCATAAGCGATATACTCCTGTGGACCCTAGCACATGGACGAGCAAAGGTAGAACAACCAGCTAGAACCTATATACAACAGCTCTGTGTCGATACAGGATATAGCTTGGAAGACTTCCTGGGAGCGATAGACGATAGAGATGGGTGGCGAGTGAGATCTGTGCTAACAGTGTGACATTATAATGATGAAACTTGGTAAATAATCATATGAGCATTCACTAGATCCTGATAGTAATATTGGAGTGAGTTTGATCCTTACTGGGTGCCTCAATTATCATTTCATTCCAACCTCAACTACATATTTGGAGTTGCGATAAGTGTGTGTGTGAGTGTGTGTGTGAGTGTGTGTGTGTGTGTGTGTGTGTCTACTGAGTAGAGGAAAGATATCAATTTTTTCTCTTGAAATTTGGACACCGACGAGAGTTAAATGGCTCAAACGAAAAGCTGTGTTAACAACACCAAGAATACAAAAAGGTCTGATGTCCGAAGTTATTAATGACTCTTCTCAAAGTTATCAACAGAAAAGATTAAGAGATACCGAGAAGTCCATTGGAAAGGAAAAAGTCAGACACGTAGTCACAAAAAATATCTGCCACGTTATTACTATTTCAGACTCCTTCCGGACCGGTCTCAAATCAGGAAGACGAGGGCTGGTATTTTGAGTCAATGAAGGAATTGCTAAATCATACCCACCCCCAACTCCGAAACTTGAACCATTTCCTGTTTTCTGCCCCCTCGCGTGTGATCGTTTGTCTCATCCACCGTCAGAGTTCCTGATTGACGTCTTGTCGCTCGCACAGTCAGGCTTAGATTCACTGGAGGTGAGAGACTAAAGACAAGTTTATAAGTTATGGAGATTTAGGGAAGCATCATCATATGTCTCTTCCAATACATTAGTCATGTAAATAATAAAACTCCAAAGGATTAGTTTTAGACACTCAAAAGATTTATTTTCCCAAGAGCATGAACAGCGAATTCATTTTATGCTCTAATTTTGGGAGTGACTGCTTAGATCCAAGCCCCATTGTCTTACACATTTGGGACACTTAAGTCCCCCCCCAAAAAAAAATTATTTGGTTCTGGTTTAATGTTAGATTTGAATAATTTCTTTTAGTTGTTTATTTGTTGTTTTGTTTTGCTTTTTAATTTCCTATTCAAAGATGAAGAAAAACCTTTTAAAAATATCTCGTTAAAAATATCGAAAAGGAGGCCATAAGAAATATATTGAAATTAATAAAACAATTTTAAGCAAATCTCTAACTAAATAGATAGAAACTTAACAAACTCGGTGGCTTTTAAAGGACAGAACAATAGATGGATTCTTAATATCCGATACAAGGATCTAAGCAAATTATCACTACTCATTCGATTGTTTTTCGATCTAAATTTTCACTGGATACTTCACGATTGGCTTCCTTTGGCCGTCTAATATAATTCATCCGCCCATATGGATGACTTGGGAATACACTTACTTGCATATGGGTTAGCCCCTCCACAAAGTGTGGTTCTGAGTATGACATTAAAATGCGTCTGGTAGTGAGGCTCCAGTTCTGGATCTCCGGGGATCATGGAGTATCCTTTCATTACGATCACTTCCAGATCTACTCTGACTCGAGCCATTGGCCAAACAAAATCTTGTTGGAAGAATATTCGTATTGAATTGGAATACTTAATACCATACATCTGTAAATTATTTGGTCTAGTTGGTTTCTTTGTGTAATGGCATATCAACCTTTGTGGGTTATTTAATGTCAAAGCCATCCCTGTAGAAGAACAGTAGTGGTGTTATTTAAACTATGCCAGTGGAAATGAGGGAGTCAATAGCTTTCTCATGAGTATTAGTCCGAAGTGAATGTGCGACTACAGTTCGAACTCGCTTATTATAATATTGCAGTCTAGCACATTAGCCGCTACGCTAAGAGGACTCCCTCACAAATTATTTGTATAAGTAAAGTTGGCGAACTTAGCCGAGAGTGATCCAAAGGTTCCCTTTTCAATAGCTGCTACACCGAGGTGTAGGAGAGGGCGCTACTCCATTCCCAGGATTGCTCCACTTTACCCTTGATCCTTACCTTATAGTGCTGAGCAAGGCTGCATCAAGTACCACTTTTTGAGTCTTTGGTATGACTCGACGTGGGATTGAACCCCGGTCTCCCGGACCATTGGCGAACACTCTACTCATTAGACCAATGGCCCGGTTATGTTTGTATTTAGAATAGTTAAGAGTAGTTACAAGAAGCTATAATTGTTTATGAAGGATTATTATTATTATTATTATTATTATTATTATTATTATTATTATTATTAGCTACTTGAAACCATACAGTGTTAAATAGGAATACTTGAAACAATATAACTTATCAAAAAGAAATGGTTACTTTAACCCGAATAAGTTGGCGACTTTAGTCGAGGGTGACCCGAAGGTTCCCTTTTCAATAGCTACTAAACCGAGGTGTCAGCGAGGGCGCTACTACATTCCCTAGATTGCTCCACATTACCCTTGATCCTTACCTTATAATGCTGAGAGGTAAGCAAGGCGGCATCAAGTACCATTTTTTGAATCTTTGATATGACTCGACCTGGGAACCCCGTCTTCCAGACAATTCGTTAACACTCTACTCATTTGGTACATTATAACTATGCAAACAAATTATTTTTTACAGTTGAGTTTTAAAAAATTCGGACTTTAAGAAATTATTGCAGCGGAACGTTAAGAATGTAGATAGTTATGATTATAATCAAACGCTAACAAATGAATCAAATTGTGACATTAAATAACCCATAAGGAGTTGATATGCCGTTAAATAAATGAAAAAACAAATCTTATTCATAAATCTATAAAAACTTTCGCCCTATAAGAAGATCTTATTTGCTGAAATAGTTCTTATAAAGACAATTTTCAGTGAAGTCAGTTATTTTAAGAGTAGATTCACTTGAGAAGAAACTTTCCTGGTTTAATGGAATGTATCATTTATTTGCACAAACAAAAAAAAATGACTATCAAAATGTAATTATGAGGTTTATGTAGAGGGAAAATAGTTACCTGAATTAGCGGAAAATTCGGTATACAGAAGATATCTGATCAAGTTTACATATTAACCACAAGGTTTATTTATTATACTGAGAGATTACTTGAGATTTTCAGTCTATCGGGAAAATCGGCTCAGGATATTGATCATTAAGTTTGAAATAAATTAGTAAAGTTGGCGACCATAGTCGAGAGCAACCCGAAGGCTCCCTTTTCAATAGCTATTACACCGAGTTGTAAGGGATGGGCTACCCCTTCCCCCGGATTTATCCACTTTACTCTTGATACGTATCTTTAATGCTGAGTGTTAAGCAAGAAAGTATCAAGTATCATTTTTTAAGTTTTTGGTATGACTCGACCTGGGATTGAACCCTGGTCTCCCGGGCCATAGGCGAACACTCTACCCACTACGTCAATGAAAGCACCGTAAATATTTCGAATACAACAAACAACATTTCTCTGAACAAAAGAAACGTACATGTCCAATAATCATGCTGAAAAACATTATTAAACTCAAAACACAAACAGCCTGGTTTAAAATTTGCACTGAGGAAGAAAGATAAAGATTCAAAATTTATGGAGAGCGTGCAGATGTCAGTTAAAATAAAAATCGTGTACGATAGCACATGACCAGTTTTGCGGCATCATGCTGAGGTATACAAAGAAAACGGTTTGGCTTCAATATTTAGGCATAGAAGTCGGGGGTTGTATGAATTTTAATAGCACCCGATAGGCTGGATTTAATAGGTAGAATCCTGAATGCAGTGGAGGGAATCCCCTTGGAGTAGTGGCTAACCTACTGGACTGAGATATTCTAGTAAGCGAGTCGCATTATTACGTTCGCAGTCACATTATTACGTTCGCAGTCGCATTTTTACGTTCGCAGTCGCATTTTTACGTTCGCAGTCGCATTTTTACAGTCGCATTATTACGTTCGTTTTCGGACTAATAACCATGGGAAAGGTATGTATCAAATGGTACCACGTCGGTTCATCTACAAGGATGGCTTTGGCATTAACAAGGGTTGATATGCCATTAAATAAAGTAAACAAATGATGGATACTGAAAATATTAAGAGAAAGCATGTCTTAATTCAAACACTTGTTCCAGCTTGATAATGATCCAAAACATTCTACGAAGACAACCGAATTTCTGAAGAAAGGGAATGTAAAAGCGCTCGAATAGCCCAGCATATCATCTGATTTAAACCCAATTAAGCACTTTTGGGATGCACTTAAATGGAAATTAGAAAAATGATTGACCATCCAACATGAGATGAAAGATTGCATACCGTTTGTGTGCAACAAAACATTCCAGTGTTTGTGCAAATCTCATTAGGTCAATGCCGTTGAAATTACAAGCTGTAGTAAAAAAAATGTAACCAAATATTTGTTAGAGATAACTTTTGTCATACTTGTTTTGGGCTACAACATTATTCATTTCTTTGGTTACAGAGTTACAGTGATATAAATTTTGGTAATAAATAATATTTCGAAATATCCGATTAGATTGTCTAATGTTTCATTTGAAATGAAAAAATTGAGGTATCTTTGATTTTAAAGAAAATTAACCTTTAATAAAAAGAATTATAAGGGATTTACTTATTTATGATGGATGCTTTATTTAAGCCATGAAGTACGATGAATATAACTGTAATACAATGACTATTTAATATTACATACAATTAGATAAAGAAACAACGAGATACAATATATCAATACTAAAATCGTCATATATATATATATATATATATATATATATATATATATATATATATATATATATACGAGGAGCATACGATAAGTTTCCAGCCTTTTTCGTATGGGCACTTTTATTGATAGTACACACATGAAACTCTAGTCCCCTTCGAAGTAATCTCTTCCAGTTGCAAGGCACTTGTTGTACCGTTCCAACAACTTCTGGAACGCCCCATGGAAGTCCTCTTGTGTGAGCATGTCAATGACCTTCGTCACAGTCTCTTTCATCTCCTCAATTGTCTCATAACGACAGCTTCCGGGCTTAGGGAATAACCAAAAGTCACAGGGAGCAAGGTCTGGACTATAGGGAGGGTGAGGAACTGTCTTGATGCTCATCTTAGTCATATAGTCTGTGACAAGGATGGAGTTGTAGTCTAGTGTATTGTCCTGATGTAAATGCCATTGACCCGATTTGAAGAGTGCTGGTCTCTTCCGACGGAATCTCTTTCTGAACTCCCTTAAAACCTCAACATAGTAACCCTTACCCTAACCCTTTGGCCAATCAACTCTAGTATATTGACTTTCTTACTCCTCTCACACCTCTCATCATCCCTCACAGACTGCCGCTTAAAAACTGATGCTCGATTCATGCAAGATGGTCGAAAAGCAGTCTGAAGCATTCTATACGTTTCTTTGGCATTTTTTCCAAGTTTAAAACAGAATTTTATTACATATCGTTCTTCTAAAGTGTCAGATTGCATTTTTGAAATTCACCAGCTGTGACAATCAGGCTTTAGTAGGGTGTATTCCAATTGCTGCTGTAACTGTTCATTTAAAGCTGAAATCATAAAAATTTATCAGTCATCTCATAAGATATATAGCAATAACATAGTGAATTTTCAAGAGTCTACGACAATTTTAAATGCCCATACGAAAAAAGTCTGGAAATCTATCGTATGCACCTCGTATATATATATATATATATATATATATATATATATATATATATATATATGTGTGTGTGTGTGTGTGTGTGTGTGTGTATAAACTTATTCCGATGTTTTGATATTATGATTACTTGCATTTGACGAGTGCTCTTGTGCTCACTGAGTGGTGTGTTTGTATGTGTATACATATAAGCATGGTATTTTAGCTCAGGCAACGCTTTTCTTTTTTCAACATTTGTAAGTTTATGTGGTTCCATTCTACATTTTTAAAAAAGTTATTGTTGTTCATAAAAAGACATTAAAGAAAAAAGTATTTCTTGAGGAGGGGTGATCATTTGTTGGCTAGTGATCACGATATACATCGATAAATACTGATCATCTTGCAGCCACGAAATAGAATTCAGCAACGTGTTTTGCATTTATTTTGTTACCGGTGGATTCATCCCCTAATGAAAACCATATTATATTTTGCCCGTCTTTAAATAAGTATTATTTGTGGTTCAACAATCTAGAAGCTTTATGAATCCAATACGGTTAAAAAAGACATAATTATATTGACATGTCTTAATGCGATACCGATTGGAATAGATTTGTTCGTGGTTTATCTCACTTTGTAATCTCATCCAAGACAACATTTCCTGCATTCATTTCCATATTAATTTTCTTATTTTCTGGATTGTTCCTAGCAACGAATACAGACTCGAGGGTATCCTATCGGGTAGTACAGATTGTTACCAACTTATGTCTGGTCGGTCAGATCATAATCGGTAAGTTGGACTGATATATATGCCATATACCAGGGCTTCTAAAAATTTTACAAGATGCATCCCTTGTACACATGTTTAGTTTCCATTTACCATTTATGAATTAAATGAATATTGAATCACTTAGTATAAGTAATTTACAAATGTTTATAACAATTTACACGAAAAAAAGAATCTATAAATTATAACTACAAAAGCACCTTTAATTCTTGAATTATTTTTGTTGGGAAGGGTGGGTTTTAATTGGCACAAGTATAAAGTTGCAGATTTGCGAGTTTAAGCTGCAAATCACCACTTTCTATGTTCAAAGTGAGAATTATGTTCAATAGAGAATTATTTACTTCATAAATAATGCACATGGCTAATCTTAGATTCCACCGTATAATAACTTGGAAAAGTTAATAAAATGGGTCCAACAGTTGCACAAAGCTTGAGATATTTTGCTAGAGTTTTTTTCGTTCATTCAGTAATATCCGAATTATGAATGCAAACAAGTAAATTCCCTCCCTGTAGACCTCTATGCTTTTATTCACTCAACCAAAATTTTATTCGCCCCTGGGAGTCTAGATAAATCACTTTCAAAACTTCTGCCATATACAGTTTCGAACGAGAGACTGAGGGGTGTATGCGTGAACAGGTACCCGTATTGCAAGGTCCCAAGACAGTCACTGTCGTACGACACGCTGGTGCCCTCACAATATTTATGGCATAAGAATTTATACAAATACGGCACAAGGCCAGTAAAGGGAGAGGCTGGTCATCACTAACCTAACTTTTAACTTAACTAGTTCCATTTACTGATCTAAAACATACTTTAATAATCTAGTCACCATAGCGACACAACCATTCGGAAAATTTTTTGCAGTCATCAAAACAAGTCAATCACTCTATGAGTCTTTAACGTAATGCTATATTTACATAATTGTGAGAAACAGGGGGTGATTAAGAATTTTATTTACAAAAATACATATATTTACAAGAATTAATATCCCTAACAAATAGAAACAAATGAGTAAAAAATATATTAAAAGGATGAATGTTAGTGTTGGGGCCTACCCTCAAAGATTGACATGCCAGAAAAGCTAGTTCACTGGCCGAAAAATACTGGGAGGGGAATTCTCCCCCACCCCCTGCACATCCGGAGAATTTGAGTTTCTGTGATCTAATAGGTGTGGGTAGAGGTTGTAAAAAAGAAAAATGGGGACTAAAAAATAAAAATCGGGCTGATGCACTAACATACACTAGCTAAGTTACACTGTTTTTACAAAATAAATGCAAAAAACCGAATCTCGTTTACTTGCGATGGGTTGTCATCGGTCTTTCCAAGTTCGCAAAATCCTTCTTAATCAGTAATTTCCAAAAAGAATTCATAGTTAGTACCTTTTACTCGATACGAGCTCACCAAATTCACCAACCTTTTTCAGAATTCCAATCGATGGTCTCTCCGACATTCGAATGTATGCTTCTCAAGGTAGAAAAAGCCTTCTTGGCGTCGCCGGTTTTGTCGTGTTGTGCACACATCCGACCTAAGAAACTGAGACACAAAGTATGATGTTGTATTTCTACGTTCGGTATTCTTAGGCCGCTTTCGGAATGAAGGTGACAGATTTTTCGACGCACTAAAGGTGCGCGCTTGCTCCAGACAAACTGCAACAGGGCCCTTTCTAGTTTAACTAGAACGGTACACGGAAGAGGAAGTACTGAAAGACGTTAAAGGGTCAGGTGGTAGATGTACGAGAAACGGCCTTTTTTAGGAAATCCTACTTCTAAACCAAAATCGGTAGTGGCCACAACCTTTTCCAGTACCTACAACCGATTTTTCTCCAGCTGGATATCGTGACCGTATCAGACGCTAAGTATCTTGCACGCACCGTCCATCAAACCAAAAGACCACAGCTCTTCCATGAGCCCAACCACAAACCTACTAGCTTTTCACTGTTAATTTTGGTCCCTGTCACATTCTCATACCTTCCAATTTCTTGGCTGACCTCGTCCACCTCGGCACTGCTCGTTACAAGCAAGTTGACATTAAAAGAATAAGTGGAGTACCTGGCCATGAAGGTAGCACTAGGTTACGTAAAGCCGTGTAGGAACAGGTTCACCCTCAACTCGCGTCGAAACGGATTCAACGCTAGGACGAAGAGCGTGGTTGAGAACGAAAACCTTGACGAATTGATCTAGACAAAATGAAGGGCTTCAGTTTTATTCTGCTTACCTCCACCATCATTCTGGGGTATCCAACTGCGAAAGTGTCGCCCAAATCCAGCCACAGACAAAACAGCCTCCAGAAAACCATGGTCAACCCTATCAAAAGCCTTGAACTGATCTAAATTGGTCAACGCGGTATTGTTGTCAACTTTTTCTATGATCTACGAACCAAATGAAGGCTGACCTGGATAGCCCTGCTCTTAACAGTGCAATGCTGTTCGAGGCCGATTTGACTAAACCGGACAGTCTGCCAAAATCGTCGCCCAAATTTTTAAGTCAGTAATTAACGTTGGTACTCCTATTTACCTGCCGCACGAAATTTATCTATTTTGGGGAGGGGAAGCTCATTTGTGTATTTTGGTTGCCTTTATAAGAATGGGGGTTTATTAAGTGGCATAGGTTTCAAGTCGACAACTATCTGTAATACCGTTGTTATCTACATAAATGTTAATTTATGGGTGATTTTTAGCGGCAAAATGTTTATTTACCCAACCCCCTCCGATACGAGCAGGATGCAACATGAAGTCAATTTTTAAGCGGAGATTTTCTCTAAGATTACTTAACTAATATTAAAGAAATTAGTCTACCCTACTATTTTTCCATAGCTAAAGGAGAGAAGAGATCGGTTCCTGATTTTTTCAAGGGTATTAGCGTGAACTGAAAAGCAAACGGCCTCGTCTAGGTTTTGAACTCGGGTCACAAAATCCATCTAAGACGACTGTAATCGTTACCCAACGAATGCCTTTGAGGTAAAGTACTTGTCAGTTTTACGGCTTTTTAAAACGGATATTTGCCAGTCAGAAACGGATATTGTTGGGATTTTTTTTATGTAAGATTCCTTCTTTCATTCCTTTATCATGTCATTAAAGGCGACAACTAAAAGTTGCCCAACTTGAAATTTTCCATATTACCTGAATTATTGTGATTGACATCCTTATCTTTATTTTTGCTGTTAGTGCTTTTTAACAATGTTGCAAGTTACATGGTCGTAAGTTTTCTTAGGTGTTTATTGTATCTGGTAATTGTTATTAGTGTTATCATATGTATCTTCATGTTTATATGAACAAAAGTGATAGGGTGGACAAGAATAAAGTCTTTCTAATTACTTACTTTTTAATTTTCAATTGTTCTCTTTTTAATTATTCTCAACTAGCTTTAAGCTTAGGTCGTCGTCAAGAGAAATTCTTTAAGAGTTAATATGCCACAAAAGAAGCGATGAAAAAAATTCTTGTTTGTTCTATTATTACGAACGCGATTAATTCCTTTCCTCTTTTTTTTCTCCCATTAGCGAGAACTGCTATGTATGGTGGAGGAAGCGGTTGAGTAGTTTGAGTGACTCCAACTTTTTAAAAGAAAGCGGACTATCCATCGGGAAAATGGCGCGTTTTTCACAACGTGACTCTCTCCGGTGTCTGGATCATATCCGGCTGGCCGTGTCGTGCCGAGCAGTTCGGTCGGGTGTGGCTCTGCACTGGAGATACCTCTGGCCTTAGGGGGCCGTCCCCCCATGCTTTAGCCCTCCTCGCAGGGGTTAGGTTTATCGCCTGGTGCCTGAGGCTCCCCGAAAAGGGGAATGCCGACGGGGCCCGAGGCATTTTTGGAACTGCCGGACGTGTGTGGGCTTCGGCCCTGCGACGGAACCCACCTTTAAAAATGGCCTTGTGCCACACTCGTACGCTGGTGAGGCGTATGACAAATATCGGCGCGTTTTTAGGCACATTACAAAGGAATGGGTCGTTAAGGTTAGCTACAAAAGAGACAGTTCTATAAAAAGAGGGCGTTCAAGACCGGAATAAGTGTCCTCCTTTTGTCATGTCGTGTTGAACTTTGTTGGGTTTTGTTTCTGCCCCTTTTTGTACGACTTTTTAAAAAAGTTTTACCTGGGTGTCTACGTGATTCCTGTGTTCGTTTTATTTTCAAATTCCTCCTACCAACTGGTTTTTGTTTAGACTGTCAGATAGAAGTCACCCACTTCTTGAATAAAAACTGGGAGGTTTTTTCCTTCTTGTTATAAAGACTTATCTTTCCAGTATTCGTGTTAGTGAATTTGCTTGTCGTTGCTCTAAATTTTGTCTGGCTAATTTTTAGTTACGAATTTCGGTCGCTGTTATAGTTAGCACCGGACTTGGAAAGTTAGTTTATATTGTCGCGTTGAATGGCTCTTTAGCGGCAGGATACGGTTAATAGTCATATGTAACCGTCATCTAACAAAAACAGCAAATTTTTTTTGAGCATTTTTACTCTTTCAAATTTTCGATAAGAAGGAGAAAACTATGAAATGCTTATTAGAAATCCTCACTCCTTCCTTAATGGAAGCATCAATATCAACATAGACAATTATTAAGTATGAAATACTTGAGAATCCTTCATTCCTTCTCAAATCAATATCATCATAGATATTTGTACAATGGGAGTTAACAGTTCGTCTAGTATATGATAATTTTATGTGTATCATTCCTGGAATAATTTTATGTGTATCATTCCTGGAATTTTTGGTTGGTTAGTGAGGTCTCTTAATACAAAGAAATTAAGGCGTTGTAGTTACATCAATGTTTCAGAAGTATTTTGTATTGTTACTTCGTTATATAACCCTGCAACCACACGACTATAACACCTGATAATCTAATCCAACAGTAAAACATGAAGAATGTGCGCATGTGCATAATGAGTTGTTCTATGACTGCCGTTAAATGGCATGAGCAACATTTTCTTTTAACTTGAATCATATAATCGCTTTTGACTGTATTGTGTGAAAGCTCATACATCACAGTATATTTTATCAAATTTGTGTCAGTAGCGTATTTGTTTACAACTTCTAACGTTAAACTTTTTAAATCAGCAACTTTTTCAACATATTATTCATTTTTATTTTAAGAAATGTATAAGTTCGACTCAAGGATTGAATGTTTAAAAAGAGAGGATTTCTGGCTAAACGAGGCTCTACTGTCTTCTATGACATCTTTCTAGAGAAGTACACGAGTAATTCGAATAAGTACTGATCTCAGTTAGACCAACTAAAAGAGGCAGTTAAAACATCCAGATTTGTTAGCAAAACTCTCATATTCCCTTATGAATATTTCAAATTTAGACAATTTTCATCTTGAAAAAATCAATTAACTTGAAGATTGCAGAAATTATCAGGAGCAGTTCTTTGTTAAGAAAGATATTTTACCTATTCTGCCATATTAGCATTGAGCAACTTTTGCTTCACACTTTTCTTATTTGCATTTTTTTTTTCTTTATATATAGCAACCCAAAATAAATTTAAACTCATTTCCTCCCGGCTACAAAAGTCTATTCTCTTGGGAAATGTCTCTTTTATTTATAACGTTTATTTTTTGCCAATGAATTTCATTGACACTTTTTTAATCCAATTTGAGAAAGCGTCCTAAATTAGCAAAAACACAACAAAACTTTTGTCTTTAATTACTCATGTGATGCCATGAACTGAATTAAATTGATTATTATATTCCCTTCATCTGGCTCTTTCTTTCTAGGAAGGGGTTTGTTAAAGACAACTGAATGAAATATCGCAGTTGAGATTTATTGAACAAATACGTCTTGTTCTTCATTCTTCTATTTACACAGTGTCATAACAGAAATATCAACAATAGGTTTTTAAAAAAGTAAAACACTAACCCTAATCATATTGGTAATGCTTGGTGATAAGGAGATATTTAGTCGAATCCCCACTCACCAAAGATTAATATTAGCAATAGTATATCCATGATATACTGACACTGAACACATTGGAATGAAATTCAAGTCAAACTCATTTACACACACAAGAACATTTGATATTCAATACATAGAATATACAGAACAGTGACATTAAAAGAAGGAATACATGTATGTGTCCCAACAGATAAAAGTATCCACACATTGTTCTACAAACAAGCAATATGTGAAAGGGATACAAAATAAAAAAAGGCTTATATGATGACTGTAGCTAATACAACCATGTCGCTTTACCGTTCCTTAACGTTTTTAGAGACAACGTCTTTACGTTTCAAAAACAAAAAGAGGTCAAGCAAGGGTTTCTTGGACTGTGGTATAACACTCTTTGAGGCCCGTAACGGAATGAAAACTCTTTTAGGAAAAAAAGATATTTATCATATCCCTACATTTACATTTTTCAATGATTGTAATTGAATTCGGTAAGGTTTTGGGGTTTCTGATCGCTTTTCACTGACTTTACCCATAATTCATCACTTTTTGACTAAGCTTTAATCACTTCCTACAAAAACATTCAAAATATTTCTGACGCTAAGAAAAAAAAATTGTGCTTAAACATCGAATTTTGCATTTTTTACCAAAAATTTGTTTTAGAAAGTTTCTACATTTAATATTTGGCAATGAAAATCAGGAAGAAAGGGACTGTCAGTTATCAGTAATTAATTTGGGTTTGCTCTGTTAAACCTTGCATATTCCTTTCAAAGTTCAATCATTTTTTCATCTCGTTGTATAGTGTTGCTATGAAAATAGCAGTGGATTACATGATTTTTGTCTTCTCTACGCTACTTTTCTGGCCTCTTGGGGTATCATTGTAGCTGTGGTCTTTGAGTAACTGGAATTAAAACAGACAAAATTCACAGGGTGAAGACGGATTCCACATGATCGCTATGAAGGAAGCTCTTGCCGGTTATAATACTCAAATCTGTGAGTTCCACGTTTATTTTCATAGTACATTTTTATTGGCAGTATATTGTGGCGAAATCACACTCAGATGTTGTTTATTACTTGTGCTCCTGTAAGTGGAGTAACATGGTATTTTTCAAAGAACCTTAAATGACTTGAATGAAAAGTAACTATATTGTAATGATTTATCCTTATAATAGGCAATGAGATTTCACACCAAGAATATCTGGTAGCTTTCAATGAAGATCAAGTGGCAGATAGTTTTCTGCGTACTACAATATTTAAATGTTCTTCAACTGATTTTAGCTATTCTGTTGTCCGGGTTATTTAAGTTCTTTCCCTGATTTTCTCATTTTTCAATCCTTATAAAAAGAATCTATGAGAACGTTCCAGACACACCAACAAAGATAATTCCAACTGTCATTTCCATATTCTATGCCCCCCTTTCGGCTTAGAAAACTCTGACATAATCCTCTACAGAGGGGTAGGATCACGTCCAAAAAAAAAAGGGGGTGTCCTGATTATCATACGAAACTGAATCTGATGGTGAAGCTACAGTTCTAGAGCTCTTGGAAATGTAAAATGCCCCACCCATGCTATTACTCCAAGTTCCTCTTTGAACTGGATGGGTAGCACCTATCTATTTTAAAATTATTCGTATTCGATAAGAATAACTGATGCTATATCACAGTAAATTATCTGTAATAAGAGTTTTTACCTGAAGCGATGATTGGTTACTAAAGATTATTATCATTAGTTACTTGAAATCATATAACTGTGTGTAAACAAATGATTTATCAAATAGAAATAATTACTTGTAACCATATAATTATTAGTATTTGTAAGGAATATGAGAAACCATACGACGGTGTACAAATTGTTTTTGATAGGAATATTTGATATCCTATAACTGTGTACATAAAAAACCTCTAGAGAAACAAATGCTCAAAAAAATGTGAATATGAAAATACAATGAATGCAATACCCAAACCTTCTAGGTATGAGATGGGTTGACATACCGTTAAAGATCAATCAGTCATTAATATTGAACGACAATGATTTGTATCAGTTTTCAAATACTGGAATTAAAATAAAATCTCTTTTAAATTCACAAAATATGATTAGGGCCAAAGGAATTTGTAAAACATTTTAGTTTTCTTGGGGAGGAGAAGAAATATCTAGTTTTGGGCTTTGTTTCTTGAATTTAAATGAAAAACTCTTTATCAACAATGAAGACTTTTATTTCCTGTAGATTTACAGGTAGGCACAAGGCCTTGAGATTTGGGGGGAAGGGGAAGGGTGCGGTCATGCATTAACTATGTTTTTACTAAGGGGACCTAGCTAGCCACATTCGCCGACCCATTCAGCAATACAATATATAACCATTCATCCGTCGCCATATGCGCAGCAATTACCAAAATACCACATGTACTCTATGAAAAAATCCTACTTAAAACCCGAAAATTGATGGATGATTTTTATTCATGATTTATATACAATGCTTGTGATGGGGATGGGAGAAAAACCCCGAAATAAACGAAAAACAAGGAAAAATCCCCATTTGGTTACCCTCCCATCCCCCCGTCTCTAAAATCGGCGGCCGACTGTTTTCCGGAGCAAAAGGAACCGAAAACAAGCCGGACCTGCCCTAAGTGGGATTGGGATCCTAATCTACGGGGGTAAAAAGAAATAACGGGTCGGGCGCGGAATGGGTTAATACAAGCGGGTGATATGATTTTTATAAATTTTATATATACATATGAGTGTTCAAGATCTTCAGTAAACGTGGGCTGGGACATGGGTTGAGGTACCAAAAATAATGGGGATGGGGAAGATCTTGAGAACTAACAACTAGATGACGGGGACAATGACACACAACATACTGCTAACTAGGTACCTAGGTACCAAGAGAGAAAAAGGGGAAACAGTTCTACTTACCAGGGGTGGGGTCCCTAAGGACCCGTACCGTAGACTCCATGAGTCGGCAGAGGAGGGAAGGATGACTCCAACATTGCCCCCTTTCGCACGACCAGGCTCGCTGCATTCACCCACCTTTTGCTGAATTTTATGCGATCCAAGCGTTTTCTATCGCATCTGATTTTGACCCTCAGCAGATGCCGAAAAAACAAAACCAGATCACGATGAGAAAAGTTTGCATCGTCATAAAATCCCTTGTTTCGCGTCGTCCACACCACCATTCTAGCTACAGCCAGGATCGCGAGAAACACCACACGCTTCTCACCCTGAAACGGAGGAAGAACGATGTCCAAGACGTAACCAACGTCGAGCAGCACGAGCTGTTTGGGCTCGATGCGGGCCGTCCACTCGCCGACGTGATCCAAAAACAGACGGACTCGCTCGCAGTAGTAGAAGGCGTGCTCAGCCGTTTCTTCCAAGCCACTGCCGCAGCGAGTGCAATCGGGCATGTCTGCCAGGCCCGCCTTGTAGATCAAGCCGGCAAGGGGTAACGCATTTCGCGCAAGTCGCCAGGTGAGCGAGAACTCGGAGTTGTTCAAGAAGCTCGATCCTGGCGCCCAATTCCAATGAGAGCGAATCTCCTCCGTCGTCCAGCCGTGCCGCTCGCTGAGAGGATCAGAAGCGGAACCCACCACTAGCTCCCGATATAGTTCTTTTCGAGGCCATTAAAGGTCACTGGACCCAAGAAGGTTACGAAGGGCCGTTCGGCACTCGCGGACAAACAGTGTTTCGCCCAAAGGCCTACGTCGACCTTCAGCCTTTGGGTCTGACTTTAAGCGAGGAAAAGTCCGACTCGCCTTCAGTCTCCACACTACAGTCCCCGTCAAGACTCTGCCCAAGTATGCAAGTCTTTCAGCAAGCCAGTGGCTCTCCAGATCAGGCATACCTAGACCCCCGTTGCGCGTACGTTGGATACAGACCTGCCTACGGACCATCGGCCTTGCACCTCCCCAGAGCAATCTGGAAAGGGATTGTTGCAGTGCCAACCGACGTGCCTTAGGCAGAGGAAGTACAGCCAATCGGTAAAGAATCAGGGGGAAGACGTACACGGCGCACGCCTCCGCCCTACCCTTTAAGGACAACCTCCTTGAAAGCCAGGTGCCCACCTGAGCATTCACCTTAGCTTGTACTTCCGACCAATTTTGCTCCAGTTGGAGGTCGGGCCCGAACCACACCCCGAGGATGCGGACGGGTCCGTCACTCCAGCGGAAGGGCCCTGGAAGAGTATCGCTACCCCTCCAAGCACCAAGCCGCAAACCTTCGCTTTTGTCAAAGTTGACCTTGGCCCCTGCAATCCGCTCGTACTCGCTAACCGCCTTCTTCACAGCCTTTATATCCAGACGGCGGGATACAAACACTGTGATATCATCAGCGAACGCGGAAACCCTTGCCGCAAGGCTGCCAACAAAAGGTATACCGCGCAGGGCCGGACTTGTCCCCTCATCCCTAAGCCTGCGCAGGAGGGGCTCCAACGCGAGGACATAGAGGAGAGGAGACAGCGGGCAGCCCTGCCGCACCGAACGCTCGATCGCGAATACCCTCGAACGCCTTCCGTTCACCTGCACCACTGCCTGAGGGTTGTGGTACATCATGCTAATCCATCTGCGGAACTCCGGTTTGAATCCGGCAGTCTCCAAAACAGACGCCAAGAACCGATGGTCAACCCTATCGAAGGCCTTGGACTGATCTAAACTGATCAGCGCGGCTTCTGTGTCGTCTTCTATCCCCTCTAGGACCATATCAACAATGAAGACTGGCAAAAAAGAATCTTATTGATAATGTGTTAGTTCTAACAGGTTCTTTCATTGGGTATATCTTTTATCCCTTCACCAATCAAAAAACTGATTCGAAACCCGATATTCTTATATTTGATCGTGAATCAACCTTGCGCCATAAAAAAAAAGTGGAGAATCAATCAAATTTTCTCAACACAAAGATACCAAGCAGGTTACCCATCAAAAACAAATATTTGTGGATACAGCTCCTTTCAAATTCACTCAAGGGCTTCAAAAATCCAAGTCACCAACATATGTCAAAGTTATCCAATAAAACTAAAATCAATAAAGAGAATTTTTTTTTAAAGAACGATAAATTCTGAATAATGACGTAATTGTAATATTTTGACTATGGATACCGGGACCACATCTGGTTGGTAAGTGACTAATTATTTCAAGTATTCATAGTTAATAGGGTTTTTTTACTAAGTAAACAAAGCAACAAAAAAAAATATTTTCCCACTTGCAAAAAGTAGGATATTATCATTTTATTCTAACTAAGTCACATTTTGTTTGGCGGGAAAGATTAACTTTGATTTTTATTCAGATAAATTTTTCAAGATTCGAGGTGTGTTAAAAAACAGTATCGAGAAAAGTCATATCTATAAAGATAAAAATAAACAATAAATTAAACATTAATTTTCTTCAGAACAGTCCCTTTGGCATTCAACACGCTTATTCCAACGAGTTTTCCATTGATTAAAGCATCTCCTGAAATTCCTTTTGATCTGAGATTTTTAAATGACTTCCCACTAAGTCAGGATGTAATACAATGTCATTTTATAGTGGGGAGTCACGCATGAATTGAGACTTTTCCGTGGCCAATCTAAAAATGCTTTTCTCTTTTGATATGATGAGAATCTGTGCTGTTGTATTTCATCTTAATATTCTCAAATTTTACCCTTAAGATGAATTTTCAGTTGAAGAAAATGAGAACCAGTCGCACGTAGCTAGGTATGATAGCTATGAAAAATGCGGCACTTGCAAAATCTTCTGAATCAAAAAAAAATTCGTTTGATTTGTTTTGTTTTGCTGGCATATGAACCATTGTGGGTTAATTAATGCCATATCCATCCTTTTAAAATAATGGCAATGATGCTATTTAACTCATATCCTAGGTTATAAAGTGGTTCATACCTTTCCCTAAGGGTATTAATCATTATTAATCTAGTTCGAATTTGCTGACTTCAAGGCCGCACAGTAGCCATTAAAAAGGTTTAATAATTGGCTCTGATTTGTCTCGGCATGATTACTTTATTATATAAGTCGCTCAGTTAAACACACGTCTACACTTGAATTTTAACATGAGAACAAATTCCAAAAAAAATTAAATCTCGATACATTTTTATCACACTTTGATTTGACTTTTTTTTCAATTATAAGAAATACAAATTTTAGGAATATGAAATTAAATTTATTTAGATTAAACAAACGAAACTCCTCCATATTACGATTATATCATTCAAATAAAACTTCGTAAATAGAAAGGTATCCAAAAAGTTCTCGATCAAACCAAGAACGAAATGCCCTAAAAGCATAAAATTTGCATGTTATTCCATATATTCATCCAAAAGTTCAGTACAATTTCTCTGCTTTCTTTTAATCCTTTCATAAAATTCAATAAACCAAGTTTATTTTGTTTTGTTTTTTTTTTTACATAGATAATTGTCATGTACTTATCTTTGTTTAGTGTGGCATAAGGCCAAATGTATAGGTCACTCCGTGGGATCTGAACTCCTTAATAATGGTCTGCAAGCCAAGCCCATTAAACATTATCAACGCCAGGTGCCTTTTTGTACGAAGAGTGAATATTATCTAGGTTCCAATGCATATAGAGGGTGTATAGATACTGTTCTTCTATTGGTTTCGACCAAAAAATTATACCCTCAATATTAATTCATTCACAGAGTTTCTAAAGAAATTCTCAGCCCGACCAAAAAGGGAATCACCTTGAGTTATGAAATGCACATACATGTAATTTTGCCGACTTGGCACGTTGTTTTTCAAGTTTTTTTAACCCTTCCAAAACATCAATAAAGTCCATCCCTTCTTGGATGGATCGAGAACTTTTCAGCACTCCTCTTATGGAATTCAGCTTTGGTTTATAAATATTAGAATATTCGATGTTGGCACAGAATAGGTCATCAATGAAAATTTGATAGTTTTTAAGATCAAAAAATTGTATAGTAATATAATACTAACATTCATCATCCAGATAAGAGAAATTTTCATTTGCTTTATTCACTTAATTATTTACTGACGTTAAGTTCCAAAATTAAGTTTTCAAATCGCAACTATTCAGACATATTTCTTCAGCGTTTCCCATCCCCGTGGCCAATTGGTAATTTTGAGACTTAACTGTTACTGTTCATTAAATAAATGAAGCAAATCACTGAAACTTAATCTCATCTAGATAGTGAATGTACGTATTACATATATATGTATATATAAAAAAGCCCTAATTTTCCATGGGTGGATTATTCTTTAAAAGGGCCGAATATTCAAGTAACAATGCATTTGTAACTCTTGAATTAACTGTCTCAATCGGACAATAACTTACATGAGGGTGGATGGCATACTAATAATCCTTTTTATTTTTGATTAGAATTTGTTCTTTTTCATATCAGGGACTTGTTTTTTTGGAATAAAATTCCAATCATTCCCTCCTCTACTCTATATTCATATGTGATCAAATTAGGATCCCCAAGAGCAACTGTCATATTTTGGTATGAACCCCCCTATTCTTTCCAGCAATGAGTTAAATTTTACCATAACTGTTCTCCTATAAGGATGGCTTGGGCATTAAATAATCCATGATGGTTCATATACCATTATAATAAAGAAACCATGCCGGACTGGCGTATTCTGGTGGCTGTAGTTTGAAAGATGTTTTAATACATACGATGTTACGATAAAAGGAATAAGATAGTTTGTTTGGGTCAGTGAATTAAACAAGTGAAGTTAGATAAGTGGAAACCTAACTCTCTCCACTACAATTTTCAAGCTTCATGCCAGATTTTGTAATTTTTACAAATAGATATTTGAATTAGACGTAAAAAAAACTTATTGAATAAATTCTTTATACAACTATATATTCAACCATTTTGTATCGTCAGATTATAAAAATGCTCGACTAAAGAGATCTTGTTCCTAGAATTTAAAACTAGTTTTTAAAAATATTAAGTCTGTGGATCATATATATATATATATATATATATATATATATATATATATATATATATATATATATATATATATATGTTTAAGAAAATGTTAAGTTCCTTTATTATATTAGGATTTTAAAGTCTCCATTTCTTTTTAGGCCAGTCAACTGGGGCCGTAGAATACGCCGACTGTATTTCTGTAGTGAGGTAAGACCGCCCCAACGTGTGTCCTGAATATGTCAGTAAACTATCGGATGGTAAGGCTCAAGTACTAAAGTTTTGGGAAATGGGGAGTACTCCTATCTTGACATTACTCTCAGGTTCACTCTCACTCTGTTATGGTTGGAGATTTTAAATAAGCCAATCTATCTTTATTTGATCGCAAAAATCTTAATCAATACCGCAAATATGGAATAAAGATTCGAATTAGAAAACTCTTGTCCTCAAATTAAACTAATCACGGCGGCAACTTAATTTGAATATACAAACAATTGAATATATAAACAACTATAAACCTTTATATGAATCAGCTTAGATTAACGGAATAAGATTGGGAATAATTCAGAGAATCGATTAAACAAGATAAAATCGATAATGAAATTTTCGCTTAATTTCAAATGAATATTCTAAAATATTAGGTTGTACATGAAATATCGGATAAAAAAATATTAAAAACTATTTAAAACGGTACATTCTTTTAAATAGAATATTCATTTGGGATTATTATGTTTTTCCCCTCACAAATTTAAGTAACGATACAAATGAAATGATTAATTGAATTTTAACAGCATATCAACCCGTCTAGGGAGT
The DNA here is from genome assembly GCA_963585895.1 of Sepioteuthis lessoniana. NCBI lineage: Eukaryota > Metazoa > Mollusca > Cephalopoda > Myopsida > Loliginidae > Sepioteuthis > Sepioteuthis lessoniana. The sequence continues at coordinate 67,786,727 of OY757910.1, read as the reverse complement.
GCTATACTTAAAGTTTAGGAAATCACCTTCATTGTACATTTATATTTACGTTTTGCTGCTGTTGTTTCTTAAGAGTTTTTGTACATTGTTATGATATCAAGTGTTCCTTTTTTGGAGGGAGTGTCTCACCACTCTGCAGGGGATACAGAGTATTCTAGAGCCCACCGATAAAACGGACAAAAGAAATGAGATGCTCAGTGTAACGGTTATCGTTGTGGTAAATGGAATCGGTGTGGTAAATAGAATCGTTTCACTTCGTGTTAATGCCCTTGGAGGAAAGGCATGAATTCATATGTTCTCTCCCTAGCTATAGGTGAATATTAGGGCATAGTGATTTATTTAACCTTGGTTAAGCAACCAGTCAGGGAGACTGGAAAGTCTGAATTCAAACAAGCTTTATTCTGCTCAAAAATTGACCTTGTGTCACATCCTGACCGTTGCAGAGAGGCTGAGTAAATACATACAAGCAATAATCATTTCTAAGAAAAAAATTAATGACAATTCTTAAGCAAAAACAATTTACTGACCCTGAAATATTACTAATTCCTGCTTTTATAACTTCATTTTAATTTACAGGCTACAACAAAGCGTTTTCTAGATATATATTTATAATCAGCAAAAATAGAGCTGGAAAATTCCAGCTTTACATAACTAGAATGATGGTCCGTGTACAAGATGTGTCAGGTGAATAAAAGATTTGCTTGTGAATCATGTAACCACACAAATGAAATGAGTCGTTAGTATTAGATGCAACCAAATCAAAACGAGACAGTTTCTGATTTCTCCATTGAATTCTGTAGAAACCAGTTATTCGATTTATTTCTTTATAAACCTAAGGTAAAAAATCTTAAAAGCTCGTATTATTATTAGTGGGTTTGTCTTTTTCAATTATCTTAAATTTGTTAATCGCTTTGAATATCATCTTCGGCACGATAGATCCTAAACCACCATTGTACTGTTTGCTCGTTATCAATTCTTTTTCTAAATGCTAAATTTAAATATTTTTCCCAGCTTCGGCTGTATTATTTTGATTCAAACTGATGCTACAATGTGCTTTCTTCGTTGATTTTCAAAGTTGAAAATACAAAGTTTATGATTAAGAGACCATTTAGAAACTAAAAGTACAACAGTAAAAGACCCAGATTCATGCAGGAAAATGATAACGATACACACCTCAGTTTTGTTAGGCTTCTTTGTTTAATAGCATATCAACTTTTGTGGTTATTTAATGCCAAAGCCATTCTCAGAGAAGAATAGCTGTGATATTATTTAACCCATAGGTGGGAAACCTAAGATAAGACTATCTGAAAGCCAAAAATCATGAATTGCTATTAATTTGATATCATACGTTACTTTTGTATTCGTAATGCAATATTACCTGTGGACACCTTGTTGTGATGTAATGGTTAACGAGCTAGACTTACGTATCAGATGCAACTGAGTTGACATTTCGATCCTCACTAGGTGCCCCAAATTTTTTATTAGATTGTTTAAAGGGTTGAGGTTTTATTTTGGAGGATCTCGCCCATGTTGTTAGCAGGTTACACTAGCAGACGATTATTTGTAAGTTTGATTCTCGCTAAAGTGTCCCATACTTCTGGCCTTGAGCTATAAGTAAGCTTAACTTGGCAAAAATCACGAGTGATTAAACCTTTGTTTTAGTTCAAATGGTTATTTTATATATTTTTGCCGTAAGAATTTGATATTATCGATCTGACACTATAGACATGTGACACGATATGACAAGACAAGAGAAGTCGCTCACCCATCTGCCTGGCCGGCTAGTAGGTCAATGTGTGTTTGGATGATGTGACCTTGTGACCTTGATTGCACGTAAAGCGATCGGATTGGGATAGAATGACCCAGGAAATGCTAGAAGATTCGACCGACCGGGCAAAGATTATAAAAAGCTAGTCTCGTTCCTAGGTTATAAGAAATTCAGCGTTAACGAAAAGTTTCAGGAAGTGAGTTTGTGGGCACTGTCCAGTTGGACATGGAAGATAGTCAGTGGTTAGCGATTCCAGAGACATAGTAGCACTGGTAGCCTCGAATTCGCGCCACATACTAAATGCATGTTGGGGGAGCAGTCTTGTAGTGACACACACGCACTCATCCATGTCAGGTTCAGTCCTTCAACTTGTTTGTTGTTTCTTTTTTCTTTGTTCTTGTGATACCGCAATCTCCTGAGCAGTGTGCACTAGGCGTATGCATCTACAGAATGCAACAACGTTGGGTCTGACACCGTGGCATATGCATATATACGGAAGACACAATGCAACGAGCAGTGTGCGGCAGCTGGTGAAGCGGTTCCGCCACACTCGATATATCAAAGGAAATTCACAATTGGAAAACCATTTTTTGATAAGTTTGATTCTCACTGGGTATACTCAACTTGGCCTTGTGTTAGACTAAATCAAGTTTTTAAAATATAAACGCGAAATATGCTTTCTCTTTTCTTCCATAACAACATGCAATTAGTTGAATAGAACTACATATTCACGCATTCTCATGCATGGACATATTAAAGTGCACAGCCCAGTCGGTTGGGTGGCGGCTACAGAATACGCTGACTGCATCTCTGCAGAGAGGTAACCCCACCGCCGCTGACAAATGTCCTGGATATGACACTAAACCATCTGAGGGTGAAGCTTCAAGCTCGGAGCTTTAAGGGATGTAGAATACCTTCTCATAGCCATTACTCCCAGGTCCACTCAGATCAATAATACTTGTTAGGGTCCTATCTATGACTTGTTTAAAATGTTAACTACGAACTATTCGTTTTACAAATCATATATTTAATGCATATAAGTATAAACAGTATTTAGCATTAAACAACCTACAAGGGTTGATATGCCTTAAAATCCAACCAACCATTAATACGCCTGTTCAATGAAGCCTACACGATTAGATCTGAGCATGCATCGTTATAATTGAAGATTATTTGCTTTATCCTATAACAGAACATCTTTAAAATTGTTAAAGGAGCAGAAAAAAACTTGTTTGACAATATATTCAGTTCCATTTTCGACAGAATGAAAGAAAGAGTTTCTGAACCTATTTCGAACCAATAACGACAGCTTTATAAAAATGAAAGTCTCTTGTTTTGATCGTCCGGTAATTTTTTTTCTTTCTTTGATAGCTGTCTGCTGTCAAACGATTTTTCAAAATTATTTTCAGCGCTTAAAAATCCATTAAATCTTACCGCCAACCATCCCCTAAAAAAAAACTTCAAAAAGATCGATGCTTGGAAAACTGATTAAAAAAAAATTCAAAAGAATAACTTGACAGAAAAATAAATTTACACCATTTTTTTTTTTTTTTGTGACTTGAAATAATGAAAGCAGGAAGGTTGTTTTATTAAAATAATTAAGGTAACACTCAGCCTGTTTTCAAGTTAACCACATTTTCTTTTATTTAATGATTCCCCCTCTTTTTTTATTTATTTATTCGTTCAATTGCTGCCTCAAGGAACAAATAATGAAGGAATTGTTTTTGTTTTTTGTTGTTTTTTATGGACGTTGAGTTATATTATTGAATGCATGTGTGATGTATAGGCAAATTTATTTGTGGTTTTTTATGCTTGTTTTATGCATCTTGTAATTCATGTGTAACTTTAAGCCGCCCTCCGCCATGTTTTTCTTTCTTTCTCTTTTTGAGGTGAGGGGGCTCTTTTCTTAAGAGCAAAATGGAAATTTGTCACTTCTGTCTTTTTACAACTAAATCTCACAATTCTTTTGAGCTATGCACAAGGTCAATGGAGTCTGAAAAATTCTATTCCAAATTTTTTTAAGTGAGATTAGATTGCCTGCCATTAAAATCTGCATACAAAATGTTGATTTATTGCGCAACTATCTTTGCCAAGCGACTTATGATAAATTATTGCTGGACTTCTGCACAAAGTTCTCGAGTTGGTTAATGTGCTTGTTTTAACCTGGCTCCCAGTAAGGATCGAACCTGCAACATCAACAAACGGTTTGGTAGATTAACTTCCTTATCTTCAAACTGTCGTAGGCAAATCATGACCCTTATGCAAACTGGGATCAGTCTTTTATTTGTAAATGATCTATATATTGCTAAAATTCTCATCATGTTAATGTAATATATATAACCCAGCAAAAATGGCGCATCCTAGCGAGATATTTTTTTATTAGAGCAATACATTCAAAATACTCTGATATATTTTTAAAGAAATCCATTTCCAGTCCAATGAATAATTATTCTGTGGCGTCTTCACTCGCACTAAATGTCAATTTTCAATCATGTAAATTACCGATATAATCGAGACTACTATAAAATGTTAATCAGAATCTGTCTCACCTTTCGAAATAAATGCATCAATACCCTCATGAAATGACAGGAACTCAAATGAGTTTATGCGTTGTCTGATTTACGTTGCAATTCTAGAGCTCTAGGAAGAGTGAAGTACACTTTCCTTACCATTACTCCCAGATCGACTCTGACCCGGAATGATAGTACCTGTTAGTACCCCATCTATGGATCAAATAAATCTGTTTAAAATTATGATATTCTCGCTACCATAAAACAGTGAGTAAATTGTGTTAAAGATAGTTGTAATTGTTTACTAAAGATCATCAGTAACTTAAAACCATATAACTGTTTGCAAATGAAAGATAATTATCAAGTAAAAATAGTTTCTTGACGATATAAAAAAGCAAAGTTGGCGACCGTAGTCTCCTCTTCCAATAGCTACTACACCGAGGTGTAGGGGAAGGCGCTACTAATTGTGTGCAAATTATTTGTATTAGATGGGAATACATGACATAACTACAAACAAATGATTATAGACAAATAAAAAAATTATTTAAAAAATTCAATAGAACATTGAAAATAGTTATGATTGTAAATATACTCTTAGTGGCGCACTTAGCGTAACGTCTGAGAGAATGGAATCAGTGACTAGAGTTCAAATTGTGAACGTGGGTGTTTGCGTTTCCCTTCGCGTTAATACTCTTAGGAAAGGCATGAATCCCTCTGTTCTTCTACAAGTTATCGGTAAATAGTAAGGTAGACTGGGTTCTTTAGCCTTAGTTAGACAGCCAGTCTCGGAAGGAAACCTGAATTCAAACCATTTTCTTGCCATTTAAGAATTGACCTTGTGTCACATCCTGTCTGTGGTGGAGAGATTGAATAAATACCTAAACTTAGAAATGAATCAAATTTCGGCATTAGATATACCATAATGAGTTGATATGCCGTTCAGCAAATAAACCAAACTGAGACCTAAAAGTTGGTTTGCAGGATACTTTGAGTATCTACAAAGAACTGTAAGGTTGAAAAATGAGCGAGACTGGCAGTTAAGGAAACTGTCATATTTTCATGACGATGAATCTTGTCATTCGACATCGAGCCAAGAAGACATGTCATAGAAAGTTCGATTGAGGGATGAGAAACGCACGAAATTGTTTTCTGTAGTAATTGTTTCTTCATTTACGCCATTTCGGATAACAGTGGAGAACTTCTACTAATAAAGGTCGTTCGTAAATGCGATGTAGCGTAAAGTGGGGAGTTGGATACTTATATAATCAATTTGCATTTGTGTTAATGAAACTGCTGATTCCATTTCTATTGCCCTCCCATGAACAATATGGAAGTTTAATGAAGTATGTAACGAGTGGACGACTGACAACAATCTGTCTCAATTATTAATAATTTTCTTGCTTCACTTGGTATATTCAAGATATTTACTCAATTTAGTCTGGCACATGCTAATTTCGTATGTATAAACTTCCTACGTACCAAGAAAAACAGCATTCAGAATCCTAGCCCGACCTCTCAGGGCTTAGAATACGCTGACTTTATCCCCTAAAAAGTAACTGGGTATGACACTAAACTACATCTGGTAGTGTGGTTCCAGTTCTGGGAAGTGTAAAGTAACCCTTTATTGTAATTTCTCCAAAGTCCATTTAAATCCGACGTGATAGTACCTGTTAGGGTCCTATCTATGTGTCAAATAAATCTATTTGAAATTTATTCATATTCGATAAGAATATTTGATACTATTTAACTGGTTGTAAATTATTTGTATTTAGAATAGTTACTTAAAACTATGACTGTTTACTAAGAATTATTAACTTGAAACCATATACCTGTGTGTAACAAACGATTAATTACTTGAAACCATTTAATTATTAGTATTTGATAGGGATACTTGAAACCATACAACTTTGAGGAAATTTATATTACGAATACTTTATACGTGCTAAAAAAACATAAGAGACAATTAGATAAATGTAAATGTAACCTATTGGCATAAGATAACTCTACACAGGTTGACATGCCATTAAATCAATCAAAATCCTACCTGCTGTATTTGGGTTCGAACTCAGAATTCCGGTTGAGTTTTGATATATTTGAGGGCATATAAGATTCGAACTTTCCCCACCAAGAAAAATTATTATCGAAATATTAACTGGGTTTTATATACAAAGTTGAATTATCTGCTTGGCTAATGTGAACCAGAACGTCGGAAATTACTAGTATTTTTACCAAGTTAAACTCTATTTTACTGAAATATTAGATGTAAACTCTCTAATAAACCGCCTTTGGTGTCAAATGCATCCTACTTAAAGAACTTATATTAAGATTAATTGCAAATACATAAGAACTCTCTAATTTCTTTCAAGTTCACTTTAACCCGGAGTGGTAGTAGTTGTTAGGGTCTTCTCCATAGATCAAACTGGATTATTTAAAGAATTATTCGTATCTAATAGGATCATTTGAAAAAACTTAACAACAGCACAAAGAAATATGAACGTACAATTAGTGTGATTCCCTAACCTCTAAGCATAAAATAACCCTATGCGGGTTGACATGCCGTTAAAATTATTCATAAGATTAGGCTTAATAATTATCTCCATTAAGAAATTATGACTGAGTTGAGCACGAACAGAGTATACGTCACAAATTGGATTGGGAATTGGTTTATTTTCCAAGAATGTTAATGCGCTAACAAAAATAGCGCTATGATGTGGCATTTTTGATATTTCAATAATTTACAAAAATTGTGTTATATAGATAGTCGGCAGGTCCTATATGCCATCAGACACTGTAACTGTTTGAGTCAAGATTGAGAGGGAATTGGATTATCATTGGACATTCCGTACGCTTTGTCTTATGCTTTACTAAGCTAAGCTTAGTAAATGACAATACGGTCCAAGGTCAAAAGGAAGGAAAAAGACACACGACAATTTTTTTAATTGAATAGAATCTGCTTAGAATTTTTTCTTCTCCCTTCCATGGACTCAAACGTAGGCTCAAACACGAAACAAGCCAATAAATCGTTTTTTTCTTCTAATCAATATTTAACATTATTTTACTGCGATTTAGTTCGTTCACACAGCGTTTAACCTCTGTATTTCACTTTTCTTGTGAACTGATATAATTGAATCAGCAGCAAACTGGACATTTTATGAGAAAAAATGTATTTTTGTTATTTGTTTAAATAATTTGTTACTCAAATGTTGCAATTTATGTGGAAATAAAGAAGAGACAAAGACAAGTCAGTTTGTTGGTTTCGGTATTGGAAAGAGTTTCTATGAGCCAGTTTTCATTGCTTCAAATTTTTATCTTAGGAAGAAAAAAAATGAAACAAAAACACTATTGTTATTGTCTTTTTTCTCTGAGTGATTCGCGTCGTACTTTCAAATTTGGCTCTGATGTAGCATTGCAAAATAAAATTACCAGTTTGAAAATTTTTTTTTTTTCAAAAATGAAAAACGAAGGCTGTAAATAATACTAGTGCCTTCTCTTTTTTCATAGAATTTTATATAATTTATTACGTATTTGATAGCTACACTTACCGAGCCTACCTTCGTTTAACACAAAGCTACAAGTATTGAGCTCTCCAGTTAGGATCGAATTCATTATTTATGATAATCTGCAAGACCAGCTTACGGCTTATTTTGCTGCAAAGTGCTGTTCGAAATATCATTCTCCCCTTTTTACTATCTTCTCTCATCAATTTTAGAGCATGATATATACACTGTTAATACTTGTGTGCGTGTGTGTGTGTGTGTGTGTGTGTGTGTGTGTGTGTGTGTGTGTGTGTGTGTGTGTGTGTAATTAAATGCTCTATCATTGATATTGAACACTATTTAACAATCTTGCAACATTTGGTTCTCCTTTAACTCACTAAGTAAGCCTGTAAGAAACATAAACCTCTTATATATCTCGAATTTGATTAATTCAACCGATAGCTACAAAAAGTAAGGTCTTAGTCTTTTTCTAACCATTATTTCTGAAATAATCCAATTCAATCTTCCGCCCTGTTGGCCGTGGTTGGCGACCCGGGATGCTTAAGAACAGGATCCTTGACTTTGAGCAGTATTTGGCCTGGCAACTGAGTAATCAAGTAACTTACAATACACCATTCTGTCCCTTACTGAACTAGACAGGCGGTTGTACAAGTCCAATCAGAGCAATCGGCTGGTCATGTCAAGCCCTAGCAACTATGCTTTGTCTTGACCATATTTTTCAATTTGTACTTGAAACAGACAAGTACTCAGGCCTTTTATTTTTAGTTGCGTTGAGAGAATTGAAATTTGCTAAATTACACGGTAATTATAACGTTTACTGAAAACCTGAAATTCGCAAGGACTCGAAAACTTATTCCCAGCTCAAGTATACTGGTAGTGTATCCCCGTCTCGACCAAGGCGGATGGGTTTCCCCCATTGGTACATTCCAAACACAAGTTGGAGTCCTTGATGGGTGGTGGAGCACAGGACTCGCGAAAAATAAACATCACTTATGGCGTCTTCTAACAAAAACCAAAAGAAATTTATCCGAATCAGACTCGGAAAATTTGGCGGCAGACTTCCACAGATTCATTGTCATTGAATCTTTGGAGGAGGTCCACCTAGCTAAAGTCTATTCTTTTCTTATAGAAGAGGTTATTTTAACAAGAGCTACATCTAGAAACGTTAAAAAACATGTAATGAGAACTTGCTTGTCGAAGTGGACTACCAGAGCCAGGCTGAAAACTTCATCAAGATGAAAAGCTTGCACACGAGCAAGTGTAAGGCTTATAAATACAAAAGATTCAATACTTCGAAAGGGGTCATCATAAGTAGTATACTAGCTTTGGCTACAGCGGAGGAAACCAATAGCAGCCCAGGGAAAACAAGGAGGGACCAACATCAAAAGAATCACCCTCAGACAGGGTGGTGAGCAAATCCAAACTAACATTTACATCCTGACATTTAATGAGTACCAAATTCCCAAGAATTTGGTACTCAATGGAGGTGCCCGTGGTGTAGTCGTTATCGTCGTAGGAAATGGACACGGCGACACGAGTTCAAATCCTGGACGTGACTGATTGCATTTCAAATAGCACTAATACCCTTGGGGAAGGTATGAATACAATTATTCTCCCTCCAGCTATGGGTAAATAGTAGGACGGACTAGGTTCTTCAGCCTTGGTTAGGCAAGTAGTCTAGGAGAAGGAAAACTCTGAATTCAAACCTGTTAAACTCCGCTTAAAAATTGACCTTGTGTCATATCCTGCCCGAGCGGAGGGGTTGGTAAATATTACCAAATTCCCAAGAAAGTGAAAATCGGTTACTGACTGAGAAGCTTAAAATGCCAAAAAAGTTGGTCATCATAGGGATGCCTGCAGAGGACGACAGACATGTACAAAATGCGGTGAAAAGGACCCGGATACACGGAGGAAGAATGCTCAAACGAAATGATATGTTCAATCTGCCGACTGAACTATCTGGCTTACTCACGATCTTGCGACATTTATAAAAAGGAGACTCTGGAAGTAAAGTACAAGAAAAATGTTAGCTCCTTGGAAGCTGGGAAAATAATGGTGTCCTACATCGAAGAGAGCACTTACGCCTCTGTTGCAGGAAGGGCGGATCCAATTAGTCAGAGAAATAGACTCCAAATACTGCTCTCTTGTGGAGAAGTTGATTCAATTGGAACCAAATGATTGGCCAAAATTTCAAGAGCAACTGAAAGACCTACGCTCGGCTGAACCTCAAACACAAATTCAACCAAAAGCAGTCACTAAAAATAAAAATAAATCCTAAGAAATAATCAAAAGAAAAAACACATACAAATTCTATCGCTCAAACACAGACAACACCTCTAAAAATAGAAAATCACCAACAAAACAAAGCTCACACAGGTCCCCAATCCGTCCACCTACTTCTAAAATAGACAACCTAAATCTCGAGCTGAATAATGACAAATCAGAACGCTCCTCACAATCCAAAATGAATCATGCCCCATCATCATCTATACAGGAACGATTGAAGGTGTCGACCCTCCCAAATCAAACCAGAGATTAAAAACATTCCTTTTCGAAAGAATGGAGACAGAAGAGCCAAATAGCACCAAAAACAAAGCGACCTTGAGAAAGTTATCAATACAAATAACTTCTGCATCCTAAACAACAAATCGAATACCTACCTCAACCCATTTACAGGATCTTACTCGGCTATTGACTTAACCTGATGCGACCCCACAAGCTACATTGACTATAAATGGAACGTCTATAATTATTTCTGTGGTAGCGACCACTTCCTTATCATATTGGAAAGTCTACAACTTCTACATGAGAATATACTTACTTCCTCATAGGAAAAGTAATAAAACAAGCTGGTAAGCTTTCTAAACCCTCTGTAAACAAAAACTGATAGAAGACCCAATCATCAAAAATCTAACAAAACACTTCACTGAAACCCTAATCAAATGAAACCATAGTAAAAACCTCAGTCTCAAATAAACACAAAACAAACTCAAAACAGCTATCCACTTGCGTAAGGCTGCCTTCCGAAAATTCAATAAAGAACCCTCTACAATCAACCTAAACGCTTTCAAACTTCTCAGGGCAGAAACACGAAAAAGGAAGCTAAAAAGAAAAGTAGGCAAAACTATGTCAATCAAGTTGGCTCCTACGCCAGAATAAACACTATCTGGAGGAAAAGGAAAAGCTCCTGTAAAACCCAGCTCATCCCTCTCAGACACCTCACGAAAAACAATACCGAAGCAACTACTAAGAAAGACATAGCAGACACACTAACTGAGATAATATAAATTGTTCGGAAACAGAAATTTCTGTTCGATCTCTTTTGAGTGTTTGGTTCTGATGCATTTTCCTAAAATGACAAAAATGCTCGCATCGAGTTCTACTTTTCGAGAACTTAAAACCGTTTGTACTTGCACATTGATTGATTTTCTGGATGCATTGTTGCAGTTGATACTCAGCAGTTTGCATATATTTGGTCTGGAAGGGATATAGGAGTCATCAACATCGGAGTCATAAATTCCAGGATTGAGGCACTTTGTGATATTGATAATTTTCAGGTTGAACAGAGTCACAGACTGAATATTTCCTTGAGAAACTCCCTTTTCCTGCGTCGTGAAGTTAGAAAAGGTTGACCCGACTCGAACTCGGAATTTCCTGTCAAAGAAGAAACACAATGAAATTGGGCAATCTGCCTCGCAGCACCAGGCTATGTAGGTCTTTCATTATACTTAATCTCCATGCAGTCTATAGCCTTCTCTAAATCGAAGAAGACTGCTATAAGATGTTGGTTTTGGATGTTGGCCTCTCTTATGGAGGTTTCCAATTTAACCACGTGATTCATGATAGATCTTTGCTTGATAAGCTTGTTGGATTCGAGAAACAAAACCAATCTTTTGTTGACTATAAGCTCCATGGTTTTGCAATGACTGCTTGTAAGTGTTATTAGGTGGTAGTTGGATGAATTTAAGCTGCCTTTCCCTGACTTGGGTATAGGGATGATTGTTGCTATTTTCCATTATTCTGGAAATCTACGAGGTGCATACGATATGTTTCCAGACTTTTTTCGGATGGACACTTTTATTGATTGTACACACATGAAACTCTAGTCCCCTTCGAATTACTCACCTCCGGCTGCAATGGAAGGCCCCATGGAAGTCCGCTTGTGTGAGTGTGTCAATGACCTACGATACAGCCCCTTTCATCTCAGTTGTCTCATAACGACAAAAGTCACAGGGAGCAAGTTCTGGACGATAGGGACGGGGAGGAACTGTCTTGATGCCCATCTTAGTCAAATAGTCTGTTACAGGGATCGAGTTGTGGACTGGTGCATTGTCCTGCTTGAAATGCTACAGACCCGATTTGAGGAGTGCTGGCCTCTTCCCTAGGAGTCTCTTCCTGAACTCCCTTAAAACCTCAAATAAGTAACCCTAACCCTAACCCTTTGACCAATCAACTCTGGTGTATTGACTTCCACACCTCTCATCATCCCTCACAGACTCCCTGCCTTCCTTGAATCTCTTATGCCACTCAAAAACTGATGCTCGATTCATGCAAGATGGTTGAAAAGCAGTCTGAAGTATCCCATACGTTCCTGCAGCATTTTTTCCAAGTTTAAAACAGAATTTTATTGCATATCGTTCTTCCTCACGTCCAGATTGCATTTTTGAAAATCACCAGCTGTGACAATCAGGCTTTAGTAGGGTGTATTCCAATTCCTGCTGTAGCTGTTCATTTAAAGCTTAAATCATAAACATTGGTCAGTCATCTCATAAGATGTATAGCAATAACATACTGAATTTGCAAGAGTCTACGACAATTTTAAATGCCCATAGTTTGGAAACTTATTGAATGCACCACGTAAATATTTTGTTGACTTGAATATATATATATATATATATATATATATATATATATATATATATATATTATACCAAAATTAGGTTGGTTGCGTTTTCTGTCATGTCAACATTTGTAGGTTATTCTCTTTATATATATGTATCGAATATATATGATTTGTAAACACATTTTGTTAATAACATTTTTAAACGAGCCCAAGCCCATTCTAATGTACACTATTAAACGGTTTCATGTATTTCTAATATGAATAATTTTATTTACTGTTAATTTATCTGAACACGGTTAAATGTGTTCAAGTATTGCTATGTAACTCCAGTGATTTAATATCAGTTATTTGTTTGGTTGTTTTACGGTGTATCAACCATTTAGCCCTGAATTAAGTAATTTTGATAAAAATTAAAAACAATTCAGTTTAGTATAAGTATAGTTTTTGTTTACACGCAGTTAAATGTCAAAATAATTCTGTTTCAAATAATTCAGTTTAGCGTAAGTACAGCTTTTTGTTTATAATAGGACCCTATCAGGTGCTACCACTGCAGGTCAAAGTGGCCCTGGGAGCGATGGCAATGAAAAGGTACTCTGCATTTCCCAAAGCTCCAACATTATTGAAACCTCACTATCAGATTGTTTAGCGTCATATCTAGGACACTCATTGCGGGTGGTTACCCTCTCTGCAGAGATGAAGTCAGTATATTCTGCAGCCACTGCTGACTTGGCCAATTTATTTGTTTGCACATAGTTACATGGTTATACATATATCGTTTGTGAATGAATAGTTTGTAGGTAATTCTATTTATAAATGAGTTAAAACTAATTTATTTGCACACACGTATTGCTATTGTTTCTACACAGTTAACCAGTTTCAATTATTGCAATCAAACACATATTTCTTTTTTATATTAATCTTTTGTGAAATAGTTTCAAGTACTGCTATTTAACACTAATCATCTATTCAACAATATTCCTTGATTTGCTCACCGTCAAATGGTTCCCAAGTAGTAATTTACTGAGCGTCTTGCTTAGATATGGCACAAGCCCGAATGAATGAGGCACCCAATGAGACTCGAACTCACTCTTGCAGGTTTGCTTGTCAAGCTTGCTGACTATTACACTATCTGAGGTGCCCTAAATAGTTCCAAATATTGCTATGAATAGCAATAATTCTATTTCACCAACAAATAAATGGTTTCAAGTATTCCACACAAATAGTTTTATTTGCACACAGTTAAGTCATTCCCAGTATTGCTATGTATCACTAACAATTCAATTCAATATCAGTCATTTGTTTACACACACTTAAATGGTCAAACAGTTCTATTCCTATTAATTCAATTTAACATGTCATTTGTTTGCATACAGCCTAAATTCCAAGCAGTTCCATTTGATCCATAGATAGGACCCTATCTGGTGCTACCACCCCGGACCAGAGTGAACCTGGGAGCAATGGCAACGAAGGGTTTCTTCACATTCACAAAGCTCCAGCATTACTGACGTCTCATCATCCGATTGTTTGTATCTTATCTTGGACACTCGTCGAGCGGGGGATCTTACCCTTCTGCTGAGGTGCAATCGGTGTATTCTACAGCTCCAGCCGACTGGGCTAGCGTACATTAAAATATGATTTGTTAGCAAGTAGATTGTGGGTATCATTTTAAACGAGCCAGGGTTCGTGTGTTTACATTGCTGAGATGAGCTTTTCTGTTGTAAGAGAAGTCCATGAACTTATATCTTCGTTAAGAGGCCGATTTTTATCACATATTTTATTATGTTGGAAGGATCTGTAGATTCAAATTGTTATTTTACATTTGTGACTTTGTAGAGAGCTTTTCGGATATAGGAAAGGTATGCTAGAGCTTGTTGTTGGAATTTTCTTTCCACTGCTGTTGGCATTTTTTGGTCAGGATTTGCCTGATTTAAGGTTTTAGATCGGTGTATGGGATATTGGAATTTTTGTCTGGTACCTTGTCGAGAGAATATTTGACTATTGAGTCAGCTTTATGGTTTCCCTGGATTATTGTATGTCTCAGGATCCTGCAGGATACCACTTTTTTCTAAGAGTTATGAAGATTAGAGTAAAGAGATTAATGATGAGAGGGTCATCCGCTTTTTGTGTTTTGATGGAAGACAGTAAGGAAAATGAATCAGAAACGATGATGAATCTTTAAGAGTTGCTTGTTGAAACAATGTTAAGAGCCAAACCTATTGGCTTGGGGGAATGCAGATACCCCTTCATTCAGACTGCTTTTCGACCATCTTGCATGAATCAAGCATCAGTTTTTGAGTGGCATAAGAGATTCAAGAAAGGCAGAGAGTCTGTGAGGGATGATGAGAGGTATGGGAGGAGTAAGGAAGCCAATACACCACAGTTGATTGGCCAAGGGGTTAGGGTTAGGGTTACTTATTTGAGGTTTTAAGGGAGTTCAGGAAGAAATTCCCAGGGAAGAGGCCAGTACTCTTGAAATCGGGACAGTGGCATTTCCAGCAGGACAATGCACCAGTTCACAACTCCATCCTTGTCACAGACTATTTGACTAAGATGGGCATCAAGACAGTTCCTCACCGTCCCTATAGTCCAGACCTTGCTCCCTGTGACTTTTGGTTATTCCCTAAGCTCAGAGGCTGTCGTTATGAGACAACTGAGATGAAAGAAGCTGTGACGAAGGTCATTGACACGCTTACACAAGAGGACTTCCATGGGCCTTCCAGAAGTTGTTGGAACGGTAGAACAAGTGCATTGTAGCTGGAGGAGATTACTTCGAAGGGGACTTGAGTTTCATGTGTGTACATTACCAGTTTCTGCTGACGTCATTTTATGGTCTTTGTAAATGCTTTCTGTACTCGGCTTATTCTTTAAAACGAGAATAAGACACCGAAGTAATTTGTAATGAAAGATTAAAAAATTTCTAAAAATTTATGGAATTCAACTTTTTATTTCATTCGTTTTTACCATTTGAATCTTAAAAATCTTTTTTCTACGTCTTCCTTTATTCACTTGAGTATTTCTTTTCTTTAAAAGATTTACTGCAAGGCTTGAAAAAAAGACAAAGCAATCAATAAACAAGTCGATCCATTGTTTAGGAAAGTAATGATACATTCAACTTGCTCTATGAATGGCATTGGTTGAACCCTATTCGTTGAATAAGCTTCCTGAAAAAAATGATTGCCCTTGATGAAACCGACGATGTCTACAAACCTAAGCAATGATAAAAGTAACATTCTGTTAAGAATATCGCAATTTATCAACTGCGTGATGCTTGTTACAAGAATAGTAAAGATACCATTGGCGATGAGGTAGAACGCATCCTCCAAACAACTGCTTAGATAATCTTAAATGACATACGGTCAACAAATCATCAGTTCGAAAATTATCCATATGGTTAGTAAATTACGAACATTGAAAAAGGATCTAAATGGTTGCCCAAGTATCTATATCTACTAATAAAAAGAGTTGTAAAATCAAAAAACAAAAGCTGTCCGCATCGGTCAAGTTATAGTACAGATAACCCACTAAACGTTTTGCATTGCCTTTGCTTTATAGATCATGTCTTTGGTTCAAATTCTCTGATTACACAATTAAATCTTCTTGGTTTTTGCAGAGGGTATGATTCATTTATATGATAATTAGTGAATGAGGATATAGCCTTAAAATACATCGTCCATGTTCCCTCATAAAATAGTTAGCGGACGACGTAGATTATAATCCAGCGACATTTGGTGGTAAAGGGTCTCTCCGCACCATTAGAATAAATTCCGTTACGACAGGAAGGAATTGCAACAAAATTCCCAAGACCAACAGTGCCGAAGAAGAAACTCAAAAAAGTTGTAGATGTCAGAAAGATCAAAGGTAGGTCATTCATTTACGATGCAAACAACAAGGAAACCGACTTTTCAAAAAATAACCTTTTAAAGAGCTTCCAATACTTGAACCGTCTCATGTTAATAGTTAATTACGGCAATGTTCTTTGGCGCTCATTCTACTTTGTACTCCGAAATAGTCGAACTGTTCTGGCTTTGTCAAAAACAGTTTTTGGTTAACATTTCTGAAAAACTCTATCGTTTCTTCCTATATTTCCTTTGAATCCAAATGATATGATAGGTGTTTGCTCTATGCTACTGTTTGTGTCAAATCAGACAAAACAGGTTACTAACCCGAACCAAACTATTCGCTGACAAATAAAAAAAAAAGTAAAGTTGGCGACCGCAGTCAAGAGCGACCCCGAAGGCTTCCTTTTCATTAGCTACTACACTGAGGTGTAGGGGAAGGGGCTACTCCTTTCTCAAGATTTATCCATTTTATTCTTCATCCGTACTTTATAATGTTGGTTTTTTTTTTTAGTCTTTGGAATGACTCGACCCGGGATTGAACTCCGATCTCCCGTACCATTGACGAACCCACTCGGCAATGGGCCGAAAAGCAGGATTTTGCAATAAATAACCCCCGAAGACTGATATGCCATTGAACACCAACCGAAATCCAATTTAGGACAAGACTGTTTGCATTTCATTTCACGTCTTTTTGAAAAGTATTGATGCATCTGTTCTCTTCTTTCCTAGTGATGGGTAAATAGTAAACTGAGATCTTTGACTTTTGTTAGATAACAAATTTAAAAGGAAACTCTGAATTCCAGTCAGCTTTACCCCGCTAGAAATTGACTTTACATCGCATCTTTCCTATGGCGGAGGAGTTGGGTAAATATATACATCCGAGAGTTGGCAAAATTACTTGCTGCATTTTGATCTGAAAATTTCACTGTATAATTCCCAATTTATGAGATTAATAAAAAGTGTTGGGTCATATTGAAAAATGTTACATAAACTGTCTTATTAATCTACGGACATTTTTATGTATTCTGCGTATTTTCCAATCGTAGAGAATTGTCGCCCAAAAAAAGATCTGTTTCTGGATATTTATTAGGGCATTTCTTCTTGATTATGGAATCCATATCATAATTATTGCTACAATAAAATCCTGCATAATTAAATATTGGCTTCTGGTGTATCAGATAATAGACATAGCGGAATTGATAATGTCTATGTATCTCTATCCCACAATATTTTTCAGATGCTACAAGAAAACCGGATTTTCTCAAAATAACTCAAGTGACCAACTCTTCAAATAGACTCTGTAAATGTTCTAGAATATATTTCGATGATTTAACAAAAGTTTTTGGGATTTTTTAAAATTAAAGACTTAAGACTTATCTTTATCTGTTGATAAATCTTTTCAATAAAAAGTTCAACTGCTATCATGGTACACAAGCCCGGTTTCATATATTTTCTATGAATGCTACTTTATGAAAATTGACTTGTAGGAAAATAGGGCCCCGTGTCATAGATCCCCGGGTGGGGATGAGACTCTTGAACGAGCCCTGATGGTACATGGTATTTCAATTGTAATGATACAATATATTCTAGCTCGAGGAATCTTCTTTCTCTGTATTCTTAATGCTCTTTTAATAAGAAATTTACATTTAAGACGTGTAACTATAAATTATATAACACCAAGGAATGATCATCAGTCATTTAGTCAAAAATGCTCTGAATTCAGATTCTCTCTGAAAAGACAATGAATGATTGATTTTTAAGACATATCAACTCGTCTAGGGTTATGTTATGCCACCAGGTTAGGGAATTCTTGTACATTTATATTTAATTTTTTGTGTTGTTGTTTCTTTATAGATTTTTGTACACAATCGTATGGTTTCATGTATTCTTATCTAATATCAATAATTTATACAGTTATATGGTTTCAAGCAATTATTTCTTTGTAATAAGAGTATAACTGCACTTTCAACTAATAATAATTCTTTTTAAACAATTATAGCTTCTAATGACTATTCTTAATACAAATAATTTTCAGTTATATGGCATTAAGTATTCCCGTCTATTACTAATTTTCAAGCATATTTGACCCATACAGGGAACCCTAACAGAAACTACCACTCTGAATCGGAGTGAACCTGGGAGTAGTAGCTCCACACACCCCAGAAATCCAAGACTGGAGCCTCACCAACAGATGCAGTTTTGTATGGCATCCAGGCCACTCCATTGAGGGGTGGGGCGGGTCTTACCCCTCTGCAGAGGATACAATCAACGATTTTCTGGCATTTTATCCAAACTGCTATTTAACTCACATTGAGTGAGCTTCTTTAATTGTCCTTAAGTTCATTAATTATCCAGCCAAGGATCAGCCTTGAAGGCTTTCTTTTCTCGGTTTACAAGAAGTCTGTAATCAACGCTACTAATTACATTAACCAGTTAATACGCAGGTCAGAAGCGATTCGGTGCTGATTAAAATGTAACAATGTCGTTGACCATCCAAAGATGACTGGATGCATCCCTGATTTGAACACAGATCAGAGTTTGTTGTCTCACGATCCGATCCAACCCAAAACTGGCCGTCTATTCAAGATACTTGGAAATGTTAGGATAATTTGGCTAAGAGTAATTATTTCTGATTATCGATACGAAGAGTGCTTTAGAGAATCAAGAAAGTTTCTTCAAAATCTAAATAGGATCGTTTGATCAGCTAAAGAATACACATGCGTACTTTAAGTATAGTAAAGGTTTTTCATAAGCTTAAGGACCCACAAATAACGGTTGAACTCGCTACAAAGTAAGGAACTGCAGACCATTATCTCAATATGAAATATATATATATATATATATATATATATATATATATGTGTGTGTGTGTGTGTGTGTGTGTGTGCGCACGCGCGTGCTCGCGCACGAAGTTCATTCAATATATAAGGGGAATCTTTTGTTGGGGGAAAAAACAATTTGTATACTCTGCATTGTTCGAATTTGATTCTTAGCAAATGATATTTGAGGCTATTTAAAATGACGGCAAACCAAACAGTGCCCCCGGACTTGAATAGAGGTCTGCCATCAAATTTTTGATGACTGAGAAGTGCAAACCATGTAAAATTTACAGAATGTGTGATGTGTACGGAGTAGCATGCTTTAGCAAAAAAAAAGTTTATAAATAGACTCAATATGGGTTTGCTACTATAAGCATGAGTCGCAAAGAACTTATTGAACGACACTTATATATGTGTGTGTACATAAGTACATCCTGAAAAACCTTTCTTTTTTCCAGCCCTGTCTGAATACGCCGATTGTTTCCTCTGCTAAAGGGTAAGACATCCTCCAAGATACCCCATTTTGTGGCAGGGGTTTATCCCTCAGCAAAGAATTCGGTTGGTGTATTCTAAGCACTCCGGACCAGGCTTCTTAGAAGTAGGACTGCCTCTTTTACTTCCGACTCTCTCTCTCTCTCTCTCTCTCTCTCTCTTTCTCTCTCTCTTTCTCTCTCTCTCTCTCTCTCATATAGACAAGATTTGAACTGTACTCAATTCCATTTCCTTTTGACGATAACTGTTATGCCATGCGCTTATATAAAAACTAAACTATACACCAACTGAGAAAAAACTTCCCCAACACATTAATACACACACACATATATATATACACACACACATACAATGACTCTGAGTAAAACAACCAATAAAGTTTATGGTATATCAAAGACTAATTAGAGGAAAATAAATACAACAACAAAAAACATAGAACACACACTAGGAAAAGAAAAAAGAGAAAGAGAACCAACACCTGCCGACTTGAAAAAGAAACAATAATCTTATCAGAACGTTCACCACAATATAGACCGAAAACCGGTCACAATGCTTTAGCTACACAAGAAAGAATCTCGAATCATGCTAGCACGTTATATTTAGCGAAAAATCTTAGAAAAATTATTCTTAATTTCTTTAACTTTAATAGTGTCATCACCCAACAAGTTTTCATCAGGTGATTCATGACCCTAATTACCATAATTTTTTAAAAATTTGAATCAACTAAATATTCATAAATGATCTCGTTCTTTCAATAAACGAAATTCCACTTGAATCTTACATTTTTTTCCGGTCGACATGAGATACAATTTTTCTTGACAGTCTTTTCCATTTTCCATAACTCGCGTTTCTCAAACTCTAAAGAAACTTTTATCAAGTGAGAAGCTGTTTTCGCCGAGAAATATAAACAAATAAGTACTTCAATAGTCTCAATGATTTCTATTCACGTAATATGACCAGAAGAATATACAATTCGTGAGATATAGTTATTCGCTGAGCTTAACTAGCGAATAGTTTGGATGATATGCAGGACGGTCGGCGTCAACAACTGGTGGTGTATAAATATTAAGTAAGATTAACTTGGTTTGTCACAAGTCAAAAACTGAACACTGTAAGACCGAATTCAATGAATTAGTTAATGATCCAGCGAGACTAATTTGATAGTATTTTCTATATACCACATATCCAAATAATTTACCGAGTCTTAGTCTGGTACAAGATTATAACTAATGAGTGTAACCATAGCATTATGGCAAACCCGGAAGATTCATGACATCACTTCTTATTAAATTCTTAGTTTAATCAGGCAGTGGTGTGTTTAGCCATCCTTTTGATACTATTATACACACACATCCATGTACTTATATATACGCTACCAATGCTCACACCCATTCATACCGATATTTACATATACGTCAATACACATACTCAAATATCCACGCTTGCATATACGCATTATTGCACCAAATTATATTCACCCAGATACGGAAGTGTTTGTGTCACACTAGCACACTGTAGTCGGGAACACAGTGACAATCGCTTCATTAAATGAACAACTATTGACCCTCGTACTGAACTTTTTAACCACAACGCCACGATGAACCTCCCACAGTTTATTAAGTTATATATTCACTACACTTAGCTTAGTCGGACACAGTAATGGAGCACCTAGATACCAGTGAGATTAACTAATGCTTACTCTGGCACAGAGACTTATGTTAATGTTATCCCTTGAACACCAAGGGTATTAATATGGAGAAGCTCTCGTTTAGTATCTATCAACATCTGATGAATAATTTCTCGTCTACGGAACATTTTCGATCAGAAATCACATTATGCTGTTTAACCACGGTCATTTTGGAGTAAACTTACGGTGACAAAACAACCGGTATAAAATAGTAGTATAAATTATCTAAAAGTTTACAAAGGAAAACTTTGAATATCAAACTATATATAACTAAAATTTTCGTGTGAGAGAGAGAGAGAAAGATAATGTAAACACAGTCAACAGCGCTTAATGACAGTCAGTTTCTCGCCTATATGATTACATTGTAACCAAATGCCGTTGACTATGTTTACGCTATCCTAAATATATATGCTCAATCAAAGATACTGAGCACTTTATTAATAGCAAACTATATTATTTATATATTAGAGGAAAATGTAATCCGACACAATGTAAGTATGAAAAAACAAAGTTACCAGATTATATATATTTTATATATGATAATATGCCAACGTTTCACTTTCGTGTAAAACCATCTTTCAAATGAAAAGCTTTTGGGATGAAGAATTTTAGCATCTATTAATCGCCCTGTTGATGATTTAACAAAAAATCGAAGCGTTGGCATATTTTCGAATATAAAGAATATATCCTCTGAATATTTTTTATATATTTACGAAAATGTTTTATGATTATTTACTCAACCCCTCCATATGACAGAAAGTTAATTTTTAAGCAAAGTAAAGCCAGTTTTCCTTCTCCTAGACTGTTCAATCAAACCAAAGAGCCCTGTCCGCCATACTATTTGCTTATAGCTGCAGGGAGAATAGGTGGATTCATACCTTCCCAAAAGGTATTAGTGCGATATGAAATGGCAACAGCCTCGTTTTGGATTTAAAATCCGTGTCTATTTCATACTGTAATAACCGTTACGCAATGAGTGCGTTCAGTAGATTCTTTGAAATGTCTCTTTCTAGGCTACTTGAGTTTAGTGTCAGAAAAATATAGTGTTGTAAAATCGTTCAGAGACAAAGCCGACTTTTCAAATTAGAAAAAATGTTTGGTGGCTATTCCTTGTGAAACCTAAAACATTTCAGAGATCTTTTATATTTCGCACTGTCGGTGTAGTTTAGAATATACTGATTGTATCCACCTCAAAGTAGGTGAGACCTCACACACACACACACACAGATCATGTCCTGTGTATGACACTTAACTATATTTGGTTGTGAGGCTCTACTTCTCGAGCTCTGGGCAATATGCCATTACTGCCAGGTTCACTCTGACCAAAAGTAATAGTACCCGTTAGACTCCCATCTATGGGTCAAATAGATCTGCTTGAAAATTATCAGTATTGGGAATACCAAATCAGCCTGGCATACATTGGGAAAGGGAATAATTTCTAGTTCGGCTTCCCTTTTTGCTTTAGCAATGAATATGCTGATAAAAGCCACAGAAGTAGAATGCAGAGGCCCAACAACTAGATCCAGTTATAGGTATGGACAACATGACGATATCGACTACATCTGTTATTGGGACAAGATGGCTACGAAAAGGAATTGAAAAGCTCATCACATTGGCCAGGATGAGCTTCAATGCAACAAAGTCAAGGTCGCTTGTGTTAAAAAAGGGCAAGTTATCGGAAGATCGATTTAAACTTTCCGGGGAATATATTTCAACAATAAAGGATAAACCGGCGAACAGCCTAGGAAAACGATTCGATCATACCTTGAAGGACGCGGTGGCAATCCAGGAAACTAGAGACAGATTGGAGAGGGGGTTAAACAAAATTGACAGATCCGGTTTACCGGGACGCTTTAAAGCCTGGATCTACCAGCACGTAATCTTACCAAAAAATCTTATGGCCATAAACCATTTACGAATTCACATCCAACAATGTAGAACAGCCAGAGAAAAGAATTAAAAAAGGTTGTGTAGATGGCTAGGTTTGCCAAAATGCCTTAGCAGCTCAGCCCAATACGGAAATTTCAACATGTTACAGCTACCTTTTAAAAGTCTAGTTGAGGAATACAAAGTCGTGAAAGTCACAGTTTAAGTTCTCCAAAGATCCTAAAATTTCCGGAGCGGGCATCGAAGTCTATACAGGAAAGAAATGGAAAGCGGCAAAGGAATTAAAAATTGCAAAGGAACAACTTCGAGGAAAAGAAATTCTTGGCGTAGTAGCTACAGGCCGCGCGGGCCTGGGGGTTTTCCCCTCTATTAGGGTCGATAAGATTGCAGGCAAAGCGAAACAACAATTACTGCAAGGCGAAATGCACAAAGTTGAAGAGGAAAACGGAATGGGAAAATGGTAGTGTTGAGACAACAAGGTGCCTGGACAAGATGGAAGTCTATGATTAATCGAAAAATCAAATGGTCCGATTTATGGCGTTATGATGTAGCTATAGAATTTCTAATACGATCCGTATATGATACCCTGCTCAGTCCTGTGAATCTCCACTAATGGAAGAAAACAAAAACCTCCTCGTGTCAGTTATGCGGGGGTATTGGATCACTAAAACATATTTTGAGTAGCTACCAGACACCACGAGCGGATGGGCGTTACAGATGGCGTTACGATCAAATATTAAAAGAAATAGTGGAAGTAGTCAATACGGCAATCTGTGCAAATACCCCAAATTACCAGAAAAATTTGATAAGGTTTGTCAGGGCTGAAGTAAAATCCAAACCAAAGGAAAAAAAACACACCACATGCACTGTCACTGGCAACAGACTGGGAACTAAGAGCTGATTCAGAGACAAGATTAAAATTCCCAGACCATACTGCCCAAACATCATTACTCCCAGAAATACAGATATTTTCGAGAAAATAACCCAGTGGGTAGAGTGTTCGCCAATGATCCAGGAGACCTGGGTTCAATACTTGGTCGCATCATACCAAAGACTTTAAAAATGGTACTTGATGCCTCCATGCTTAACACTCAGCAATATAAGGTACGTATCGAGGGTAAAGTGGAGCAATCCAGGGAAAGGAGTAGCGCCCCCAGTGTAGTAGCTATTGATACAGGAAAGGGGAATATAAGTTTTGCGGTTTCGGTCTTTCAATTGTCTTCAAATATTTGAAAACTAATATCTCTCGATCAGTATATCGAGTGTAAGGGATTCGCTCTACCGTAGATAGAGAGAGCGATTTCCTTATCGCTGTTCTTCTTTTATTTTTAGGGGGTTTTTTTTTCGTTATGTTTTTTCTTTTTTTTTTTTTTTTTTTGGTCGGAAAACGCTGAAATTGTATAGAGGAATTTTTAAATTATGGAAGAAGGAATACAAACTCCATCGAATTTTGTCTTTCGAGTAAATAGTTTAAAAAATCTATATTTCTTGATCAATGTGTCAAACGCCAATGATTTGTTATATTGTAAATAGGTAAAGTGAATTACATAGCTTTTACTGTGATTCACTTAATATTTTATTGTCAATTATGATCTTTTGGGGGTGGGGAGGGGGTTAAAGGGCAAAAAGCTTTTAACAACCGGTGTAATTAAGTCGCCCTTTAAAATAATTTATTTTATCTTTCGTTGATAAAAATCAGACTTTGCATAGAGGGCTTTTAGTAGCCAACGAAAAGATAGAATCTTTCAATAAAACCGTTCTTTTTAAAACTAAAAAAATACTCGAGCACTGTTTCAAGTACTCAGATGTGTTGTACTACAAATACATAGAGGGGATTCCTTTTATTTTAATTATTTTTATTAACTAGAGTGGGGGTGTATAAAGAAAATAAAATTTTTCTTTTTCCCTGTTGCCATCGTAAGTTTAGTTTGTTGATTAGATTGAAACCGATATAATTTAACTTTGGTGAATTTGGAAAATTTGAAGATGTATAGAGGGGGGATTTTTAGGGGGTGTGGAAGAGAGGGGAAATAAAAAAAAAAGCAAAATCTCACAAAACCAGACACCCTTATCCGGCGAGAGCTGAGTACTAGACAGGAAGACAATGAATAATCACGTACAATCCATATGTTAAAAAAGTGCTAATGTCATCGCAGATCACTAAAATAGACAGATCCGCGTACTTGACTGGTTGCTTGCAACAACCAATCAGAGGCGTGGATGAGCGGTCTATAATCGCCCAAATAAATAAAAAGCCAATCTAATTTTTTTTCCTATGTTGTGTGAACTGGAGGGCGTATCAGAGACTGATCTTCTCTGATAGGGTCTGCTGGGTGAGGGTAGTATGCTGTTGGAAGACCCGAAACTCCCCAAGGAACCGAGCAAAACATCACTGACGACACCCTCCGGCGCTAAATGTATTAAAGCGTATATTTAAAGTGAAAAGATAAGAATACATGTAACCATATAATTATACAAACAAATTATTGTTATTAAACAGAATTATTGATATAGGAAGACTTGAAACCTAAGGATAATTATTATTAGTTAATTTAATGTAATTGCTTTCAAATTACCGGTATTAGATAATTGTTATGCTTGAAATCGTATAACTGTGTGAAAATAATTATATTAGAAATATTTGATATATATAACTGTGTGCTAAAAAATCTTGATTGAAACATACAATGTACGTGATTCCCTAACCTCTAGGCATGAAATAACCATAGATTTGTTGACATGTCGCTAAAATTAATCAATTTGATTGACGATGATGTCATCAGTTGACTCCTCCAATTCGAAGTTGATGAAAAAATGATGAATCGTCCATCTTTAGAAGAAATCAAGTAAATGAATATTGTAAAATCAACTGGTTTTAATGAAATCCCAGTTGGCGGTAATAGGATAGTCTCTGACTCCAAATTGTAACTGGTTTAAGGTGTCGGTGAGGTACTGTGAATATGATTTTCTTTCCTGTTTGCTCCAAAAGAAATGCATAAAACAGTCAGTACCCTTCTTCATCAGATGTTTGTAGACCTTACTAAAGCATTTGATACAGTTAATTATGGTGCGCAGTTTTGAGCAAGCTTTGTTATCCTCCCGGTTTTATAGATATGTTCAGGAAATTACATCTTGATATGAACGTATCGTTCAATTTCAGTAATGTTGTCGGAGCCGATTGTTGTCGATAATAATATCAAACAAGGAGATATTCCCGCCCTTATTCTATTTTCAATTTATTTTGTCCTTCTCTAGAATATGCTTTCATTGATTGTAATATTGGGATTTACTTGCGTGTTTGAACATCTGGCAGCGCTTTCAATTCCCACAATTTCAAGTGAAAGACTTGAACCTTTGAAAAGCTACTTCAAGAATTTCTCTATTCTGATGACGTAAATCGCGTTTCACACTCTGAAAGAGAAATGCAAACGAAGACCCCTTTTTCGAGGACAAGCAATTGTCTTTCATATGCATATATCTTTCAGTATACACAACGAGGTATTTCAGACATTTATTCTGAAACGGACAAAAGTTGTATTCATACCGGTTATAAAATAACTTGACTGCAAGCTTAACATCACTTTTTATTATCTTGGTTTCTTTGATTTATGCCATATCAACTTTCGTAGCTTATTTGATACCAAAGCCATCCTTGTTGAAGAGCAGTAGTGGCACTATTTAACCTATAGTTGCGAGGACATCTTTCCCAAGGGTATTAGTCCGAAAGTGAATACAAGAGCGCGAATGGAGTTCGATGTCGCAGTCCAGTACATTAGCCACAACACCTCTTTTTATTGTTTATCGTTCATAATTTTTTATTCACTCGAGTCCCCCGCTACGGGAAGAATGTTACACAAGATCAATTTTTAAATGGAGTACAGCGTGACTGAATATTTTCCTTCTCCAAGAGTGGTTGTCTAACAAGGTTAAAGAATCCAATCAGCCCTACTATTTGCTAATAGCTGTAGGAGATAGAAGGGATGGATTCATGGCTTTCCCAGGGGTATTAACGTGAACAGTCTCGTCCAGAATTTAAACTCGGATCGCTTATTCTATTTTCCACAACTTTCATGCTAAGTGCGTTTCTATGTTTATTTACCCGACTTTTTGCTACAGTCAGGATGTGACACAACGTTATTTTTAAAGTGGAGTATGGATAGTTTGAATTCAGACTTTTCTTTTTCTTAGACTGGTTACCTTATCAAAACATAAAACCCATTTCAACCGACTACTCACCCACCACTAGAGAGGAAATAGATGTATTCATGTCTTTCCTAAGAGGGAAAGGCAAATAGCTTCATTCAGGATTTGAACTCGGTATGTTAAGTCTATTTCCTACTTTGATAGCGTGCTGACAAGAAACAAGCACTTTTGATGCAAAAATTCATAAGCGCATTTAAAAAGCTTATGCTTTTGGAAGACCTGATAGTAAGGTCAGGTAAGACAGAGAAATTACCATTAGCACCAAGCTTAGCGTATATGTATCTTGAGTCTTCCATCAAATCTGCTTTAGAAGAATTTTTGGAATTTGAACTATACTAAGTGAATGTCTAACATCTATGCCGTAGATCGGATGCGAGCATGTAATGGCCTAAGCCATAATTATGGAGAAAATGTTCAGCTAAACTTTTTAGTGATGCATGATAATAAGTTCATTAGGAACTATATCTATTGGGAAGAATCAAATACTTTTATTTCTTTAAATTCTTCATTTGAAAGTTGGTTTTAAATAATATAATTTGGATCCAGGAGTAATTGCTCAAAATGCGCATATTTGTTAAAGTGGTATGTCAAATATTTGATCACTTTCCAGACCTAAAAACTGATATAGTCCAAGATATTAAATGTCACGTTTTATGTACCATAAAATCTATAAAGAGAGGAGGAAATATTTAATGATGCAGGCTTTTATTGTCAAGAGTATAGAGATTTTTAAAAGAAATACATGATTTAGAAATTCCACTGGAAACTACACCTTACTGGATGCTATAGCGGAAATTCTTTTAATGCATTCACAGTAAAAGCAAAAATTCGTAGTTAACCATTCAAAGAATATCTATTAAATCATTTCAACATTGCGGCTGAGGTTTATAATGCTCTGCTTCGTAATCACATCGAACCTGAAATTGAGAAATTTATTACGAAAAATCAGAATGGCTTTCGGAGAAAGCGAGCCACAACATCACAGATTCTAAACATCCGTCGAATCATCGAAGGAGTTCGTGCAAAAGATTTCGAGGCAACACTATTGTTTGTAGATTTCTCCGGGGCATTTGATTCTATACACAGAGGAAAGATGGAGCAAATACGTCTAGCTTATACTCTCCCCAAAGAAACTGTCACAGCTATAATGATGCGCAATAGAAACACGAAAGTTAAGGTTTGCTCATCAAAGGGAAACACGGACTTCTTTGATATTGTTGTTAGCGTTCTGCAAGTAGATACATTAGCACCCTATCTTCGAATGTTGATTGATATGATTAAAGAAAATGGCTTTACACTAAAAAAAGCAAGAAACAAACGATATCCCACAGAAACTATAACGAACGCAGACTATGCAGATGACATAGCACTTCTTGCAAATACACCTTCCCAAGCCGAATCCCTGCTGTATAGCCTGGAACTGGCAGCTGGAGATATTGAACTTTATGTATGTGAACGCAAACAAAACGGAGTACATGTGTTTTAATCGAGAAGGAGCCATCTACACTCTAAATGGTTATCCTCTGAAATTAGTTAAGTTCACGCACCTCGGCAGAAGCGTCTCATCTACCGAAATTTATGTCAGTATTCTCTTAGCGAAGACGCGAACTGCAATCGATTGGCTATCGATCAAATGAGTCTGATCGATCCGATAAAATAAAATGGGATTTTTTCCAAGTAGCGTTTGAGTCAGTCCTACTCTATTGATGCACCCAATGGACGCTGACAAAACGCCTCGAGAAAAGGCTAGACGAGAATCGTACAAGAATGCTACGGGTTATATTGTATAAGTCATGGAAGCAACAACCTATGAAACAATATCTGTACGGTTACTTAATTTCCATCTCTAAAAACGTCTAAATAAGACCAACAAGACATGCGGGACACGGTTGGAGAAACAAAGATAAATTCGTAAATGACGTTCTCCTTGTTAAATGTTATTATTATTAGTTATTTTCAAATAACTACGCGGTTGTGTGCAAATTATTTATATTTCATTGGATTACTAATGTTCTCCTATGGACCACTGCACGTAGACGTACCAGGGATAGTCGACCAGCAACAAACTACAGACAACAACTCTGCGCAGACTCAGGATGCAGTTTAGAAAACTTACCGGGAGCGATGGATGATAGGGAAGGATGGAGAGAAAAAGAGTCAGGGAAATCCATGCTAGCAGCATGACTTGATATGTGTGTGTGTGTGTGATTTGTAAGCGAATTGTTTAATGGTAACTTCATTTTTAAACGAGTTAGTGCTCTTTTGTTAATGCATAGTTTTCAATCATTGCTATTTAACATTAGTAATTCTATTTACCAAACATTCCAATGAAATATAAATAATTTGCACACAGCTGCGTAGTTTCAAATAACTAACAATAATAACCCTTAACAAATGACTGAAAATTCTATTGGACCCATAGATGGGACCCGAACGGATACTATCAATACGGGTCAGAATGGTCCGAGGAGTAATGGCAATGAAGAGGTACTCCACACTCCCAAAAGCTTCAGGACAGGAGTCTAACTATCAGATGATTTTGTATCATACCCAGGACACTTGTTGGAAAGAGGTCTTACCTCTCTGCAGAGGTGAAGTCAGCATATTCCACAGCCCCAGCCGACAGCGCAGTGGCGTCAGATGAAAGTTCGCGAGTTCGTCAAGAAACACCTGAAGAAAGCCGGAGGACACATTGGTCGAAACTTTGAGTATATAACAATAAAACGATGGCAATAGTCCGAATTCTCTAAATAATATGAATTATCAAGCCTCATTTAAAAAATCAGACGACTTTGTTCTGTTAATTTACTGTTTTTGCTCTTATAATGTTATGCAACGTTTCATTCAACGCTTTAATAATCTTCAGTTAAGATTTATTTTTAATTCTCATTAAAATAGGGAATTACTCAGTATTTTCCCGGAAAACTGTTTTTCTTGATTTTCTGTAATCTTGTACCAACTTTCAGATGAATTGTGCATTCCATTACAAAAGAACAATATCACTTTTGATTAGACCAATTCTTCAAAATTTTGGAATCGCTCATCAGAAAATGGGTTGCTTGAAATGAAATCGGCGATAGTTCTATAAAATGCACAAGTGGAAGAACTTTCCATTACAATTTCACGATCGTTTGCTCTCTAGCGTTTGTAACATTTGGACAATTGCTGTCATGCAGCAGTTTGCTGGCTGACTTCTTTCCATAAAAAAATAGAATTTTTGAACAAAAACAAACTCCCGTAACAAATTTTCCTGGTTGCAGCAATTCACAAAAACAAAATACCTTTGAATTGAAACAATAGTAAGGCGCTTACTATACGGTAACTGCACCTTCAGCAGTGGGATACCCCTTCCAAGTGGTGTCCAAAGTATGGCACTAAACTGCATCAGATGGTGAGGCTCCTGTTCCGGAGATCTGGGCAATCTAGCGTACCTCTTTATTCCCATTACTCCCAGGACAACTCTGACAGAATGGTAGTACCTGTTAGGGTCCCCTCCATGGGTCAAATAGATCTATTTAAAAAATTATTAGTGTTAGATAGGAATATTTTATACCATATGTGTAAATTATTTGTAGAGACACCGGAAGCGGTTACGGCTTAGAGACTTTCAGCCGTTATCGCGCAGTGGCAGCTTGGTTCTGTCGCTCGTTCTGGCGAAATAGCGAACCGTTGCTCCAATGCTGCGGTTCCTCTCGTACTAGACGGGATAGCCGTGGCTACAGCCGATGTAACACATACAGAGATTTCCCTTGCATTGAGCAAGAGATGGTTCTAGAAACATCCGCGTCAATCAAATATACATAAAAATTGAGAATTACTTCCAAAATAATAAAAAGATCATTTTAAGTTCTTTTGAACTGGTTACTTTAACCCGACGAAAGGTATCTTAAATTATAATGCGTTTTTGATTTTACGTTTATCGAGTTCAAATCCTGGACGAGTTTATTTGCTATAAACCAATATTCTCTCCTGACCAGCAATTTGTAAATAGTTGGACAAACGACTATTTAGCCTTAGTATGGTTACCAATCTGGGAGAAAGAAAACTGAATTCAAACCAATTGTACTCCGCTTAAAATTAACCTTGTGTCGTATTCTACTCGCGGTGAATGGGTTGGGTAAATACAGACTGTAAACTCAATCAGATTTGAGTTGTTTTCACCACAAATACAATTTTAAACCGCATTTGTTCTTATTTTCGTCAGTTTTATATTGATATTTGTTGGAATGTACAACATTGGCACAATGTCAGTATAATGGAGCATTAATTTGAGGAATCATTGTTAATGGCTTCCAAGACAACATAGCAATCGCTCGGCTAATACAGTTATAGTTAATTTATAAATAGATTTCTGTTTTTACTTTCATTTTCTTTTCTTTTTTTTTCTTTTTTTAGGGGGGGGATTTTTTCGGTAAACTAGTGGAAGATTAAATAATTGGCTCACGAGGGAATGGAATCTGACTGAAAGTTGATGATTTTTTAGTTTGTCCTTTCACTAAGTATACATGTCTCTGTCAGAAAAAAAACACCTGTCTTTGACATCTAACTTGCCAAACTTTGGACATATAGTATCGCTTATAAATAAGAACGTTCTTAACATATTTTTATACAGTTATTATTTTTCTAAAACAGAAATACAAGGATTTTATTATTTCTTGTGGAACACTCTACAATCAGAACGGTTATTCTTAAGTATTATTTATTAACAAACTCTAATGCATTGAAACTGTTAGAAAAAAAGAAATCCGGATTTTGAAATTAACTGGACACCAGGTGTCGTCTAGAGGTCATTCTTAGCGCGTTGGCTGATAGAGAGGAATGGTGAGGGAGTCAAAAGAATCCATGCTGTCGCCACGCCTTAAAGACGATGATCTTAATCCTAATATAATTAATATCTATGTAATCGTTCTGGACGACCAGTAAGAAGTCAGTTTTTCTCTACAACAATTTCTATATCGTTTCATCTACACTTTCTTATATTTATCTCTTGAAAAGTCCTTGAAGTCATTGTTGCTATAATTTTACTTGAACTTTTCTTTTTCGATTTGGTATACATTAGTTTATATTTTATTAATACTATCTATATTGTTGTCTTAAGACTCAAAAAAATGGTACTTGATGCCGCCTTGCTTAACACTCAGCATTATAAGGTACGGATCAACGGTAAAGTGGAGCAATTCAGGGAAAGAAGTTGCGTCCTTCCCTACACCTCAGTGTAGTAGCTATTGAAAAGGGATCCCTTGAGTTATCTCGACGAAGGTCGCTGACTTTACTTACATTGTTGTAGCAGTTGGTACTACAATTTTTATTTTATTCTTTACGAGTTTTTCTGTTAAGTCTGAGTGAAAGCAAATCTTGTCGTGTCTGCGGGACTATTCCATGTATTCTAGCCGACAGTATCGATTCTTACTCTGATCTTCTGGTACTTCTGTCTCTTTTTCCATGTGTTTGGGAATCATTCCAAGGATACCAATTGCAATTGGTGTTACTGTCATCTTCCAAAGATTTTTCAGTTCTCTAGCAAGATCCAGGTATTTGTCGATATATTTGCTTTCTTCTGTTTTCACTCGGTGATCCCCTCAAATGATAGAATTCACAAGATAAGTCCTTTTCTTCTTGTTAACACTTGGTTTGATCTTCGAAATGGGATTCGATGATCCGTTAGTATCTTAAAATACTAGAAAATTTTATGCATCATATTTTCTTGGTTTGTGCATATACCATTTGTGAGTATCTCTTGCACAATTCTTCCTGGAATATATTTCCTAATCAGATGTACGTAACTTTGTATTCCTGATGTCGATTTGCTGCATTCACTTATTATGTGATTAACTGTTTCATCTCTGTCATTACATAATTCATCCTTGCGATTCGTATGCGTATTATCAATCTCTGTAACTACGATCAGCCCCCGTTTGAATTTCGCTTTTAATATAACAGTGTTTTTGTGAACAATCTAATTGAAGGGGAATGATATATATATATATATATATATATATATATATATATATATATATATATATATATATATAACAAAACTTTGCTCTTTTTATTACTCGGCTTAGTAATAATTACAAGAGTTCTTCATTTCTTTACCCATCTCTTTATATAAAGTTATTGCTGCTAATATTTTACGTTTTTTATTTGGTATGTATTAGTTTGTATTTTATTTATGTTATGGTTGTTATTGATGCAAATATTATCGTTACTAGCAGAACCCGGAAAAATTCTACAGTTTATAAACGTAATTTTTTAACTAATCGAATAAAAAAGAAACATATATACTTAGCTCTCTTTATAACTCTTTAATAACAAAAATGTTCTTTATTTATTTTTTTACTTATCTCACTCTATATATCTAGGGTTTTTTCACAATCATACCATTTTCCCCTCCTTTCTTTTACTCCATTCTTTCATTCCATTCAAGTAAACAATAAACGTCTGATGCATAACCTTATTGCTTCATTTTTCTCTCTGATGCGAAGCATTCTTTTTCTTCACTTTCTTTCCTCCCCATCAAAACGGAATGAACTATTATTTCTCTGAGGTGATAACGGGGCCTAACATTCGAACACATTTGTGTATGTTTTCGTCTATTAATATTATATGTTATTATCATCCTTTATGTGTGAAATTATCACACTCGACCATAATCATGTTTGCCCGAGTTATAAATACATTGACTGTAGTACACGTAATCATTTTCCCAACTATCAACTTGCAAAGGAAAAATCATTTACTGGATTAGCTTGAATATATAAACCAGAATTTGATAAAGAGGCTGGGGTGGGAGTGTATTGATTTAAATATTTTACTAGCGACTAGCAATTATTTTGTGAGAGGGGTATCTTAAATGTTTTTGTTTGGTTTGGATCCTTTGTTTTAATGGCATATCAACCTTCACGGGTTATTAATTGCCAAAGTTATCCCTGCAGAACAGTATTGGTACTATCTAAGCCATAGCAGGAGGGATAAAGGTTCATAGCTTTCACGAGGCTAAAAGTCCGAAAGTGAATATAATAGTGTGACACGAGTATGAACTCGCTTACTCTGATGTTACACTCTAACACGTTAACCACAGCTCAACCAGATACGAGTTTTAAAATGTACACAACAAAGTATGACGTCACATTGCATTGTGTAGAATGCGAAATAATTCGCGACTTATACAGACTCGAACCCAACTATATCCATAAAAACTATTTTAAAATAAAGAAACCAACTGAAAAATGTATTCAACTTGATGAAAATGTCTTATACTTAAAAAATTAAGTTACTCCCAGGTCCAATCTGCTCCCTGAGAGGTAGTGCTCCATCTATGAGTCAAATAGATCTGTTTTAAAATTATTCGTATTCGACAGAAATACTTGATGCTATCTAATATGAATAATTTGCAAACAGCTCTATGGATTCAAGTATTGCTATCTAATACTAATAATTACATGATTTCAAGTAGTTGTTTTTATTTAATAAATCTGCACACATTTATATGGCCTCAATTAACTAATAATAATCTTTAGTAAATAATTATATTGTCAAGTAACTATTCTTAACACATATAATTTCCAGTTATTTAGCATCAAGTATTCCCATCGTATTCTACACAACCAACTGAACATGTATTCTACTTAAAAATGACATTACTCCCGAGTCCACTCTGCTCCCCTACAAGTAAAAATGTTAGTGTTCCGTATATTAGCCAAATAGATCTGTTTTAAAATCATTCGCATTCGAATGAAAATACTTGATGCGAAATAACTGGAAATTACTTGTATTAAGAATTGTTACTTAACGATATAATTGTTTACTAAAGATTATTATTAGTTAATTGAGGCCATATGAATATCTGCAGATTTATTAAATAAAAATAATTTCTTGAAATCATGTAATTATTAGTATGAGTTTGCTATACTTGAATCCATAGAACTATTTGCAAATTATTCGTATTTGATAGGAATGTTTGATATCTTATAACTGTGTACAAAACCTCTTTAGAAACAAGAGTGAGTCCTCATGACATAGTGTCAAACGTGCAAAATTATAACATCATAGTAAATTAGTTTGAGGTCTATTGCGCTATTTCGCTTATTATCAGACCCTTGGGAAAGGTATAAAACCTCTTATAAAACCTAGCTATGGGTTAAATAGTACCATTACTGTTCTTCTACAATGATTGCTTCAACATTAAATATTCCACGAATGTTGATATGCTATTAAACAAAGAAACCAAACAATTTTAAACACATACTTAAAAATGTAAATATAAACGTACTATCTACTGATTCCCTAACCCCTAGGCATAAAATAATCCAAGACTGGTTGATATGCCGTGAAAAGCCATCAATCAAATACATTTTTAAAATTTTGTTTCATAAAGTCTTCTCTTGTTTTAAGTTCATTTAAGTCGAAAAATAGGTTTCATATAAGATACTTGTAAAACGCAGTGTAACGTCATACTTTCGGAACATTTCTCCGCATGACTGAACAGACACCAAATCTAAATATGTACTATTCTCTTCAGTTAGGATTATATGCAGAAATTTTAACGACCTCAAACTTTTCAAGTTCATCCTGCTTCATTTAAAACTAATTCTGATTCGAGGTTATATTTTGTAGTTATTTTTAGTTCAAATATGTATAGTCCATTAAATCGATTAAACGCATAATTCAAAACGTTATAATATAGTAAGTAGACTGTCTGTGAATGTCATTAATGAAGACTTAACTTTCATTGATCAAAACTTGTATGGATATATTGGCACTGCAACACCCTTCAACATTATCCTGAGAATGTTTGTGCAGTTGTAAAATATATCTGTATCGCACGACCAAGTATATATCATCATAGCAGGGAATCCTCTCTCTCTTTATATATATATATATATATATATATATATATATATATATATATATATATATATATACACTGCATCAGTCGTATGTTAGCCATACCAATGTCCTTATGTGGGACACATGGACACTCCAGTGATGGGTGACCAGCTTATCGGTTCGTCCTTATAAGTTTGTCTTTACTTCACCAACAGTCCCCAGAATGTCTTGTTCGTCTTACATGGATCGTTTGTGAGATGGAAAGCAGGTGGCCGTACGCCAGTTTTTTTTTGTGGGCTGCTGCTTCCAGGATTTAACGTAGCATTCTTGTGTAATCCCCATCAAGGTTTTTCTCAAAGCGTTTCGTTAGAGTCCAAGTAGTGCAACAATACAGTAGTACTGATACGACCATTGCTTGGAAGAAGTTCCATTTTATTTGTTCAGAAATATCAGAATTCCATATGATCGATAACCAGTCAATAGCAGTTTACGTCTTTCCTATGCATATGTTTACATCGCTTTCAGTAGATAAGATATTGCAGCTGATGTATGTGAATTGGTCTATTAACTTCAGAGGTTTGCCATTTAATGTGGAGATGGCTCCGTCTTTGAGACACAGGAACTCTGTTTGATCTGCGTTTACGTAGAGGCCAATGTCTCTTGCTGCTTGATCCAGGTTATGCAGTAGTGATTCGGCTGGAGTAGGTTTATTTGCTTGAAGCGCTAGATCATCTGCATTGTCTGCGTTTGTCATAGTTTCTGCGAGATATCACTTCTTATGTTATTATTTTTATTATTATAAACGTTTTAGAAAAGCAGTTGCTCAGTATGAGAAAAGGCAAATTTTAAGTGGACAATGCTCTTATAAACAGAACCAATTAAAAATATCAAAAGTGACAGTGTTAAGTATTTTCCAGGACTTAGTTTCACATACGATAGATTTGTGCGATCATCAGAGGGGTCATTATGGCCTTTTTTTTTTTTTTTTTTTGATATTTGAAGTTATATATATCAATAATATAGCTCGCTATAATTATGAATTAATAGTGCTAAATATCGGTGATAAAGCCTGTATATTTAAGTTACGATAGGCAAAGGCGCTTGATGATTGTCAGTGTCTATCCTACGTAATCATCAGATTAAAAAAAAAACTCATCAAGTGCCGCTGACTCTGTGTCTACGTTATTCCAACTTAGATATATACGCTCTATCACTGATATTGATCTCTTTTTATTTATAAATATAGCAAACTAATATATATTAAAAGGGCCAGAATGATAGATCTGATGATCATACGAATCCACTGTACGTGAAACTATTTTATCCTATTTCTTGGCCATAGAAGGGTTAAAGAAGCTTGAAACGATGTCCCAAGTGTTAAACTGCAGGAAGAATATGCAGAATAACATGTACGTTTTATGACTGTCCAGGGATAAAATAACTTAGTATCTCTCTTAAAAGAATTGGTATGTCTGTTGGGGCTTCATGTGGTGTCACGTCGGCCTTTTTGCCCCCGAAATTGGAGAAATGGTAGACTTGGTAAATCCGACAAGATGAGAAAAAATCCCCTACTTAGTCGAACTGAGAACTTTTCTGTATCTGCTCATATTTTGATTGTATGTTCGGATAGTCACAGGTTGAAGAGCTGATAAATAGCTCCTATCCATTTTCTTTACATGACCACCTTTCATATCGAAGTGACAAATAATTTGACAAGTTGGCCTCATTAGTCGCCGATGTTTTTCTATGTGGTAACACAGCTGCAAATGGTGAAATACCAATTTTTTCCCAGCTTCCACCAAACCAAGTGCCGAAAAAGCGACAAATTAATTCTCTTGTCATTTATTTGTCGTTTAGTGATGGAGAAATGCTTTACAATCTTGACTATTCAATAAATGTCTCTAGAAATATTTTTTTTTAATGTTTATCTTCGAAGGTGTTTCAGGAAATAACGAAAATATCTCCACTTTTCCTTTTATCCTTTCTTAGTACAACCACACATAGATAGATAGAGAGATAGATAGAGAGGGAGAGAGAGAGAGAGAGAGAGAGAGAGAGCATAGTAGGAGACACATCAAGCGTAACAATTATCGTCATATGAAATGGAATCGGCGACCCAAGTTAAAATCTTGGACAATTCTATTTGTGTTTCACTTCATGCTAATCCCCTTGAGGAAAGCATGAATCTAACTCTTCTCTCCACAGCTAGTGGTATATCGTTGGACAGATTGGGTTCTGTAGCGTAGATGCAGCAGCCAGTCTAGAAATTGAAAATTCTGAATTTAAACTATTTGTAAACTGGCTAAGAATTTACCTTATCTTTTTTTGCATGTTGCGGACGAATTGGGTTTATGAAGTTTATTCGATTTAACTAAATTAGCTTTGTCTGGTTTGGGTTGGTTTGGTTGTTTGGGTCTATGGCATATCAACCTTTGTAGGTTATTTAATGCCAAATCCATTTTTATAAAAATAATCAGTTCTATTTCAAACAATTCAGTTTAGCATGAGTACACAGTTTAATTGTCAAAAACATGTCTATTTCAAGCTATTCAGTTTAGTCAAATAGTTCAAATTTAAACAATTCAGTTTAGTATATGTATAGATTTTCTTTACACTCAGTTAAATGTCAAAACAGTTCTATTTTAAACAATTCAGTTTAGCATGCAAAAACAGTTACATTTCAAACAATTCTGTTTAGCATAAGTACGCAGTTTAAATGTAAGTTCAAAATTTGTTTGTCAAAAATACTTCTATTTCAAGCTATTCAGTTTAGTCAAACAGTTCTAATTCAAACAATTCAGTTTAGCTTAAGCTACGCAGTTTAATTCTATTTACCCCATAGATAGGACTCTATCAGGTGCTACCACTCCGGGCCAGAGTGGACCTGGGAGCGATGGCAATGAAGGGGTGCACCACATTCTCCAAAGCTCCAGCATCACTGGAACCTCACCATCAGATTGTTTAGTGTCATAATCAGGACACTCGTTGGAGAGGGTCTTACCCCTCTGCAGAGGAGTAGTCGGTGTATTCTACAGCCCCAGCCGACTGGGCAATATTTTTATTTGATTGCTTTGGTTTGTTTTGGGTTTGATGGCATTTCAACCACTGCAGGTTGTTTAACCCTAAATCATGTTTATACATATATATTAGATATATAGGATTTGTGAACATATTTTGTTGCTAACATTTTTAAACGAGTCTAAGCACATTTTTAGACACATTTAATTGGTTTCAAGTTTTATTTAGTAACAGCAATAAATCTGGTACATGGTCAAAATTTTGGGGCACAAAGTAAGAAATGAACTCTCTACAATCATAATAGTCTTCTAGATATTCACTCAGTTTATATCGGTCAGGCATATGGTTACAAGTATGAAGCATGTCTTGCGGACATCTCTGAGAAAGTTTGCGAAGACGAAAGGAAGAGATAAAGTTATTCCTTTCAGAAAAGAAAAAGTCAAATTCGTGGTCGCAGAAAAATCCCACTCATTTTATTGCCAATGTTACAACTTCCCTCTGGACCAGTCTCAAAAATTGGAAGACGTGAACAGGTATTTTCTTTGACAATAGTCGTAGTCGACTCTCAATGGCGGAGACAGTCTCGTTTAACCCCGAAATTTAGGTCGTTTTGTGTCGCAAAAATCTCCAATTCTTGTGTCTCTCGCATCTATAGCGAGAGTTCTCGTGATTGACCTTTCGTTATCGGTTACACTGCTAGGTACCAGAAACGAAAAACGAAATTTCTTGTTAATGGAATTCTTATATCCCCAGCAATTGGTTAAAAAATCCCTTACTGTTCTTCTACAAGGATTGTTTTAGCATTAAATAACCCATGAATGTTGATATACCATTAAACAAAAAAAGCAATTTCCACTGAGTTTCATGCACTACGACTTCAAAATGAGTTTTCCTGACTATCGACCATTTGTCGTATTGCTGTGTCTTGAAGAAAATTGTCGAATATTAAGACGAGATGAAGCGATGACGACGAATTCACAAGAAAGGAAAAAGTAAAAAATGGGGTCAAAAAATAATACTTACTTTATTATTGTATTTCAGGCTCCCTCTCATCCGGTATCAAATTTGAAAGACATGACGTGATATTTTTCAGTCAATTAACGAAAGATTCAATACAATGACATCTTAGCCCAACCTTAGTGGGTGGGTGGGCGATTTAACTCGGTCAGAAATTTAAGCTCCTTACTTGTCCTCATCCAGTTTGAGTGACCCTTTCAAAAATCCCTAACAATCGTGTAACCATTTCTCACACTTACCAATTGAGCTCGCGTGGTTAGCCCTCTGTAGTAGGTCACCAAGCTCACCGTGTGGAAAGTAAGGTAAAGCTGACATTACACATTATGCACCTGAAAAGGAAAAAAAACAGGACGCTACATCCCAGTACAGGTGAAAGTAATCTTCTTTCAATGACGCAACACATTCAGTGAACTTTCTTAAAGCTTTTTTCCTAGTGTCTGCCTGTCAGTTTTCTGTAACCGAAAACTATTCTTTCCTTTACCTCGATGCGATTACAGAAAAAAAAATGCACTTTCACCAGCTTCTGTGACATTTTACTTCAAAACTCATCAACTACTGATGAAACAAACTTGTCAAGTTATTTACGAAATCAATGTAAACTTTGAAAAAAAGAGGCATATGCTTGTATGCATAATATGTATATGTGTGTGAATGTGTGTGTGCTTGTATATATACGTATTTGTATATATGTGTGTGTGTGTATGAATATAAGTGTGTAAATGCATATATGTGCGTGTATGTATATATACACATATATGTATATACATAATACAATTCGTTGTTATTTTTACTTATTCGATAGTTCTTTATACCAGCGTTAGTTGATGGTTTTTCAATGGAGTCTGAGTGATTGCAACTCTCCTCAAGTCTCCAGGACTCTTCTCAGTATTCTGGCCGATCTCAACAATGCTGTAGTTTGGATGGTCTCCACACGTCCTATTATTTCCAAGTCCTCCAGTCCCAGTACCAATCCTTTGGTGACTATACCAAGCGTGGCAATTACAATTGGTATCACCGTAACTTTCATGTTCCATAGTTTTTTATTTCTCTTGGAAGGTCTAGATACTTATCTTTTTTTTTTTACTTTCTTTCAGTTTTACCCAGTGGTTAGCCAGAACGGCAAAATTCACTTTTTGGCAGCTTCTCTTTTGTTTGTGCGTCTCATATTCTAGGATGGATTCTGGGTTGTGCATATACCTTTTATCATTATTATCATTATTGTTGTTGTTGTTGCTGTTGTGACTGCTATAACATTATTAATAATATTCATAGTAATATTGACATCATTAATTTTATCGTACTGTTGTTATCACTCTCAATTTTTTTTTATTATTAACCTTTTTCATGAGTTGAAAA
The DNA here is from genome assembly GCA_963585895.1 of Sepioteuthis lessoniana. Lineage (NCBI taxonomy): Eukaryota > Metazoa > Mollusca > Cephalopoda > Myopsida > Loliginidae > Sepioteuthis > Sepioteuthis lessoniana. The sequence goes on along the minus strand of OY757910.1, from coordinate 67,744,962 downwards.
TATTTTTATGGCGGCATTTAAATATAATTTTTTTCTGAACAAATCCAAGAAGCAACATTCGAGAATAATAACAGCCATACGGCCACTTAATTCTCATCTGAAAAACCATTCCCGTAATCACAGCAAAACTTTTGTGATACTGCTGAAGAAGCAGGGCCAGACTTCAGCCACCTACCGAACCTTTCAGTAGGTGCCTCTTATGAATGTACTGCTACTACGTTTATTTTGTTTACATCGAACTAATCTCCAACACTCCAAAAAACCCATTTAAACCAGCAAATAAACTTCATAAATCCCCCAACAATGTTATTCAATTAATTACTGAAATAAAAGTAATTTATTAATCTTCTAAAGCCAATAAATTTCATGCAATATCCATATCATGGTCTTATCATCAGTAGAACTCTCGATAACTAAAATTTTTAATAGAAATACTGTTAAAATCCGTTACTCCGGTGCGAACAATATGTATAAAATCTTTAATAACCACAATAGGAGGCTATTAGATGAATTAAATAAGAATAATGAGAGGATGGTTTGAGTACCCTGTAATTGAAGGAGAAAAGATGGATGCCCCATAGACTGACGATGTAACTCGAAGAATATGGTATACTAAACGTGAATTTCCTCCATAGAACATAATAATGATGAGGAGAGAATTCAGCGGGTAATTGAAAACAAAGACTGTATGATTACAGACATTCTTTCTACAATCCGTGGCTTACAAACCAAACAGCCCTATAAAAATATTTTTGGAGCCTTAAAGATTAGGGGTTAATCCCCAAGAAAAAGTGGAAAATTAACAATCGTCGACGGCAAATAACTTCAATAGCAGATAGAATCAATATATTGAGAAGAAAATTAGTATAATTAATTTTAAGGAACCCGGACGACTGTTCAATACACATGGCGAGGTAATACTTAAATATAGACATAAAAGTAAGTTTAAATTATCTTGATTGCGGGCTATCGTGGATTCTAATGACTATAAGACCGTGATATGGATATTAGATGAAATTCATTAGCTTTAAACTATTAAAAAATAACATTTATTTCAATAATTAATTGAATAACATTGCTGGGGGATTTATGAAGTTTATTTTCTGGTTTAAATGGGGGTTTTGGAATGTTGGAGATTAGTTCGTGTTTAGAATTTTCAAAATTTTAGAGTTAGTTGTTTTCAGCCATTTTTGGGTTAATACTGGTAGGAATAGCGGAAACCCCTACCACTACCCAATGAAATGTAAACAGAATAAACGTAGTAGCAGTACATTCATAAGAGGCGCCTGAAGATGCTGAAAGTTTCGGTCGGGTGGCCTAAATAAACACCATTTTTCTGGATCCTTAATATTTTTATTGTTTTAACTCTCTTTCCTTTTCACCAGAACATTTTTTATTTTCTACTTTTTAATATATATATATATATATATATATATATACTGTAATCCATATTTGCTTGTATGTCATCTGAAGAGACGAATATTATATTCTTCGCCGAAATAAATTTATAATGAAAATTTAACCGTGGTTGAGTTTTCATTGTATACAGCCTGTATGTGAGTTTTCTTAAATAAACCTGATAAGGAATATATAACAATAGCCATACATCGAGCACTCCCATAGAATTATATGAAATCCCTCATATACGAATAGTTCACACCCATTGTGATATCGTCATCATCATCATCATCAAGTCGTGCCGCCAGCACGGATATCCCTGACCATCTCTCGCCACTTCTCCCTATCATTCATCGCCTCCGGCAGGTCTTCTGGGTTACATCCTGTGTCCTCACATAGCTGCTGTATGTAAGTTCGGGCTGGCCGTCCTGCTTTTGCTTGGCCATATGTGGGGGTCCATAGGAGTACATCACTTACGAGCTCGTCCTTGCTTCTCCAGCAGTGTCCGGCGTGTCTGGCTCGTCTAACCTGTATAGTTTTCGTGATGGGAGGCAAGTGGCCGTATAGTTGGTGTCTCGTGGGGTGTTGTCGCCAGGACTTGTTCAATATTGCTCTCAACATTCTTGTGTAGTTGCCGTCAAGTTTCTTCTCCAGCCGTTTAGTTAGCGTCCATGTAGAGCATCCATATAGCAGTATCGATACAACCGCTGCCTGGAAGAAACTGCGTTTCATTTTATCGGTCAGGTCTGATTTCCATATGATTGAAAGCCTATCTATAGCCGTCCATGCTTTCGTCAGTCGTGTGTCGATGTCTTTTTCGGTTGATGAGACGCTACTTCCTAGGTAGGTGAATTTGTCCACCAGCCTCAGAGAGGCTCCGTCTAGTGTGGTAATGTTGCCCGTTTGGTTGTAACACATATATTCAGTTTTGTGCGCATTGACATGGAGGCCAATGCCTGCTGCGGCTCGTTCCAAACTATGCAGTAGTGTCTCTGCTTGATTAGGCGTATTCGCTAGTAACGCCAAGTCATCAGCGTAATCGGCGTTCGTGATTGTTTTTGCGGGGTACCTTTTGCTTCTTTTCTTAGTCAGCTCGAAGCCATTTTCTCTGATTTTGTCGATCGAAGTTCTAAGCACGTAGTCTAGACAGATGATATAGATGTATGGGGCTAGCGTGTCTCCTTGTAGTACTCTTGCAACAATGTCGAAGTATTCCGTGTCTCCATCGGGTGAACGTACTTTCACTTTTGTGTTTCTGTAGAGAATCATTATTGCTGCTACGGTTTCTTTTGGTAGGCCGTATGCTAGTAGGATTAGTTCCATTTTCCCTCTGTGGATGGAATCGAAGGCCTTGGTAAAGTCGACAAATAGTAATGTCGCCTGATGGTTTTTTGCCCGAACGCCTTCAAGGATTCTACGGATGGTCAATATTTGTGAGGTTATGGATCTATTTCTCCGAAAGCCATTTTGGTTTTTCCTAAGGATGTTGTCTATTTTGGGTTCTATGCAGTTTCGTAGTAGGGCATAGTAGATTTTGGCTGCTATGGATGTAAGTGTTATCCCTCGGTAGTTCTTGGCTAATCCGAGGTCGCCTTTTTTAGGGAAAGGAAGGATGCATCCCTTCATCCATCTTTCTATCCTATTTTGACTATAGACTGCGTTGCATTGCCGGAGCAGTATATCGTCGAATTGTCTAGTCTTCCACACTTCTGAGGGGATTTCGTCCAGCCCTGCAGCTTTCCTATTTTTAATTTTTTAAGAACCGAGTCGAGTTCTTCTTTGGTGAAAGGACCTAGTTTGATGTCTAATTGCTTACTGATAATTCTGGTGATCGGTTCATCCGTTATTTTCGGCGGGTTTCCAAGTAGATTTTTGAAATGCTGTTCCCACAGTTTTACTCTTTCTTGTTGGCTTGCAGCTTTCAATTTTGCTTTGGCTGTGCTCTTCCTTCTACTTACTTCATTTATTGTTTGCCAGGCTATCCTGGATTGTCTATCTTCCACCGAGTCTCTAATCTTATCTATCTTATTTTGTATGTATTCTGCCTGTTCTTTTAGATATATTCCTGATAATTGATATTGTGCCTCTTCTAGTTTTCGGGCATTTGTGTTTGTTGGGTTCTTCCGATAGCTTTTGGAGGCAGTTTTCACGAGTGCACGTTTTTCTCTAACCGCTGACGTTTCCCAAGGGACTCTATATTTAGTTCTAGGTTTTGTTGGGATACACTTTGATGCCGCCTCAAGGTGTGCTTTAACAAAATTGTCATATTCGTCATTTGGGGTAACTTTTTCTGTCTTCTCTTGTAGTGTTTCGAAACTGTTTCTTAATTCTAATGCATATTTGTCTCTAATATCTCTGTTGTTAATTAGGGCCCAGTCATATTGCTTAGTTGTCGCTGTTCGTGTGGCGTTTTTTCGTAGGCTTAGTCGTATTTTGGCCGTAACTATTCGATGATCGGAGGACACACCCTCGAAAGAGGAGTATGCCTCGCAATTCATTGCACTATTTTTCCATTTCCTGTTTATAAAGACGTAGTCTATCTGTGCTTTACTCTTATTCGCGTATGTGTAGGTCCATAATTTTCCCTCCCTTTTTTGAAAGTTTGTATTGAGGCATGTTAATCTATTTTCTATCATGAAATCAATTAGATGTTGTCCATTCCTGTTTGACGTGTTGTGTAGGCTGTATTTGTTGTTTCTGTTTTTCCCGATTTGTGCATTCATATTTCCGCCAATGACTAGCAGGTTGTGTTTCGGAATGCTACGTACTAGGGAGGATAGCTCCTCGTCACAGGTGACTAGTTCGGTTTCTTCGCTAACATTGGTAGGGCTGTAGCAGGAGATGGTCGTTGCTTTGGGGTTGCCATTAAACGTTGCGGCCATCATCCTAGGTTGTATTCTCTCAATGCTATTAAGTGTTTTTAGCACTCTTGGTCCTATAAGCATTCCCACCCCTCCTACTGATGCATTGACAGAGTTTTTACATGCCGATACAGTCACCAGCATCCATCCATTGCCAGTTTCGTGATATTTGATATCTTCGGTGTGAGTGTATCTATGTTCTTGTATACAAATTATGTCTATCTTATGTTCTACGGCTGATGCAGTTAGCTCTGATAGTTGACCTATTCTATTTAGGGTTCTAACGTTAAATGTCGCTATCTGTATTGTTTGTTTGCATTTTAGTAGTTTTTGTTTAAGCTCTGTAGCTGATTTTTCGAACACTGAGGCCAGGGCTCCAACCTCAGCAGGACGCGCCCCTTTTTTACCTGCGCGAAGAGCGATGCGGTTTATGTATGTGGTTTGAGTATGAGTCATGGTTATCTTTCGATGGCTGTTTTTATTCTCATCTATAGAAGCCACTCTTATAGATGAGCAGCAGTAGTTCCCCGATCGAACTGACAATCTTGAGCGTTAAGCCGCAAGACTCACACGTTCAGGAAATGTTAGGCACTGCGCATTCGAATACCTTCACGTACATCATGCTGCTTCCCATGTGTACATGAAAAAAAAATTAAATAAAAAAATTAAGAATAATAAAAAAATTTTTTTAATTTTTTTAAATTTAAAAAAAATGAATAAATAAAAAAATAAAATAATAAAATAAAAATAAAAATGAAATAAAAATAAAAATAAATCCTTTTTACCTTAAGTTTTAACTTAGTTAAAGTCCAGGACTGACGTATATTCAAAGAAATTTTGGGGTATATTTTATCCTGTCATCCGATACAGGCCCTACCAGGTTTTATTTATTTCATTTTATTTTTTTTATTTTTTTATTCAAACAATTGTTAAGTTGACTCGTGATAGTTGCACCTGGTAAAACAATTTAGTCGATTAGAAATAAATCAAGATTCTTAGATTAAAATATAACAAAAATTCACCAGCAGATTTTACAAGTCATCGAATATCCAGTGTTATTTTTAAAAAGAAAATTGTACTAACCTATACCCAACGAGTCTTTCCTCACAATTGTTTAGTTTTTCTATATATCCACATATTTGTGAAGCTTTTATGTCTTTCCTTATATTTATAATGCCACCTGATTCAAGTGTGTTCCATTCCAAATATTTCTTTAGCGTTTGGTTTGGCCGTTTTTGTTTTTTTTGGTGGGGGGACACTGAGTTAACTGTGATAACAAAACCCCTACTGTTGTCAACATACAGATATTTTTTTTAATTAGTTAATTCCACCTGTCATTTCGAAATAAGTTCTTAACATCTTACTTAAATACATCGTATTAACAACCTCCTCTTCGAGGTACAATGAGTTATTTCATTGTAGCTCCCTTTAAAAGAGGATTGTTGACAATATCGAATATTTCTCGCTGAGACGATTTCTGTAGCTACTCCTTCCCTTTTAAAGCAGCTAAGTTCGTGGCTGCGGGGCCATAGGATCAAAGTGTAGTGTGACTTTTGCACATCCGGTCTACACACTTTGACTCCTCTCGCACCGGCCTTTTCGGCTAAATTTCACACTTGCTGATGATCTTGTTCATTCGGTCGATTCTAGCCTGGTAGCTAAAAATTCTAGCTTCGGCTGAACGTTTGAAGCTCACTCATGATCCCGTCTTTCGGTCGATTCAGCGTAGTGGCCTAACATTCAAAGTCCACTGCCAGTGTCCGCTTGGGTTTGCGTTTGGCTCGTAGCGATCCCTTCGCGGTAATCCGACCTGTGAACCAACCTGGTATCTGCTCACGGCCCGGTGTGCACTCGTCTACATTGCAGTAATCCCGTTCATTCGCGGTTTCGATCCTGCCTGAAGTGAACACATACTAGGCTCGCTGCTGAAACTGTTCACTACTACAGTCAATCCCGATCTCTGAGGCAATCCATGCCAACACTGACGACTACAACCCACGGCTGCTCCTGCCTTTCCAGCCTGAAGCTCAACCTGGTTTCCTTCGATCACGTTCCTGCCTTCGCTGACGACCCTTCCCGCCAGCAACTCGACCCGATTTTCTTCGGCCACGTTCCTACCATCTCTGACGACTTTCCAGCCTGCAGCTTCGTCGACTACGTTCTTGCCTTCGTTGTTGAAATACCAGCCTGCAGCTAGACTCGGTTTCTCCGCCGACTTCGTTCCTGTCTGCGTTATCGACCCTTCCAGCCCGCAACAACCCGGTTTCCTTCGACCTCATTCCTGCCTCCGCTGTTGATACTCCAACCCTCCGTAGCTAAACCCGTTACTTACCTTACTTCATTCGTTCGACAAACTCCGCTGAGACAATCCGGCATGCTAGTCCACAGGCGACAGCCCTGCTCTCTGAGGCAACGTCGATTCACCCCCGGTTAACCATGGATTGCATAAACCAGGACGTGGAATATACTGTCTTTATGCGTCCACTTCGACCATCTTCAGCTACGTCAACGACTTGCTCAGCAGCATTGTTCTGGAATACCAACTACAGACCAACTACATCAATTACAGCTACCATCGTCTATCCGACGACCAGCCACGTCGATTCCGTCAACCACGGTCTACCCAGTTTATTTTCCCTGTTTGTGTTTCTAATTTTGTTGGGGAGGTCGTCAGAATTTTTTAAATGTGAATGGTTAATTGTGCCTAATAGAGGTGTTAATAATTTGATTATGAGGTTTGCAGTGTTATTGGGGGCGGTGTTTGTACCAGAGATTACTGGGCAAAGAGGGATGTTGTTTTTGTCTGTTTCAGGGAGTCCGTAGATTGTAAGGATAGTTGGATGGTAATTTTATTAATGGGGACCATAGTTTGTCTTCGTTTGAGATTATTTTTATGGGAATTGTTAAAGATTTGTTCTTCATAGATGACTCTGTGAAGGATAATAATTTTGATAAAAAATTTTTTTCATTTAAAAAAAGATTGAAGTCGAACCAGGTTGGAAAATAAATAAACCATCAAACATATTTTTCTTCCGTTTTACCCTTTCTACCTACATTCCGTCAGATTCAACTAATTTCTTCTTACATACTAAGGATACGAAAGAAAAATATATAAACAAGCATCAATACCACCACACGAAAGGGATGACTTAAAAAAAATTCATATATACAGGAAATTGTTACAGTCAGCCCACTCAATTAAAAACAAAAGGAAATTTCTGACAAACTGCCCACAAGAAAAATTCATCCCCAATAGCTCTCCATAGAAATTCGTGAACGAGCTTGCAAGACAAAAAGTAAGACTAGCAGACCAAAAGCAACAACAAGAATAGAGGACAATTTCGTTAGAATCACCAGCTTGCTTGACTAAAGGCTGACTGCTCCAAACATTACTGCACAACTGAACCAATGTCATGAAAAAAATTATCAACACCCACTGTCAAGAGAAGACTCCGTGAAGCTGTCCCTTATAGAAGAATTCCTTTCTAGAAACTGCCGTTGAGGAAGCAAATAATTTTCAAAACGCTCTAGTGAGTTAAGATACACAAAAACTTGATAATAGAGCAGTGAAATAAAGTTCTTTGAACTGAGGAATCAAAGTTGAAATATTTGGGTCAAATAGGTTCTATGTGCGGCGAAGAGTTGGTGAAAGAGGTGCAACCCCCTGTATCACACCAACCGTAAAGCATGAAGGAGGCTTTTTTATAGTGTTGGGGGCTTTTACCAATTGCTAAGTCGAGGATTTGCGCCAGGTGAAAGGCAAATATAATCAGACTGGCAATCACAGTAACCTGCAATATCATGCGATTCCATTTGGAACGCGGCTTGTGAATCAAGAATTTGTGCTTATGCATGATAATGACTGAAAGTACTCAAGTAAACTCTGCCAGATGTACATTAAAAGCAAAGAGGAACAGCACGTCCTTCAACTGATGCTTTGGCCGGCGTAATCAGTGGTGTGGGATGAACATGACCAAATAATCAGAGCTAAACAACCCACAAGTACTGCACCCCCCCCGGCAACTCTTGCAGGAAAGTTGGACAGAACTATCTTCAGTCTAGTTCCAGTCTTTGGTCGAAAGAATGTTGAGACTCTGTGAAGCAGTGCTATCGGTTAAAAGGGGTCATTTTGATGAATCAAAAGAGTTTTTGTGCTTTGTTTTTTTTTTATTAATTTGTATTCAGTGAGGCTCAGGAAGGCCAGTATTTAGCATAATAGATAAAACTGTTGCGGTGCTTAGCTTATTGTAAATTTTATGAAAAAACTTCAATGTTTCCGTTGTAAATTTATTTCAGGTTATGACCTTCTTCAGATTGAGTTTAATACATTAGTGCTTAGGATATGACGTAGACTTCCCTACCTCATTTCCGGCTAGAAGAGACAAAAAACTTATTTATTTCTTTACGAAATCGCTTTATATTTTAATGTTTAAGTATTCCTCTCTTTTTATTTTATTTTAGAGAATTCGATACTTATAGTTTAAACTGCTATTTATTTTTTAAAAGCCAGTGAGTATCTGAGAGTGTTCCGAGTGAGTTGAGGTTTACTGTAGATTTATTTTTTTAAATCTTATAATTAAATTAAAGATAAGCATTGGTTTTTAAGTTCCTATCGAATTAATGTTTTTATTGAATATTTAATAATATTGTCCATGTATTTTGGATAATTAATATTAGTATAAATCTAACTAAATGTCTTTTTAGGAAACATATCCTGACCAACTTCTAATTATTTTTATTAGGAAGGGTGATTTTTTTCGTTTTTTTCTTTGTTAAGTTGACTGTGATGAGTAATGGATTCATATGGTAATAGAATTTAGATTTCTCCAGAAACTTTATTTTATGATATATGTATTAAATTCAAATAGCAATTTTAATTATAAATTTATTAGTTGCTCCACGTTTGTTTACCTTTCTTCGGACGGTGTAGTACATATGTTAGTTCCTCCTTATTTTTAAGCCTAGTTTTAAGTTTAGATCATTTTTTCTAATTTGCATTTTAAAAAATTATTATCTAAATTTTTTCAAAGGGGTGTATATTTATATATAGATGTGGTCCTATTTTATTTTTGCAACAACTATCTATTCGTTACGACAGGTTTTTTTGTTCAAATTATTTTATTTTATTTTATAGCGTGTGAATTTATAGGCACAGAAATGAATTACGAAACTATTCTTTAACAATACACAACAAACGAAAGTTCTTTATTTGCAGCTTTGAGGCGGTTTGTTCTTGGTGCTGCAAGACTCGTGGTGTTTAGGCTTGTTGGATGTTTGAGACGAAATGGCTTAGCTAGATGTTGAGATGGCAGCATGTCGTTGGACGTGTGAGGGAAGTATTCAAGGTCACCGTGTAGTTTTGTGTGTCTGGTAATTGGGGAGAGTAGGCGTTATCTCCATTAATGTGGACCAGAGGTGAAATGAGAGCTAGGTGTGTCGAGAGCGAAGTGGCGCTCGGATCGACATAGTAAATTTTTGGGGTGCTTGTGGAAGGCATGCTGAACGTATCTAATTCATATTAAACTGGGATTCCTTGGTCTAAAATATATTAGACGCAAAGAATCCATAAATTAGAAGGTTCCCTCGCTGAGTGTCCATGTTGCTGCTGCTAGGGTTAAAGCCACAGTGATATGTCCACACTGGGTGGCTTGTTTAGCTAAAAAGCATCGCTAAGCAGGGACGACCAAAGACACGTCCGTTCTGGTCGCCGTCTCAAGCCGAAGAGAGTGGTTTTGGCTGCTCACCCGTTTTGCTAGCCGGAAGTGAAGGTCCGGGCTGAATAGGATATGTCATCCTGATTGGGTGAAATTCAGTGTTGAATTAAATAGCGCGCCAAAACAAAATACGAGATTTTCCTCTTCTCTACAATTTTATTCCATTAGCGTTTCAAAGTTGATTTGTAGATTGCTTAATTATAAGTCAAAGTTAAATTTATTTAATATAATCTGGATATAAGATTAAATTAAATTAAGAACTTATTTCTGTTTCTACATTTTATTATTAATTCTTTTCTCGTGTTTAGTTGGTTCCGATCTCTATATTTGTGGGGATTTAGGAATTAACAATAAAACTCCCAACCGGATGTTGACTCGTCGGCTGCCACATACAAAATGTATAAACGCGTCGCCACGCATCCATCCGGTTAAAAATCAGAAAAAAAGAAAAATAATAAAAAGTAAAGTAGCCAATGGGAAGCGGTCGCGCCAAAATTAGAAGGATTTTGGAGTGGCGAATTTGGAGCCTGTGGAGAGAGATAAATATTCAGGTTTTCTGTGAACCGAGTCTTGTCAGGGAGTGTCCGTCGAACCAACAACATCATTTTGCTGTCTGGTGTTTTGGGCACCGCGCAACGTCTTGTGACGTAGCGTTGGTTAGTCCATTCACCAAGTAAATAAAGGAAAGTATGGAAGAAATGTTTTCGTCTCTTATCTGTTTCTATCTTTTCTTTTTGTATATTTCTTTTGGACTTTCTTTGGACAAGGCATTGCGCCGGCCAATCAACGTGGGGTAAAATAATATAACCAAAATATGGAGTCAGATATCTGACGGCAACACAGCCTTGCCCTTAGCCCCTGACCTTCAAAACCCTTTTAAACACCACATATTTCAATATACATATTTTCTCTGCTAGGCATAAATTACATCTACCATTTAAACTGTATGCAGAGGTGGATCTTTTTATTATTTTCCAATTTATAATAAGTGTAAGTCCTAATCCTTTCAAATGCCAATAGTATTTAGATAGGGCTATTTGATCTTTTAATGTTGGATTTTTCAAAGATTGGAGGTGGTTGTGATACCTGAGTTTCCATTTTAAACTGGTAATACCTGTGTATGGTTTACCATTTGTGTTATCTTCTTTGGTTGAGATAATAATTTTTTGTTGTGGTTAGAAATTATTTTAAAGATGTTGTTAGCACAAGAGTAATTAATTTTTTACATTGTTCCTATTGATTATTTTACTATTGGGGGGTATCTTTCTTAAAATGTTTGTTTATTGAATTTAAAAAAATATTTCACTAAATTGATATTTGAAAGTCTGCAAAAAGGTGGGTTGAACCAGATAATTTTTCTACTTGTTTTTTATTATTCTTTATGTTATTTTTATTCTTAGTTCTATGATATTCTATATGATTATCTTTGTTATTGTTATATTTTGGGGTTTCTAAGAATTTAAGTTCATTTTTATATCCACTGTTATGTAGGGTTTCTTTATATATTCCATTGGGATTATTAAATATTATTTTTAAGATGATAATCTATTTATTCTAATATTTATCGCATTTGTATATATATATATATATATATATAGCGGTTTCGAGGAATTTGTTTAATTCCCGAACACTATATTTTTTAAGGCAATCCAAATGAATTACGAAACTTTGCTTTAACAACACAACAACGAAAGTTCTTTATTTGCAGCTTCGAATATGGTTTGCTTTTGGTGCTGCAAGATTCGTGGTGTTTATGCTTGTTAGTGTTGTAGACGAAATGGCGTAGCGAGATGTGATGGCAGCGTGTGTGCTGGACGTGTGAGGGATGTGTTTAAAGTCACCGTGTAGTTTTGTATCTAGTTTTTGGAGGAGAGTCTGCGATATCTCCATATTGTCGAGAGCGGAGTTACGCTCGGATCGACATAGTCAATTTTTGGGGTGACATGAAGTGGTGCCTGTGGAAGGCATGCTGAATGTTTCTAATTTATGTTCAACTGGGATTCCTCGGAAAGAATCCATAAATTAGATGGTTCCCTCGTTGAGTGTCCATGTTGCTGCTGCTAGTGTTAAAGCCACAGTGAGATGTCCACACTGGGTGGCTTGTCTAGCTAAAAAGCATCGCTAAGCAGGGACGACCAGAGGAACGTATGTTCTGGTCGCCGTCTCACGCTGAAGGCAACGATGACTTTGTTATCGTTTTGGAATGGTTTTCTATGAGTTTCAACCTTTTGCCATCGTCATGAGAAAAGTTTGTTACATTGACTTTAAAATACTTGATATGCTACAAAAGAAGCGGCGAAAATAAACTGGTAACGTAGCCTCTCCGTTTGTTGAATGAATTTTTGTTTTATCCCAGTGTTTTATCTCTAATATCATAAACATCTGGCAGTGAGCTTTATACTTGGAAAATATTCGTTTGACATGGGCTAATTTCAAATTTGTAATAACTGTTTTAATCAGAAACTTGGTCTTTTAATGTGTCAACCCATGTCAGTCCATTTTATTTCGAAGTTCTGTTTTGATGATGCTTTAGTTTGGCCATTTGAGTCAGTGTTTGGAGACATTTCATCCGTTTATCTTCGGTTGTTTCTATTATCACGTCATATTGCCATTTTTTTTTATTTCGTCTTTTTTTTATATATTTTCTATGATGCATCTCTGTTAAATCGTGACCTTTTAGACGGAAATGCTGTTATTATTATTAGTTTGTTGTATCAATAGATTTCATTCTTTGTCAGTCTAGTTATTTAATCTAAAATAAAATGGCCATTCTAACCTTTCAATGAGTTGCTTTGGGCAGCTTGTGCAATCTAATAAATAAATTACATTTTTGCTTCTGCAATTCCATTTGTGATAAATTTTATCGGTGTTTTTTGTTTGTTTATCTTCTTTTTCTTTTTTTTTTTTTGTGAAACTAGTCAGTGAGTTGGTTGTAATATTGGTTGTTCTTAATATTATGTGTTTGGCAAAATTTAGTGGATTTTATTGTTAATTTCACGTAGATTATTTTATTATTTCCTATATTGTTGCTTCCTATCGTTTCCTTGAATTGTCATCGATCGGCCGGAATGCTGGTTTCTTGAAAAATATATTTTAAGTTGGGGTTTAATTTCAAAGGGTCCCAAAGGTTTTTAATTACTTGAGCTAATCGTGGGGAGAGAGGAATATTGTTAAATGTTATTACGATTGAAATGCGATTTAGTTTCTATTTTCGTTTTCGTTTTAGTTTTAGGCTTCCTACCTTGAGGTAAGGATGGTTCTAGTTTCAGGCTTCCTACCTAGAGGTAAGGATAGTTTTAGTTTTAGGCTTCCTACCTTGAGGTAAGGATGGTTCTAGTTTCAGGCTTCCTACCTAGAGGTAAGGATGGTTTTAGTTTTAGGCTTCCTACCTAGAGGTAAGGATGGTTCTAGTTTTAGGCTTCCTACCTAGAGGTAAGGATAGTTTTAGTTTTAGGCTTCCTACCTCGAGCTAATGATGGCTTTAGTTTTAGGCTTCCTACCTAGAGGTAAGGATGGTTTTAGTTTTAGGCTTCCTACCTAGAGGTAATGAGGGCTTTAGTTTTAGGCTTCCTATCTGGAGATAATGATGGCTTTAGTTTTGGCTTCCTACCTGGAAGTAGTGAGTACTTTATCTAGTTTTCAATTAAAGTTTTGAAATGGTCTCGAGCTGTTTTAGTCTATTTTTTGTCTTTTCACTTCGATATTATCTGTATAGATTCCTCTTGTGCTTGTGAATAGGAAAAGCTTTCTTTGAGATGAGATTTGTAATGGAGATAGTTGTCTGGTTTTGTGTGTGATGATGATTGTGATTGTCTGTTTTTATCAAAAAAGTATCTAAAAATGAGATTGATTGTGTTGATTTTTCATGGTTGGATTTTATAGTCGTGCATATTCAAGTTATATAAGTTTGCTAACTGTCTGTTTCTCACCAATGTGGTCATCAGACCAACAGCTCTTCTGATGGTCTTAAAGTCGAGAAATCCAGTCATCGAGCGCCGTTGACTGTGTCTGCGCTATTCATACTTAGATCTACATATTGCTCTATCACTAATATTGAACGCTTTCTTTATAAATATATCAAACTTCATAACTCTGTTTGTATGTGTGTGTGTGTGTGTGTGGATAGAGAAAGAAAGAACTCCAAGTTTGATTACATCCTTCGAGAATTTGTGATGTTCGGTACATATCCGTTATTGTAACATCGTCTGATTAGCTAAGCTGATTTAATTTAGACATTGAGATTATCATCTTTGTTCCAATCTGTTTGGAGCCATTCACGAAATTTCTTTTATATACTTAGATAAAGTAAAAGTTCATAGATTTTTTCTGAATTTTAGAAAATCTTAGTTTTAAAAGCTTACTCATCACCAAGGCACGCCAACAGCATGATTCATTTTGACTCTCTCTTGCAATCTTATCGATCACTGCTCCTGACAAGTTATCTTGACCGTATCCAGTATCCTCACAGAGCTTGTAAGTTTTTGCATGTCGTCCAGTACTGGTTTGTCTATGAGTAGGACTCCATTGGAGAACGTCGATTATGTTTTTATCCTTACAACTCCAGAAGTGACGAGCATATCTTGCACGTCTTACATGAATGGCTTTTGAGATGGGAGGTAAATGGCCGTACAGCTGCGGTTTTTATGGTACTGCTTCCAGGATTTGTTCTAAAGAGCCCGTAGCATCCTCATATAGTTTCCATCAAGCATTTTTTCCAGGCGCTTCGTAAATGTCCAAGAGGTACGGTAGAACTGACGCAGCACGGAAGAATTGCCATTTTATTTTATCAGAGAGATCAGATTTCTCTACGGTCGTTAATCTGTCAATAGCAATCCCTGTCTTTCCTATGCAGATGTTGACATCTCTTTCAGTAGATGAGATATTGCTACAGAGGTATATGAATTGATCTACTAATTTCAGACTAATTAATTGTAATACGCCTTTTACTTGATTTAAGGAAATGAGTTCCCAATTAACTTAAGAGAAGGAATATTAGTCACTATTTTAAAACTTGTCTTTCTCTTCTTGCTTGAGATATAAAAAAACTTCATTTTTATTTAAGTTAGTTACTGTAAATGTATTTATCACAAGAATTCAAAATTAAGAAAATTATGACTAGATCGAAGGCGGCTTTTGATATGTCAACCCTAATAGAATCACCTGAGGAATAAAGCTTCTTTGTTTGGGATTCAAAGATAAAATTATAAAAGTTAAATACAAAAATTAAGATTTCCAATTCATTGTAGATGTATAACTAAATTAGATGTTAAATTCAGTAAACGTAATTATTTTTATCTTCAACTGATTTAATTATTCCGTTCATGTCCGATATTTTTTGTCAGGTTTTTTTTTTTTTTTTCCTTTTCAACTTTAATTGGTGATTTTTGTTTTTGTTTTTTATTTTTTTATTTCTATTTTCTTACTTAGCATTTTTTTTTCATTAATTATTTACTTTTTATATTGTACGGTTACTTTTGCTTAAGGGAAGATTTTTTTCTGATCAACTTTTACTTTTTATTTCTTGATTCAGTAATTTTTTTTATCTGGTTTGTCATTGTTTTTGTGTTTTATGATTTATATGTTTTCATTGAGTGAGTAACTGAAAAATTATTTACACGCCTTTAGGTCAGTTTTTTTGTTCTCAAAAATCCTTCATTCCAGCTCTCAACGAAATTGAAACTTTTATTTAAGAAAGGCCTGCAGCGTTTTGTTTTCTTTTGGATTTTTTCTTTTAATTTTGATTCTACTTTTATTTTTTATTTTTATTTATTCATTTTACTGAAAGTAATGTCAGCAAGATAGTAAGATAATTGAAGAGTTGATATTAAAAGGTTTTTGATATTGAATATTAAATCTTGTTAGCAAACTTATTCTAAATAATTGTAGAAATTTTTTGAAACTAAATTTTTGGTTAAATATAAGTCATCCACTCTTGAACTACCCTAGAACAGATACCTCCGG
The DNA here is from genome assembly GCA_963585895.1 of Sepioteuthis lessoniana. Classification (NCBI taxonomy): domain Eukaryota; kingdom Metazoa; phylum Mollusca; class Cephalopoda; order Myopsida; family Loliginidae; genus Sepioteuthis; species Sepioteuthis lessoniana. The sequence continues at coordinate 67,729,028 of OY757910.1, read as the reverse complement.
AAATCTCTTATCATAGAATCAAATCTCGTGAAAGGAAACGAGATGTTGATCTTGCTCAAGGCGGAATTCCACTCTGGCTTCAAAATAGATCGTGTTCGAAATTCGATAGTGACATGATTTATTCTGCATTTACAAGTTGTGAAAGAAAATCTTCAGATATGAACTTGTTATAAGTTTAAACTTTTTTCTTTCTTTTCAAGATACGTTTTTATAATTTTTAGTATTAAACCTTTTCTTCCGATATCCCTTGTAAATGGCTAAGTGTTTCAAAAATTGATGTTCACTTTCTTTGCTGTAAAGTATTGGGTAACTCTTCATTGCCATTATTCCCAAGTCCACTCTCATCCAAAGACGTAATCCCTGGAAAGGTCTCATCTATGGGTTAAATATATCTATTTGAAAATTGTTCGTACTTGAGAGGAATAGTCGGTAACATATAACTGTGCGCAAATTATTATCATTATTATAGACAAATAGAGCGGTTTAAAAAAAATTAATGCAATGGAATTATAGTGAGAATCAAACATTTACAATTTAAACAGATTTTAGCATTAAATAATCTATGAGGAGTTACATAAACCAAACCAATTCTTTTACAAATTCACCCTGGTAAAATAGATAATTGTTTTGTTATTTGGTGTACCTAACGTTGCTGGAATTGAATATTCGTGATCATTTTTTGTCGCCGTTTTTGTTTTGATTTGTTTTATTTTTTCTTCTTTTGTACAAAGAAAAAGCTTTGTTATACAACAGAAATCAAAATCTCTCCTGATTCACAAATTCACTAACTCAATACACCCACTCACTAGCAAAACAAATTAAAAAAAACTTGGGAAGAGAATTCAACAAACATATATTTAGTTGAAGGAAGGTAACATCAACTGGATGTTGACTCGACAGTAGCTACCAACACAATAAATAAAACATGTCTCCGCGCATGTAGGCTCTACGCAGCTTCCGGTTGAAAAACTAAATCAACAATTTAAAAAGTCGTTTTCCTCGCCAAGTTTCACAAAGCCGATTTCAATCCCAAACACGGCTATAAAACGGTCAACAAAAAGTCACGAAAAGTTCACGACACACGCCTTTTTGGGCCGCGACCAGGCATTCGTGCCGAGCGGTTGTTTGCTAACAATGACACCTTGGCCTCACAGGGCCGTCCCTCCTGTTCGCAGGACTAAGTTTATTGCTAAGTGCCTGAGGCGCCCCATTAGAGGAATGCCGATGGGGTCAAGAATTTTTGCACCTGCAGCTCATAAGTCTCGATTCATACGTGTCCCCCACCATAAAACGGCTGTAATATAATTAGGGACCCCGGTTGATCATTTTAGTTGTAAGTTGTTTCCCAGCTATATTAAGAGGTCAAACACCGGCTGGTTGAAAAGGAGGGAAATATGAGAAAGAGGTTCAAGGCAGTCACAGAAAGACAGAGAAAGACTTTAAAAGCTTCTCCTTTTATCTGTTTCTATCTCACCAAGACAGAGACAGGGAAAAGTGAATGGGATGATGAACGAGGGTTGCCCAAGTCTTGGTCGGAATAGCAGCGGATGCCCGGGTAAAAAATAAAAATGTATCAGCAGTAAATCAGCCAACGGTTATGATTGGATAAATGAAACTCAAACGGAAAAACCGTTAGAGTGAACGAGGAATGGAAAAGAGAAAAGAAAGTTAGATGGACACTAGCCATAGAGATGTGAAGAGGGACCAAAAATTACGGCACCCATTTTTGGGTGAGCTCTGCGTAAAGGTCAACCTACACCAGCAACTTGGACTAGGCGGTCCGGAAGAAGCAGCCTGAGTACACGAAAAACTACAGCAGCAACCGAGAAAGATAGCAATGTCTGTGCCTGCCTCTATCGTCCTGTTGACTTATTTTCATACTCTGTTTCTCCCTTGTCGACGACCACCACGAAAGAATGATAGCAAATAAATTTCGTATCAAACGAAAAAAACAGACGGTGTTTTGTATGTTCGTCACTTTTACTCACGGCGAGATTACCCAGGGGTTTCTGACTGAAACTTAAGGCGTAGTGCTACACTCATAGACCTGTTAGAACCATGGTGGTACAAATGTCTATGTAATGCCGTAGCGCTACAAGGGTCTGCAGAGTTCATGGTGGTGCAAGCGTCTATTTAGTGTCGTTGTATTATACGGCCTTGTGTCATATTCTGACTCGGTGGGATGTTAGATAAATCGCAGTTGACACCAGAGAGAATCTTCATGCATCACATTTCGGATAAGATCAAAGACCGCGGATACCCTACCAATCCATGCCGCATCACCACCCCACACACAATTAAGTCACATGGCCGAGAACAGACTTATACTCATTCACTTCCTGCCCCCTATCTGATGGAAGAAGAAAGCCTGTATTGTTTCTAAATCTACCAACTTCTGCTTAATTAAAATAAACGAAATTAATCCAATCCTCTCGTCCGTTGTCTTTTGCAACCATACGCTGGTCTATAAGAGCTTCTTCCTCTCTTCTTACAAGACTGGTAAAATTAATCCGCCGAAGTTTTGTGTTAGCAAAATCGACAATAAAAGAGAAAGTTCAACTGTCTAAATCAGTTCTGTAAATGATTCTTTTCAAATTTATAAATAGTATAGTTTACATTTGGTTCTTCATGAAACTTGCTTTTTGTTTTTACAAGTTTGATTTTTACACAATCATTGTATCAAACCTTTTTATGCCAAATCTTGTTTATACAAATATGATTTTTTAGTCAATAATTTGTTGGTGACTTTATCTTTAAACGAGTTAGAGCTTGTTTGCATAGTTAAATGGTTTCGAGTGTTGCTATTTGTTTGTCCATGGTTAAAGGGTTTCAGATATTGTAATTTAAAACTAATTATTCTATCTAACATTAATCCTTTGTTTGCGCACAGTTAAATGATTAGATAATTATATTTAATCCATAGATAGGACCATAACAGGTATTACCACTCCGGATCAGAGTGGACCTGGAAGTAATGGGAATGAAAAAGTACTCAACATTACCCAAAACTTCAAAACAGGAGTCACATCATTAGATGGCTTAGTGTCCTATTCAGGATACTTGTTGGGTGGGGGATGCCTTACAGTCAGCGTACTCTACAACCCCACCCGAAATTGTATTTTACAAGTCGCGTCGACTTTTTTTTTCAGTCAGAGTTGTTATATCTTTTACTCATTACAAACGAGACTGATTTTTTTTTCAATCAAGCATTCTCCTCAGACAGGAAAGAATATAAAGATTCGTTTGTGTAAATCTCTATGAATGAAAACAAACTTTATATGAAATATACAATAGCTAGTAAGAGTTTTTGTTTAGTGATATTTAGTAAATTTTCCAAACTTAAAAAAATATTAAAAGCTGATTTGGGAAAGTTTCTGCATGTTTTTATTGAAGCATACTTTTCTGCTGAATTTTTACTAATATTATCCCTAAAACAATATATTCAGATTTTGATGATACTGTCTGTTTATAGCTCTGTCTGTCTCTCTCAAAAACTTCGATAGAATATCGTAATTTTTCATCTAATCACGAAAATTAATTTCCGTATTTTACGAAATTTGAAGACTAGTTTTTGTCGGTTGCTTTTTATATTATCTATATCAATAAGTGAAAAGAAATTGTTTGTCTATCCTCTATACACGACTAAGCAGTTTTATATAGAGCTACTAAATTTTTATTGCATACGTAGTGAAGCTGGAGAATGGTTTTCAAGGAAAAATATGTTCCTCATTGGAGGAGGCTCTCATAAGGAGCAACATAGCTTCCTGTTGATTATTAGAGACTTTATAACGATAATCAATAAAAAGCCATATTGCTGCAAGACCTAACAAGGAATATATTTCCAAGCTCGAAAAGAACAAATTATCCGCATTTTATTAAAACATTTACTTATTACGTTCTCCGAGATGAAGATATAAAATAATTATATTGCATTATTGCTTAGTTAGAACTAACAATTCAAACAAAATAAACAAATCGATAAATCTACGAGTCACTTTCAAATTAAATAATGTTACTATATAAAACTCGATACCTGTTGGCAGGGCTTAATATAGTCTGATTATATCCCCTGCAGTGGTTTAAGACCCACCCAAAAGAGGTATCCTAGCGATATCATTAAACAGCATCTGATGGTGAGGCTCCAATTTTGGACCTCCGTAAGGGGTGGAATATTCTTGCATTACCATTACTCTCAAATCCATTCTGCCCCGGAGTAGTAGTTCATTGAGGGTCAAACAGATCTATTTGAAAATTTTTCGTCTCCTATAGTAATACTTGATACCATAATAAATTATTCGTATCCTATAAAAAATACTTGGTAACATAATAAATTATTCGTATCCTATAAAAATACTTGATAACATAATAAATTATTCATATTAAGAATAGGTAATTGAAGTTATAATTTTTACAAAGGATTACAATTCGTTATTTTAAACCATATGACTGTATACAAAAAATAGCTAACTAAATAGAAATATTTACTTGAAAGCGTATAATTATATGTATTCTACAAGTATATTTGAAACTATACAACTGTGTGCAAATTATATTAGATAAAAATAATTGATATTATTTAACTGTCAGCAAAAACTCTTAAACAACAACACAAAAATGTATATATAAATATACAATGAATACAACTCCCTAACCTCTTGGTATTAATAACTAAGGATGCGTTGATATGCCGTTAAAATTAATCATATGAGGAAACTGGACATTAGTTCATATATTTTTACTGCAAATAAATTTCATTGTTTATCGGAGACACACATGTATAGGACTTACACTCCTATATTTTAAAATGGCCGTTATGCCACTTGTTCCCGAAACAAAGATGGCGGACGCACGTAAACAATCAGTCTCGGGACCGCATTGGCCAGGAGAACCATATGGTCAGTGCTCAAAACTACGTTCGCTACTTCAATTTCGTCCCGCGTTTTTGGAGCCTATTCCATGACAAAAATTTTCTATAAATACGCTCATCTTCCAACACTCTCTCTCTCTATCTCTCTCTTTTTTTCACATTTTTTACTAACAGGACCAACACACTCTCTCCAGTGTGACTTCCAGAGGGAAAACTATCACTCTCTCATTTCAACTAACAGCAGTATACCGCCACAAAAATGTATGAGCCATGCAACCATTTTCTTACTTGATACACCTTTTCGGTGGGAATTTTTTTCAGCTTCGAAAACAACAGAAATTTCGTCAAACCACCGAAAGAAACAAACAAACAACATGGGAGAAGACACGTTTCTCCTAATATATACTATTAAGATTCTATAGAAAATACTTAGTCAACACGCATAGGACACTTTTGTTATTTAGTTCCTTTTTTGTAGTATTAGTGTTAGTTACACACACACACACACACACACACACACACAATATACACTCTGGAATACTTAAACAGTATTAAAATACTAATGTTTTGAAATATTTAATTGCATGTATTGTTGAAATATGAATTTGAATTTGTTTGTACCGCTTTGTCTTGAATATTCTTTTTGTCCGCGCCGTTTCACATCTTTCATATCGTTTACACATCTTTACTTCATTTACATTTTTTGCCTTTTTTCAAATATAAACACCAACAACATATCACTTATCAACCAAAATAATATACAACTACAAATTAGGGGACCAAAAATATCCACTAACCAAGCAACATGTCCCCTTACACATGCACAGTAAAGCATTTATATTTGCTTGAAGCGACTTAACGAAAAATTGAAACAATAAAAACACATTGATTTCACCTCCTATTTTATTTACATGAAATACAAAGAAATTTACAATCTATTGATTTTGGTAAAGAAAATGAAATGCTTTGCATCTTGAAGCATAACAGTTGTAGAAAAAAGAAACCATTTTTTATAATATTAATTGTATTCTTTAGAAGAATGAAGGGGGAATTTGATCTTTGAGATCAGTTAACATTTTCCCTTAACTCTCTTCTCTTCAGCCGAACATTTCTTTCTTGAATACATGGAATTCCCTGTACTATAATATCACTTGATATTTTTAAAATTTTAATTATAAATTGAATTTTTGGTTGTTGCTGTAAAAAACAAAAAAACTGGTTTTTAAAAAAGCTTACATTATTCATGTTGGAAAATTTAATTGCTATAAATATACAGGGTGTTTCAGAAAAATTGATATCATAATCTAATTACTTGACTGATTCTCATTGAAATGATCCCAAATGTTTACGGCATGGGAAGAAACAACTCAAGATTCTCTTCTTAATGTTTCTTTTTCTTTTTAAACATGCTGTTAAAAGTTGAGATCATTTAAATGAGAATTTATCAAGTTATTGTTTACATAATTATACCAAATTTTTTTTAACACTATATACGTCTCGAATGATACCATTTTTTTTTATACATCCTGTACAAAACCGAAACAAAAAATACGTAAGTAATCTAGGATTTTACTATGTATGTGTGTGCCCCCACCACCACCACCACCATCTGACCGACTCGATTGTTGCTGTGAAATCACATTACTAAACTGAATGGTTGAGTTTCTTTTCTATGGATTCTGGTTAACAGAGGCATTCGTTTATTTGAACCAGACTTTGATAACAAAAATATCCCATATTCATAGAGTATTTATCTATTTATTTTGTTCGTGAGCAAACCAAAGTTACTTTTTGGCTGATTAATAATTCCCAAGCCGTTTCCTTATCTGCTGTGGTGAGAAGCTTTTTAGCATCGACAATCTAAGAAACCTCTAAAATGAATAACAAACCAAAACGATATTATTCCATAAAGATCATAACGTTCACTGGATACCGACGCTGATTCTGTCAGTTACTTAGCAAACTACAACAAGAGACACTCGATAATTTTTTTGCCTATTTGGTAGGGCTTAAGTGTAAGCCCCCCCCCAAAGGGCTATTCTGGGTATGAAATTCAACTATATTTGGCGGTGAGGTGCCAGTTTTGGCGATTTGAAGAGCATAGAATACCCCTTCTGTGCCATTTAATCTCAGGTCCCCTCTGACCCGGAATGTAAGTAGCTTTTTAGGGTCCTATATATGAGTCAAATAGATTTGTTTGAAAATTATCAGTATAAGATAGGAATACTTGATAATAATAACAATATTTGTACAAAAAAAAAAGCTTAGACATTTACGTACAGTAAACTTGATCACATAACTTCAGGGCATAAAAAACCCTAGATGGGTTGACATGCCCTAAAGCCAAACCAAACCAAACCAAATTAAACACGGCACAAAGCATGAAGTTCGGAAATCAAACAAAAGACTGTACGAATACAATAATTATCTCCCTTAGAGAATTGGTATATCCGTTAGGGACCTCACAAGGTGTCAGTCGTGGAAACCCTTTGTCACTTCTTTGGACAGAAAGGCGTTGTTCTCATCCCTACCAAGGAGCGATAAAGCGACATGGTGATATTCCCTACACTTGTCAAGTAAGCCAATATTCTACTTTGTAAGTCTTCTACATACTGCTTATTTAAAGAACAATATGTGTATAATTCTACCATAAGACACGTTGGTGTATTCTTTCTTTTAATACAACTTTTATATATATAAGAGGTGAAATGTTATTGTACATGTATATGAGTTTAATTTGTCTTTCCTTCTGTTGTGTTCAGTGTCAGATTATCGTGGATATACTAATATCGATTAAATATTCTTTCTAGCATCAAAGTATTCTAATAAGACATTTATTCTGGGAAGATACCTCTCCATCTAGATGAATATCATGTTTACCATTTTTAAAGAGGACAAAGATTAAATTCGACAGCCAAATTCTTCCTAATAGTTATTTACTAGGTTTGACTTAATTTTTTCCAATGATACAATAGCCTAATCTCTTTCCATCTTTTATATTCAGAAATCGATTTGACAATTTTCCTTCTTTTATTTTTGACATTTTAAAAAACAAACTGGATTTTAGAGATAGTCAAAAGAAATGATTGTTACCATTTTTTTCTTCTTGTTAAACCTAAAACCACTAGATCGCAGATTCACATATAAACAATATTTTTTCTATAAAAGCCCTAATCACTTTCCTCCCATTTGATTATGTAAAGAACTCTTATGAACCTAGCTCATCAGGATTTTCCTGTCTCATCCCCCCACACACACACACATAATTTGCCCAGACTGCACCTTCCCATTGTACCCAAAAGAGTAGACTGGGCATTTCCCGATACCTATAATATAACAAGACTGAACAAATAACATTTGTAGGCATGTGGGTCCCTACATTAATTTTGAACCTGTGCCAAATTTGCCTTAGTCAGGAGGAAAATAAATGTCGGTTACCTTGGCAATTTACTAAATGTGAACATTACTTTTTTGTAAATGTACAAAAGATTTTACCATAATTACAATAATTGCATACATTCTAACTTTCGATCAACCTAAAATATTCAAAGAAGAAAAAATCGGATTTTACCTCGAGAGGGTGGAATAATTAATACCTGAACCTTTGAGATACTTTGAATGTCAAAGATATGGTCACCATAGGAAAGGTTGCAAAGGACGTCAGACATGTGGAAGGTGCGGCAATAAAGACTTGGACCACACTGATGAAGATTGCCCAAGAAAACTAAATACTCAAATAGTCAACAAAACCATCTTGTTTTTTCAAGATATGACATTTACAAAAGAGAGAGAGGGAAATACTTGAGGTGAAGTAAGCAAAAATGTAGTCGGGTTATGCATGTTACACAGAGAGTGAACCTAATTATACAAAGCAATCAAGTAGACAAAAGCAGAGTTCTCATAGAGAAACTAATTCAATTGCAACCAAATGATTGGTCAAAGTTTCAGAAGCAGCTAAAAAAAACCTACACTAGGCCAAAACTCATTAAACAGAAGTAAAAACTGAACTAAAAGAACTTACAACAAAAAAATCTAATTAAATAATCCAAGGAAAAACATAAGACAAAATCTGCCACTCAAATACAAATCACTCCTCAAAAAAATTAAAATCCTACAAAACAAAGGTCACATAGATCTTCAATCCATCCACCAAAAGCCTTCAAAGACAGACTAAAAATTGTCTCCCCGACCCCCCTCCAAAAAAAAACAAACTTGGAGCTTCCATTGACCCATATAGAAAAAGATATATAAACATCAAAGAAAAACCTGGAAATGTATTCAAAGTACTGTCAGCCAGACTCCATGGAGACCCCTCAACATCAAGAATAAAATCACCTAAATCACCAAAATAGCCTTCAATGGTTGAAATGCTATTAAACCAAAGAACCTAACTGAACCTAAAAATCATATATCTATTGATTAGACTTGGCACTAAATAACCATCAAGGGTTGATATGCCATTAAACCAAAGAACCTAACCTTAGCAAAGGAAAACTAATCTAAGGGAGATAACTCTAGTTTTACGATACGAAACATTTTGTAATATATTAATATCCTTGTCTCTTTTATGAATTACCCTGCCATCAGGGCTTAGAATATGCTGACTGAATCTCCTACAGAAGAGTAATACTTCTTTAACATGGTGGTCCTGAGTATGACAAAACTGTATCTGATTGTGACACTTCAATTCTGGAACTCTGGGGAGTTTTGAGTACTCCATCATTGACATTACTCCCAGAATACTTCATGCCATATCATGGAATTATTTGTTTATGGAAATTTTTCTTGAAGCTATGATGGTTTTATATGTGGGGCACTGCTGGAGAAACCAGGACAAACTCATTAGCAACATTCTCTTCTGGTTTCCAACATGTGGACGTGCCAGTGTTGGCCAACCAACAAGGATTTACTTACATCAGCTCTGTGTGGACACAGAATGCAGCCAAGAAGATCTGCCAAAGAATGGTGGATGATATGGATGTCAAGAGAGGAAACTCCATATTGTCAGCATACTTGAAACCATATAAGTGTATTCAAAAAGATGATTATCATTAATAGAAATGATTACTTAAAACGATATTATATTTATAAATTATTTGATAAAAAGGAACACTTCAAATGACATAAGTGAGTGCAAATCATATTAGATAGTGAATACTCTCATAAATGAGTACAAAAAAATAAAACTATGCAAAAAATGTAAATATAAATGTACAATGAATGTAATTCTCTAAGCATAAAATAACCCCAGATGAGTTGATATGCTGTTAAAATCAATCAATTACAATCTGATCAAATTTGTAAAGAACCACTTGAATTTTTACCCATTTCTCTAATTTCATTCCAGAAATATATCCATTTTGTAATACTGAAATAACAAAAAAACAGTTTAAATAATTTGACAAATTTGTCTTTTTCAGGATTAAGTACATATATGAAAAAAAATTTTTGTTAGTAAAGTGTTTACTAAATCTAAGTTGGATTATGCAATAATCCAGTTGCAGGAAACCTTACTTCAACTACCCATCAAGCTTTATTATGATAAGCTGCTGAATTTATTGTATTTCATTGTCTAGCATATTTTTACTGTTTATGACAATCCTTTTTGCCTTAACTAAAGGATTCAGCAGAGTATCTTCATCTTTGTGATTTTTTATAAGTTGTTGAAACTGTAGAAATTCTACAGTTTGATAAATACATGCAAATATTGTACAATATTTAGTATATGTGTCAATATTAGCAATGTGAAATTCAGTTGTGAGTTTTAATCCTGTTTTTCTTTTTTGTTATCCCACGACAATGACTATTATGCCATGAAACCTCCCAAAAAGAATTATTTTTACTCAAAAGAAATTATCATGAAGTTTTAAAAGGAGTAAAATATTCCTTTCTATTGTTTAGTTTATATATATATATATATATATATATATATATATATATATATAAACTAAACAATAGAAAGGAATATTTTACTCCTTTTAAAACTTCATGATAATTTCTTTTGAGTAAAAATAATTCTTTTTGGGACGTTTCATGGCATAATAGTCATTGTCGTAGGAAGTGGACTTGACTAACCAATTTCAAATCCTGAACGAGGCTATTTTCCTTTCATATAACACTAATACCCTTAAGAAAGTTTTGAATCCAACTATTCTCCTCCCAGCAATGGGAAAATAGTAGGGCAGACTGATCTCTTTTAACCCTGGTATAGCAACCCCTCTAGGAGAAGGAAATTCAAACTAGCTCTGGAGCTATGGAGAATATAAAGTACCCCTTCATTTCCATTACTTCCCGGTCCACTCTCACTAGTGTGGTAGTATCTGTTAGTCCCATCTATGGATCAAATAGATCTGTTTGAATATCATTAGTATTGGATAGGAATACTTGATACCATATTTCTGTATAAATTATTTGTATTAAGAATAGTTATTTAACACTGTAAGGATGACTATTATTAGTTACATGCAGCCATATAAGTTTATGCAAATAAATGATTATTTGTGACAGAGAACAGAAATTGAATGACAGAAATAAACAAAACCTGTGTTCTCAAAGAAAAAGGGTTTGACTTTGTATGGCATGTATGACTGCGATTTAAGAAAATCTAATACTCACTGGTGCTTGGATATCTAGGCACAACAGAGAAAGAGAATCCCAGTCCTTCTGAATGCAAAAAGGCAGTTTAGGCATAATGCAGACACATGGTTTGATGGTGGTGCCCAGATATATGGGCTCTGGCTTCAATAAATAGATTAATTAGACACCCTGTCATCAGACAGCTTTAAGAGAACTGAGAGAAAGCAGTGGTGATCATTTTGGAAGTGAGAAAAGGAAAATGAAGAGAAAAGGAGAAGAGGGAAAGAAAAGGATGAAGTAACAATGAAACTGATTTTGTATGTTTATTTAATCCCTACACACCACATTATTATTAGATATAGATAGTTAAACAAAGCCATAAAATTGTGTATAAATTATTAGAATCTAATAGGAATACTTGATATATAACTGTATGCAAAAAAAAACACCTCCTAAACAACCACACACAAAATGTAAATATAAACATACACTTATGCAATTTCCTACTTTCTAGACATGAAATAACCCCAGACAAGTTGACATGCTGTTAAAATCAATTGATCTAGTTTGATTTCTTGAATACACCATGAAGATATCTTTTAATAGAGAAAATTTACAGACCATTATTACTGTAATAAGTCATACATATGATCTTATTCTAGACGAAACTAATATCTTCTACACTATCAAGTATTGATTAATAAACTATTCTTAACAAGTCATAACTATTGTAATGAATCTTATCCCCACTGGATGTACCACACTTGTAGCAGACTATAATCTTAGTAAATACTTATTCAATGCCCTGTAACATTCCTCAGAAAATTTCATGTACAGATTTTACTTAAGTTTATTGCTCGAACATCATAGATTATATTTTGTCAATATATGTTGGTTCTGTGTTCACATTAATTTTACAATTGCTTTGATAAATAAAATATTTTAACTTTTTCTCTATGCACAGAAAGATTTTTACTTTACTTATTCCATATTAATATGTTGATAACATTTCTTCATAGAATATTTGAGTTATTCTGTAAAATATTCAGGATAGTATTCCCACTGATGCATTTCCATGATGCCATTAGCAAAATTTTCTAATACATCATGACTGGGTCACTTAACACTGATAATACATATTTTTGTTTGAAACCAACAGCTTTCATTTCTGACATTTGTTATATTTGACTAAATGTGACAAAAATTAAATCAAGTCTGTATTTCAAGGCAATCCAAGTCAATCAAATGGTTCATTACAACATAAAATGATATACAAAAAGATTTTCAAAACTTCGGAAAAATATTGCATTTGATATATACATTTCTCGCATTTTGAAAGACTGTTTTGCCTAATTAGAGAAAAGTCATTCATTTTGGACATTGGTTCATTAACCAAAAAAAAAGTTGTTTTTTTTTTGTTTTTTTTAATCATTCAGATACTTTGCAAAACATTTTCTTTACCAAGAAAAATAATTTTGATCAATAATAAACTTTTTTCCCTCATATTTGAATTATCAGAATAAACAAAAACATTCATATTCTAAATTTAAATCACTTGTAGTTTGAAAAAAGTTTAAATCACATGTAGTTTGAAAAAAAATACAATTTGGATGACTTAAAAAAATGTTGTAACCAAAACAATCATAAACAAAAAAACTGAAAACATTTGTGAGGTGAATTTTTACAGAATAGAAAAAGAAAAATTCTTTGAGTCAGATTAGAAATGAATTGAATGAAAGATTGTTTATACACATCAAGAGTTCTTGATGAGAAATAGTTTTTATCAAACTTTTTTAAGAATCTCTTTGCAATTCTTACTTGTGGGCACAGGCATTTTACTGTCAATAACAAAGAAACATTCTTCAGAGAGGGGAGCTAAAAACAAAATGCAAGGGAGATAACTTCATAACAATTAGTGGACTCCTCTTACTATGGGCACTTGATCACGACATTTGCCAGATGATATCTAAAAGTCATCCGCATAAGTTTATCTAAAGTTGAAATAAGATAAAATCTTATGCATACATTGCCAGTAAAATTAAGATATACTAAAGTAAAATAAATATTGCTAATAAAACTTTGAAATCATACTAAAAAGAAATGAACGTTTTGTTCTGATTTTTTTAAGCCATAAAACTATTAAGTAATATTACTTATGAAAAATTAAATACACATGATTTATTCAGAAGTATAAATATGATCGCTCATGAGAGTTAATGTTACAAAAAGACATTATACAGAAAATTGATTTTTTAACACATTATTAGCATATAGATAAATGAATTAAGAGAAAAAAATAGTAATTAACCATGGCAAATGAATAAGGTAAAAATGTAATATAGTTCTGTTAGTATTAATAATATTGATAGGTTAATATTTTATTAATCTTTTTATAATTTTCAATTTTTAAGGTCTTTAACTAGTAAATGAATTTAATAGAAACTGCTATATTGATTGATATACCTGAAGAAAAGTCCTTTCAAAAGTTGAACAATAAAACTTATTCTTTTGAGGAACAGAGTTGCTTGATCAGTATATTTGTCACCATTTATTTTTGTTAGCATAACCAAGGTCTAGGAAGAACAAACTGAAATTGAGTATACATCCTTCTGTTTATTTCATTAAATGATTCTTATTCAGTGTTGCTCATTTTATTAGAATGGATAGGTAGATGGGAAATTTTACTTTGATTGACTTAAGTCAACCCCATCAGTATGTAATTTATAGAACTATCAAATATGAAAGTATACCATTAGAAAGATTAATAAAAAAAATATCTTTATCTCCCCTTTTCTGCATTCTCAAACAAGAGATTTTTAAATCAAGCTTTGGGTGTTTTGTTTACATTTAATTTTTGTACATTCAATTTTATTGTGATTGTTACAGTTTAAATTATTTACACTGAAAAGTTTGATAAAGCTTTAAAAGAATAAAATGTGCTCCATTTAAATAAGTGTTTTTTGTGTTCTCTTTTTTTTATTCAGGGCCACTATCAATGGCCAATTACAAGACTATACAACATTGTTTTTTGTTTAGATTTTTTTTCTTTAATAAATTGTTTAAAAAATGCTGGAATATTAAAACCATCCTTTGTGTAGCATCAATGTCCAAGAGCAGTAGCTTTTTTTTTTCTTTCTTTCTTACAACAATAAAACTAGAAAAGCCAATGTTTAAGGGATTAAATTAACTTTAACCTGTTCCTTGGCATTTGACCAAAATTGCAACAAATAACACAATTCTACAAGCATGCATACATGAATTTATAAGCTTGCATACATGTCTATTCTTCTATTCTATATATAGATTAAATTCATTGTATCATTGTCTAATATATGATGGCCGCAATGACTATTTTAGCAACTTTGAAGTTGATCCCATATTTGAAATGTTGACATTCTACAAAAGAAGTTTGTGAGTGGTTGTAGGAATTCCAAAAGACCTGCAATAACCCACACAGATATAAGAAAGTATCTTCTTTCTCTCAGTTGTAAAACCAAAGTAAGAGAATGTGCATATAAAAGTGGTAAGGACACATGGAAAAACATTTTGATATTTTAAAGAATCACAAAAATAACAAAAACAAACATTATATATTAAAAATTAACATATTAAAACAGTCATTATAAAGTTTATAATATTTCCATATACTCTTTTTCTTAATAAAATGTAGAAGTCTACATGGGGAATAATGCATCTTTATTGTAAATAAGAAAAATCTTTTTCATTCAAAAAAAAATAATTGTAAAAACTATCATGTCTTGTATCTTAATTTCTTTTTTGCTTTTGTTCTTTTCTTTTGTTTCTTTTTATTTTTTTTAAATGAAATAGCTTTTATAAATTATTAGTTTGAAATAGTTGACAGCTGATACAATATTGTATATTAAATCAAGAATATACATGCTGGCATAGTTTGTATTTAAATGGAGTTATGCATATATCAGTCAATATGAAAAATATGCTTCTGAATTTTTCTAAACTGTTATGCACAAATATACATCCGTTTTATGTAAAATAATCACCCATTTTTAATCGATGCTAGCAAACATTTATTCAAGGGAGACAACTCTAAATTATAATTTTTTAAAATATGGTGAATACATACAATTACCACAATTAAAAAATACAAGTAAATGTCTGTCGTAAATTATGCCTAATGAGCATAAAGGCATATTTTGAACTATTATTTCTATACCCTATATTAACAGACAATCTTAGAACTGGTTTATTTCAAGTAATGTGAATGGTTCAAGATTTTTGTCATATAACTATTATCATTAGTATTAAAGATATCAATTAAAATAAATGTTATACAAATCTCTCACATGAAAATGTGAACTCCTAACAACTTAAACTGACTTTTTTTTCTTGTTTTTTTTTTTACATAGTTAATTTTCTTCTAAACCAACAAAATAAGGATTTTATTATTTCTGGTGAAATATTATTAGGTAATATTTATTATCAAACTAAAAGGGCATAAATGTATATAATGAATGTACTTAGACTTGTAGTGTGACATATTCAAACTGCTTTTGAACTATTTAGGTAGATGTAAGTCCATAGCTTCCTCTCCCTTTTCTAAAATTAAGTGTTTAGGCATACAAGCCTGTTATTGAGGGTATAATCTGCTTGATGTTTACCATTTCTGTTTAAAGAGTTGTGAAAGCAGTATTTATTTTTGTCTTTGCTTATATGAGCATTCATGTCTCCATTGATGATCAGAACATTGTGTTTGGGAATATGTTTGACAAGGAAAGATAGTAAATTATAAAAGGTAATAATATATCATTATAAAAGGTGATAATTTCATCACTGACATTAGTAGAACTATAACCAAGAGATGATTGTTGTACATGGGTTGTCATTAAATGTAGCACACATCATTCTTGTTTAGATTTTCTCTGTACTATTTAGTGATTCCTTTCTTTCTTTCTTTCTTTTTTGATTATGCAAGCATGAGAACTGTAAAGCATACCTGTGTTACCAATGGTGGCATTGAATATTTCCATGCAGATTCAGATACATATGTTCATCCATTTTCAGATGCAAGGTATTTCAGTTCTAGTTTGCCATAGTAATCTGTCATCCTGTATACATATGATGTTTATATTCTTTTCTGTTGCAGAAGCAGTAAGCTCAGGTAGCTGGCTTATTGTGTTCAGGGTTCTAATATTAAAAGGAAGTGGATAAAAAGTTCAATAAACTGTGAGGCTCACTCCTCTTTTGAAGGAGTATCTTCAGATCACAGATCTTTTTTGGTAAAGAGTCAATTGAGTCAATGTAGAAATAAAAAGCAAAAAAATAACATTTTGTGATATAACTGGTGCTCACTTACCAAAAATTATATGCGATCACTATTGAGTAACTGTAAGAAACAGGTATGATGCTCTGTGGGAAACATCTGAAAGATGCACTTAAATGACAAATATAAAAACTTTTTGAAGCAGCAGCTGAATGGATAAAAACCAAGCCAAATGCAGAGTTTCCTGGGAGACAGAAACTGGATAACTTGAAAAAAAAGCACCTTTACTTAAAAGAAGAGACCCAACATATACCAATATACAGAAACTTAAGAAAGCTAAAAAAGGACTAACACATACTGAAAATAGCTAAAATATATTCAAGGTCAAATCAGTAAAAACATGAACTTAGTTGAAGAAAATATCAATTTGCATGGAAGACAGTAAATGAAGTTAATAGAAACAGCTATATGGCTATTAGCTCCCATCTCATAAACTGCTCATGTAAAACAAATAAGATATATTGGACCATGCTGAATAAGTAAGGATGAATGTAGAAGTATGTTCTATGATCTCCTAAACATGGACACACAAGTGTTGGTTGGCCAGCAAAAACTTACATTTATCTGCTCTGTGTGGACACCCCATGCCGTTTAGAGGAATTACCAAAAGTGATGACTGATATGGATGGTGAGAGTCAAAGGAATCTGTGCTTATTAGCATTAATTGATGATGGTCATATTCATAATTTATTAATCTTAATAAATAATACTTAATGATATCCATTAAAAATAAAATCCCAGTATTTTGTTTTGAAGAAAATTCATGTTTTATAAAAACTTCTTTGAAGTGGACTTATTCATGGACAATACAATACAATATCACCCTTAAATAAATACATCCCTAAAAATTTTTTATAAAAATTTTTTTTTTTTTTTTTTTACAGGCTCATTGGCCTATTGGCTAGAGCGTGAGCCAATGGCCCAGGAGACGCATTCAATCCCAGGTTGAGTCAAATCAAAGACTCAAAAAATGATACTTCATGCCACCTTGTTTAACACTCAGAATTATAAGGTAGGGATCAAGGGTAAAATGGAGCAATCCAGGGAAAAGAGTAGTGCCGTCCCCAACACCTCAGTGTTGTAGCTAATAAAAAGGGGGCCTTCAAGTTGCCCTCAAAAATGGTCACCAGTTTATATATATATATATATATATATATATATATATATATATATGATTTGGTTGCTTTGTTTAATGGCATATCAACCCATAGAGGGTTATTTAATAATAACATATCAACCTTTATGGGTTATTTAATACCAAAACTAGCTTTATGGGTTATTTAATACCAAAACTACCAAAACAGCTGTGATACTTTTAAAACCATAACTTGGGAGATGAGCTGGTTCATACCTTTCCCAAGGGTATTATCCCGAAAGTGAATGTAATAGTGCAACTGGAGTTCAAACTCACTTACTTTGAGGCTGCAGTCCAGCACTTTACCCATTAAACTATTGGGGCTTTATGTATATCCAGTGTGGTCCAAAAGTAGGTGGACTAGATTTGTCATTTATATATTACAGTGGTGTTCTTTATATTATTGTACACAATAAAATCTAATTGTCAATGTAATAATTGCATAAGTAAATATAATTGTATATGTAATCTCAAAATAAATTTTATCATTTACTATCCACCTACTTTTGGACCAGCCTGTATATATATATATATATATATATATATATATAGAGAGAGAGAGAGAGAGAGATATTAGTTGAGAGGAGTAATATCTTTATGTCTAAGTAACTAATAAATATAATTTTTACAAGTAATAACAATAAGGCCTATGTTTAAATTCTAAAAATAATTTTTTTTCTTATTTTGTAGCATTTGAAAGTGTATAAAAATCTTAAACTAATCAATTTATTTAGGCAAAAAAGTGTTTAATGTAAGGTGAAACTCATTTTTAATTATCTTTGTTTAAATATGTTGAACTACAAATAAAATTGAACATAGATGCATGAACAAGCCATAAGTGATTGTTAATATTAATGTTGAAACAACTGAATAGTTGTGTAGCTAGCCCATTTCATCTCAGGACAAAATAAGTATGTCACCCAGCTTTGTGAGTCTATTTTGGAGGCATCATTAAAGAGAATACCAAAAGTACCTGAACAATTTTTGTCCCTCGCTTTCTGGTGGAAGTTCTACATCAAGCTTGACCTTGTGTTGCATCTTGCTGTCAGCCATTAAATACCTTCATAAAATAATTACTTCCTTCTAAAACCAATATGCTGACAGCTATTAAAAAATCTGTGAAACATTTAACTGAAATATCCACTTTATTGCAAATAGATTTTGCATATCTGTGCCATTCATATTCTCTTTTCATAATAAAAATAAAGATTTTACCATACTTGAACTTATAAATATACACTGGATCAACCAGAAAAGGAGAACATGCTGTTTTCCATGGTTTTGCTGAAAGACTAATTCAAATTATTAACCATTGCCGGAGCTTAAAATATAATTATATCCACAGCAGATGGGTATCCCACCAACAAAGGGGTATCCTGGGTATGGCAGAAATCTGCATCTGATGATGAGGCTCAAGATCTGAGAAGTGTGGAGTACTCCTTCATTGCCACTACTCCTAGGTCCACTCTGACTTAGGGTTGTTGTACCTGTTAGTGTCCCTTCTCTAGGTCCGAACAATGTTTAAAAATCATTTGTATTCAATAAGACCATGTATAAAAAAAAACTCTTAAAAATCTTCGCAAAAAAATATAGGTATAAAAGTTCTTTGAAAGCAATTCCCTAACTATTTGGCAAACAACAACCCTGGACAAGCTGATTTAAGGTTAAGATCATAATTAAAATTATGTACCTCCACTCTATGACCTGATATACTGAATGCTTTCTCAAAAAAGAAAAAAAGATCTCCAAAAAGTAATTAACCAATTAGTCAAGTTCTTCGTTTCTTTGAAGTAGCATATATTAAATTTGGACTAAGTTATTAACTAAAAGTTTAAACTTTAGGCATATTATCATAAAGATCCAAGAATATTTCAATCTTATTAGAAGACTTCAATGAGGTCAATAAACATGAAAAGATTCTTCATTTTTGGTATAAAGTCTAACAAAATTATTTCTAAGCATGTTTTTAAATGAAAATATATTGAATTGTTGGTATTTTATAAAAATGAATTTACTAAGCTTTATTTAATCTGGCACACAAACCTCAAGTTGCTTAGAGTAATTGCTTATATTAAGTAGTCACTCATCTAAATACTAAGTAAATCCACTGCTGTTTAACTTTAGTGATTTGATAGGAGTAGATGCTTTCAATATGTCTTCGCTGGAATCCATTTAGTATTTATAAATGTTTATAGATGCTTTGTAATAAGGATGAGTTGCATTTGATTCCAAGCTCTAACAGACTTATGTAATAAGTGTAAAATAAGATATTTAATAAGTTTGCCTTTGTCTAGCACAAAGCCAAATAGCAGTGGGAAAGTCATGTTGCATCAATAATTCAAGTTTGAAAAGTCTGACAATATACAAAACAAATATAAAAAGCTACATTTCTACTATTGTATCCTTCAACTTTATACAGATGTCTCTATATTTGTAACCTTTTGGAACTTCTGAACCAACTCTTTGTTGAATTGAATAAAGAGTTCAAAATTTGCAATGGGTTACCAACTACAACAGACTCCAGAAAAGGGCTGGAGAGTAACACTGACAAAATGTTGATTATAATAACAGATAAAAATGAGGACTCTAGTCCTAGGACATCAGCAAATGATAATAATTCCTCATCTCAAAGATTCAAATAGAAAGTTTAAAAAGCATATCATGTATTTTATGGGAATATGATGATCAGAGATACGTAAAACAGTTTAAAGCAAAATGCTTATTGTAGATAAACAGACTGAAGAAATAACAATTACAACAATATTAGATTGACAAATTTAACAAAATCAGACTGCTTTTTTCTTTCTCCATCTTTTTTATATTGTGTGTGTGTCTGTGTGTCTGTGTCTCTGTTTGTATGTGTGTGTGTGTGTCCTTTTGAAATAAGATAATAAAGTAAAAACTAAAGTATTTGATATTCTCTAAGGAGAGCAATATGCAATTAATATTAAAACTCACAATGGTTTTTGTAAGTTTGAACATGTCTTGAGATAATTTCAAATATAATCAACTTTGCAAATATCTTCATATTTATCTCTTGTAAACTCCCTTCCCCCGCCAAAATTAAAAACAAGGAAGATTTGATTATATGTGTTAATTATCATAACATTTTGTTTGAAAAAGCAGGAAATGGTGTCTCAAAATTATATTACAAATTTCTAATCAAGTTGTATTAGAGAATATTAGAGAATAAAAAACTTAATTTGATTAGTATAGCTGGGGCTATAGAGTTCTGCAAAGGGGTAAGAACCCCCTCCCTCCAAAGAGCATCCTGAATATGACACTAAACAATCTGATAGTGAGGTTCCGGGAATGCTAAGTACTCCTTTACTGCCATTGTTCCCACATCCACTCTGGCCCAGAGTGGCAGCTCCTGAAGGGTCCTATCTATTGGTCAAATAGAACTAAACAGTGTACTTATGCTAAACTGAATTGTTTGAAATAGAACTGTTTTGACATTTAACTCTTAACAAAAACTATACTTATACTAAACTGAATTGTTTGAAATTTAATTTGGGATTAAATGACCCAAAAAGGGTTGATATGCTGTAAAATAAAACAACCAACCAACCAAAAAGTTAATCTTTTCACAATAAGTTTAGACTAAAAAGAAGTAATATTTTTTAAACATCTTGTGACATGTAATTTTTTTCTTTTTTGTGATGGGGAAAGAAAACAAGTTGTAGAATTTTATTATTTACATGAATTGAAATAATGTGAACATAAACAATATATTATCTATATTCACATTATTTTAAAAGATAAGAGATAAATCATCACTTAAGGAAATCAAATGGTAAATGAAGATCAGCAAAAATTCCAACTACATCAACAAATTGGACTGTGGTGATGACTATTTGCAAATCAGTTTCTTAGTTCTAGTGAAAGAATAAGAAAAATGAATGTAACATTAAAGATCGTACACTTCATTTGAGAAAAAATGGGAACAGGTCTAAATGAGTAAAATTATAATATAACATAATATATTTTTTATTGATTTCCTTCATCTTAATTTCAATTGCTTTTCATTGCAATTCTCAGACCATTATTCTATAAATATTTGTAAGCATTGGCAAACCATATCAGAAATAAAGAATGAGCCTTCATTGAGATTTGAATTCAAATTCCTTTTCCTTTGAAAGACTAATGAAATCCACTGACAGCAGTCATTCAAATCTAAACATGTAGCTCCCTTATTTTTCTTCTACTTGATAAGTTACATTTTTTTATTTACACTGGAGGTACAAAAGTATATTCAAAAAGATCAAATTGGAAAATGTGAAACTTAAAATAAATCTATTCAAACATTCATTTAGGAAACTAACTAGAAACTCCAGAATTTCCATAGAAAAAAAAAAAAATTTTTTATTAATTTTTCATATTTTGATTTATCTTTGCTTTATTTTTTATTTTTTTACAGGCGGTGGGGAAGTAGCTTCTTTTTTATTTTAATTAATTGTAAACTTATTAAGGAATAATTTTCACAGTAGTCAACAAGCCAAGCACCAAAGGGAATGATGCTCTATGAAAAGAGTAATATGCAATTAATATCATTAATTAAACATTTCTTACCAAAATGAGTTGTCTTTCTTGGTTAAGATGGGGGCAATTAAACAGTTTGCAAATCCTTTAAACATCAGCTTCCAGGATACAAAAAATTCATAAAAGAAACTGAATGTTATGTCTCTGAAGTTTCACATTCATAGAAAATTATTCATCACAGCAATAATTAGAATAAAACACAAGTAAAAATGTTCATCAAGATAGAAATGATAGTCATGTTGTTAGTATCTTAAAATATGAAATTCCAAAACCATTTTCACTCAATTCAACTTCTTGTCTCATAATAAATAAACACAAAGTGATTGAATTTTTTTTTGTAATGCTTTTTGAAAGGTCTTTTCCTTTGAATGCCACCAGCTTCAAAAAGAGTTTCCCTCAGTGCCTCTACCAAGCACTGAAATTTAAAGAAGAAAAGAAAGAAAACAAAATTTTTTTTCAATAACCATGAAAGAAAAAAAGTGAGCAATTTTTGAAGGATTTTTAAAGATAGTTTTTTGCATAAATTTAAATAATGCAGACAATGAAATGTTTATGCAAACCTGTAAGCTTAGTCTAGTCTGGTACAAGGATACTGTAATGTGCACAGAGAGGATTGAACACCATAATAGCACATTCAAGCCTTACTGCATATCCAAATAATTGTTATTCCAATCTTCCAAGTAGAGAGAATTCACTTCCCTGGAAAATCAGCTTTCAAATCATTATTTTTTCTTCCTTTTTCTTCTTGAACACTGTCTTCCAGTATTGATAAAAAAAAATATATGGTTATTTCATTCATGAACATCTCAGAAAAAAAAAAAAAATTTTATACCCTCGTAAAAATTGACTTTTTTTTTTGACAATTTTAATTCAGTGTTCATTTTTTTTTTTTTATTAAAAAAATAAAATCAGGAAATTTCTTTCAAGATTTGAAAAAAATTTCTTCACTCACAACCTGAAGACATAAAAAATAAATAGATAATTCAATAAGATATTGATAAATCTTATAAGATCAAATATTAATTTTAAAACAACTTATAAAATGAATATATAAAAATAATTTTAAAAAATAACCGAAAAGATTAAAGCAAGAAACTTTAAAAAGTCTCACAAACCTCCCTTCTCCATTGTATTATTCAGCATTTTTAAGTTTTCTCTAAAAAGATGACTTCAGTCTTTAGAATTAAAATTCTATAAAGAGAAAACTTCAACAGATTAAGGGAATCATTGTGTGCATTCCATTATCTACATTGTTGTCATACTTGATATATTCATATTATACAAAAAGTGTAGCAAATTAATGATCCTTGTGTGTGTTTTACATATTGATAGATCCATAAACAATGCTGATAATTTCTAAAAGTATGTGTGTGGGCAATCAATATTGAAGTGAAATATTAAAATCAAATATAAATTGACATATTTTTCCTTTTAATTATGTATCAACATCTTGCATTTTTTTTCTTTAATGACAGATTTTTTGACAAAAGAGAAAAGTCAGATAAGTTGAATACTGGTTCAGCTGAGGATTAAAAGAATGAAACTGAGTTGTGAGGGTTTTTTTATCCAGTTTTATATCTCAGCTTTTATATGAAATAATATTGTGATATTGTTCTGCATTTTTGTACATTGGGAACTATAAGAATTGTACTGATTAAAAATGCTTTCAGTATTAAATTTTAATTATTATATATTGGATTGGTAGAATATTGGTAAAAACTGACTCTTTGTCAAACATTATTTTTCCGTTCTCAACAACTTTGAAATGATCATACTTATCATCTTGTCTTAACATAACAAAAATAAATCAGACTTTTTTGAATATTGAAAGAAAAATTATTTTGTATGAGAATGAATCTTATTTGAAGCAACTTCTGAAATCATAAATCACTTACAATTTTTTTTCCTTTTACTTAAATATCAACATTTTTCTTTAATCGCTACACTTTTTTGGAAAATATACAGGCTGCATCAGAAATACATCCCACATCTTAAACTTTAACCTGTGTGATGCAGGTGAATTTTGGCAAGTGGTAATGGTAGCTCTATCTAGCTAATGTCTAACCAACTTTTTTTTTTTTTTGGATATGATCAGGGCTTGGAGTGGTGCACACTGTACATTTGCTGTTGAAACGTTTTTTTAGTCTACTGGATCTGTAATTGTTACACAGAAAGCTTTTTATGCTCATTTTATGTTATGTCAGAATGATGCTGTTCCAAATAGAAAATCAATTCTGCTATGGGTTGAAAATTATATCTGAATCAGCATCATTCCAATGTAACATGAAATGAACATGAAAAGCACTCTGTGTATCAATTACAGATTCAGCAGTCTTAAAAATCTTTTCAGCAGCAAACAAACAGTATCTACTAATCCAAGCCATGATTGTATCTAAAAAACAATATGGTAAGATATTAGCTAGATGGAGCTATCATTACCACGTGCTTAAGTTCACAGGTAACAGTTTAAAATGTTGGAGGTATTTCTGATACACCCTTTATTTTTTAGAATTCAGTTAAATCACATTATTTCAGAAGTTGCTTCAGACAAGACTTAGATTCACACCAGATTCATTGAGATTTTTCTATGCCATATAGCAATCTGACAGTCACTGGCTTCACTAACTTAGATGGTATAGATATAGCTACATAACAAGTTCTAATATGGTATGTAGTGCAAGTTCAAATCTCATCTAAAGTTACATCATTCAAAATGATTCCATAAAGTTTGAAGAAAGTTTCAACTAAAAGCATACATATAAATTATAATGAAAATAACCAAGCAAGATATGAAATAATGAAATATTTAATCTCTGAATCTTAGAGGAATTGAAGTACAGCTACCAGAATTACCTTTCCTTTTTATTGAGAAGGTACTATATATACTCATATATACATTGCACTTGTAGATAAGTCATACCCACTTATTGTCTGTGATATTTTGGTTTGAGAGTCAATCAAATGTAGTTTTTTTGTGAATATCACTTGGTACATCCCTTCTCTATTGTGGAAATTTAAGAAAATCACAGATTCTTCTTTTGAAAATGGGATTTTGAATATAGAATTAAGCAGTGTTTTAATTAATGATAAACCACTTAGCAGAAATTATCCAAATATCATCAAAACAACTTACAAGTCTAGCAAAGCCTTGAGAGTGTGTGACCAAGTGAATGTTGTATTTCAAGCTTATAACAAACAGAATTCAACTGGAGTTAATCTTATTTCTATTATAGACGCTTGTGATCCTGATATGAACTTGCACAAACAATTACAATTATATTGTCTGGTCCAGATGAGTTGATATTTGTTAACCTTATGCAGTAAAACAAAACAATTCATTGCTATCCTTATAGCATATAGTTTATTAATTACAGCCAATTTCAAATTTACATTTTCTGCGACACAAACATCATGTAGCATTTAAATAAATATTAGACTTGGTTATATAAACATGCTTTGTTTTCAGATACATTTGAATTTGCTAATTAATTGGTTCATTCATTGTCATTACTAATATTCTATTGTGAAATACATTTCGTGCCTAAGGAAAGGTTTGGTAGATGAGTCATTTCTTCATGTTAAATTTGTATGTATGTATGTATTTGTGCATGTATATTTATGTGAATTTATACAGAAATTCATGGCAAGAAATCAAAGTGAAAAAAATCAAGAATTTTAATCATTTTAATGTTGATATTTAAAGTGCTTAAAAAGTAAATTGTACATTTTTTTATACATTCACACAGCTATGAAAGTATATCTGATAAAGATCTATTCAAACTCTTGTGTATATTTTTAATCTTGTACAACTAAATTATATAAATATTGTTGCTTGATTTTACATTAAGGTGTGCTTCTCAAAAGTTTAAGATTAATAAACCAATATTTTTCATGTCTCTCCATACATTTCAAACAATTCCAGAAATCATTCCAAGAAATGACGATCATCATTTTTCCTTAAAGAATTTGATTCATGACTTAAGTTCCCTAAATGTTTGACAGCATCTTCTGTATACCATAATTGATTGTGCATAACAAGCATCATTAAATTTTGGTTACAAATTCTGAAAAAAAAAAAAAACCACTTATCTCATATATAATACATACTGACTTTTTAGAATTTGGAGCAGCTAAAATTAACATTAGTTCAGCTTTTTATTTTATTCATATAGACTAAAAATAAGAATTTATGATAAGAAATAAGAAAATAAGAATTTATTTGGTTCATATAGCCTAAAAATAAGAATCTACTCTGCTCCTTTATGTTTTGAAACAAAACATCTTCACAGTATTTAGAGCCAATGCAGACATGTTGACACTAAAATAAAAGCTTGTGGCAAAAATAACCCCACACTAGGAGAAACAAAATTATAAAAAAAACACATATTCCAGAGACTATTACTCTTGAGCTGTATAAAACAGAAGTATCTGTAGCATAGATATGACTTACATTTGGTCATACCATCCTGAATATCATGATGCATATAGCCAGATAAAAAGTTAATATTTAATTCTTACGTATAACACACAGCCCTAACTTTTAGGCTTAAAAATATGGAAAAAGTGTGTTATACACCAATAATTAGTGTGTGCGTGTGTGTGTGTGTGTGTTAGTACACCCCTAAAAATTTTTATAAAATGTTTGTTTCTTTTTCTAAACAAAAGACCCTGTGGCATAACGGGTGACATGCTGAACTACTACTATATCATTGTAAGTAAATTTGAACTTCAGTCATGCTATTACATTCATTTTCAGACTAATACTCTTGTGAAAAGTATAAACCCCTTATACCAACAGCTATAGGTTTAATAGCACTACTACTGCCTTTTTACAAGGATGAATTTGGCATTAAACAACCCACAAAGGTTGATATGCCATTAAACAACAAAACTAGTTTTATTATTTCTAGTTGAACACTATGCAGTCTAAATAAATAATATTAGGTATTATTTATTATTAAACACTATAGTATTGAAACTCTGTAGCCAAAAAGAGGAATATAAAGCAGTTTAAAAATAAGTAAACACCCACACAAAAAAGTTTATTTAATTCTATATATAGTAAGTATATTTTCAAACGAAACTTGATTTTTTTCTATAAAAGATTTAAATGAATTTTAATATGAATAAAGATATGTTGAAATAGTTTTTATAGACATACTTTTCAGTGTATATACATTTATTTCAAAAGAATTCACTTCTAATTTAAAATAACATTATTTATTTGCACAACAGAATAACAGCTCACAAAATAGAGTTATTAAACTGATGTTGGACAAAAATACTATTGCCAAAATTGTATAAAATTGGAAGGAAAGTGTAAAAGTTGGTATACAGAAGCAACCAGGTCAACAATACAAACAGAAGATCCTATCAAGGTTTATTTGTTATATCTAGAAATTGGTTGATAAAGATCCAAGGAAATAGGCTTCAAATGTGGCAAATGAAGTATTAAAAAAAGTGTCTACTATGAATGTTTAGATTATACCAAACATTCCCTGAACAAGATTACAGAGCTGATTTGGAGGTGCCCATAGTGTAACAGTTATCTTGTAGGCAATGAATGTTGTAAACCAAGTTCAAATCCTGGATGAGACTGTTTACAATTCAAATTGTACTATTACCCTTGGGAAAGGTATAAATCCAACTCTTCTTTAGCTTTACTCCACTTTAAAATTGATCTTGTCACATCTTGCATATGGTGGAAGGGTTGGACAAATACGTACATAATTGACAACCATATTGGAGATTGCTACTGAATTCAAAACACAAACAGACTTGTTTAAAGT
>OY757910.1:67688320-67695820 GCA_963585895.1 Sepioteuthis lessoniana | reverse complement strand
TTTTAAAATAAAATGGAGCTGGATATCGGTTAATGATGTTGTGGGTGACAATTACACTATAGAGGTACTTTTTTTTGTTATATTTTTTATACAATTAAAAATACAGGTTGTTACAAAATAATTGTACATATATACTTAATCAGGTCACTTGATAAAATCCAATAAAAAAAATAATAATGTTAATAGTAAAAAAAGAAACTTTCACAGTTCTTGGAGAGCTTTTTATTTTGTTTAATTAAAATCAACATTGATTTTAAAAAAATTGTTAAAAAAAACAAAACAAAAAAAAACAGGTTGTATTCCAGAAAGTGTACAAAAAGAATCTGCACACAATTTTATTATCTTTGGTGCTTTGTACATCAGAATGGAAATCTAAGAGATGTTTTTTTTTTCAAATTGTATAGTAGAGTAGAATTCAGCTTAAAATGATGGCCTGTGATACTAAAAAAATGAAGCTGAGTGGAAACACATAGGAAACACAAAAATCAGTTACATACAAAAAAATGATGTCATACATGCAAAAACAGAAATTTGTGTTTCATTTAAGTTTTAATTTAATTTTTTTTAATTTCCTTTTTGTAAGAGTTTGTCATTCTACTAAATGTTAAAAAGAGAAAAAGATGAATTGATAAACATTGAGAAATCTAGCCCATTTTTACATAAAGACTGCAATAGTTACTAGCATTGTTAAACCCAAGATTTTAGCAAGTCTTTCAAGTGGTTTTGAAAAAGATGCAGGTCTTTATTATACAAAATAATCTATTCCAATAAAGAGTGCATATATATATATATATATATATATATATATATATATATATATATATATATATATATATATATATATATAAACTTCCAATTTCATTTTGTGTATTTTTTCTTTTAAATGAAAAAGGAACTATAAAAATTCTAATCTAGCTGAAAGTTTTTAAAAAGAATTCATTTAAATTTGCTCGAGTTAGCTTTAGGCAAATATTTTCTTTACCAAATTTCTTTTGTTCAATATATTTCAAATCCAACATTTCCAAGCAAATACATTTTAATCTAACTAGCTGATATTTCCTTTTTCTTTTTCTTTTATTTTTTGTCTTTTTAGGGCAATTACACAAATCAGTTCCAAGTAAAGATTTCACAGTTTTCTCTTGTGTGAAACTTTAAAAAGTTGATAATTTGAAAATTCCTCTATATAAATTTAAAATGAAAACAAGAGAAAGAATTTTAAAGTAATGCATAATTTTTTTTTTTTCCTTGACAGAAATGCTTTAATTTTTTTTCAATTTTCTATCATTTAGAGACTTACAAATTCTTTATTGAAGCCTCTGAAAAGCTTTTAAGATAAAATAAAAAAAATTAGTATTTAAACTGATCATTAAAAAATACATTAATAATCAAATCTTTGAGAATGTTTATTTTTTTCAACAATTTTTAGATTTTTAAGTGTTTTTAGCATTTGCTACAAAAATGAAATCTGAGAAGTGTTCTTTCCTTTCCTTTTGAACAATATATATAAACAATTGGGGATATAGATTTTTGCTTGCCTCAGTGACAGAGCAGACTGTGTTTTTAAAAGGACTCAGTTATAAAGCAAGCAACATAAGAAATATTTTGCCAAGCTGGAAAAGAGCAACAGTGTGAACCATTTGAACAGCCTACAGAGCAGTGGCTAAGAAAGATTAAATTTTAAAAAATGAGGAAAAATTCTAAATGGTCATTTCCTCTCAAAAATAGAACCAATTAAAAAAATGTTAAATAATTGAAAAAAAAATGCAAAGACTATTTACTTTTCTAACTAAAATACAAGAATTTATACATTTTTTTTCTTTTTAGATGATTTGAACTTGAATGTTCTATTTGATAAACTTCTTTACACATTTCTTTCACAATTTCAAAATTTTGTTATGTCATAAGGTCTGATTTTTCTCTTCTTTCAATTCTTATATGTATTTTTCTTTTTAAATGTTTTTAAGAAGAAAAATATGGGCATACAGTAACAAAATCAAATAAAGGTGGAATAATTTTGGCAGAAAATCAAAATACTTACTTATTGTTATTTATTTGTAAATTTTTCTTTCTCTCTTTTTTTGACTAAACATAGGTCAAGCAATAGGTATCACTAACTTTTATTAAATGGCTATCAGATGAATATATTTCTGATCAAGGTTAAATTCCATTGTTTCACAGTTCCTCCAATTTAAAAATATCCAAAATTGTTCGGTCTAAAAAACTCAGACAAAAGTATCAAGATCCTAAACCAGGAAAAAACTGTATCTGGTTGGTCATGTCAATCATATTCAAGGTCACATTATTTATACCACATCTAATGGTATTTTGAAATCTTCTTGGATATTAATAAAGATATGTCTGATCCCCATTGATTATTATATACTGATTACAATAGAGCAGCATGTATGAAATATGTAATTCTTACATTTAATTAATATAATAAAGTAAGTTACACAATGCTCATTTTAAAGTGAAAAATATATTAGACCAAACAGACCTATGTAAATTATACTTTCAATGAAAGAAATATTTAGAGATTTATTCCTGTATTTATAGAACAAAACAATTTCTAAGCAATATTACTATTTCAATCCTTATATAATCATTTTTTTACTATATACTAAATATACACAGATTAAAAGTAAAATAAATGCCCATATTGAACTGGAGAGAAATTTTAATTTATTTCGTAAGATATTAGGTATTACAAGTTTATTTTAACTTTATTTCATAACAAAATTTTAAGTAAGATTCCTCGTCTGAAAGATTTTTCCTCCTTTTCTTTTTTGTAGCCACACAATAATACAAACTATAGTCTGTGACTTGTTTCTAGTACAGACAAAACTACCAAGCTAATTTTCTTCAAGGATAAATACAGAACATATAAAATACATAAAGTAACAAGTAAAAGAAAAATATTACACACACACACACACACATATATATATATATATATATATATATATATATATATATATATATATATATATATATATATATAAAAGAATGATTTATTCATTTTTGCCTATATATTTGGCGTTTTTTTAAATAAATTTGAGTGACATAAATTAAGTGTACCAAGGTATATTTTATTTAAATTCCCACCTCCAATTTCTTTCAATTTTTTCTTTCGTCGTTTATTTCATATAAATTGCCTCCCTTGATTTTTACAGCAAGAGAGGCAACTCGTACCAAGCCTTGTTGATTTTTTGGCACTAATGTTAAATTTGTCTTCAAACTGAATTCACGTGGACTCTAGGAAAGTTCCAAATGCATTATCTTTCCCCATGTATGCATGTAGCGTCACGTGATCGTGTATGTACGCTAACACACATACATATATTTATATACACACACATGCACAAACTACAAGCAAAACCCTCAAGGTTTGCTATAATTGTATTGTTTCCAATGCATCAAGTACAAGATGGAGTGCATGGAAATGAGAGATAGAGGAAGAGGGAGATAAGTAAGAAGATAAAGTTGAAGAGAAAAAAAAAAGATATACACAAAATAGAAGGGGGAAAGAGTTTGAGAGAAAATCTGAAAACAATTTGTGCCTTTTTTCATCTTTTAATTATAATGAAACAAATTGTTTGAAACTAGTATAGACTGAGAAGTACTTAAGGAAAGTGTTGAAGTACCAGAAGATGCCTAGGCTAATGACTCAGCACAAATTTAGTTTTAAAAATAAAGAAAAACCAAAAGGGTTTGTAAATCAATATTTATTAGCATATCTTTCTATCTAAGATCAATCACATTTGATAGCATATTTTTCAATCAAATAAGGAAAATTAAATGAAATGAAATTCTTCAAAAATGGTGAAACTAGGATGGAGCAAGTGAAGCCTCATGCCCTGAATGCCAAATTTGGATGGCACCACCAGTTTGATTACCAGTATAAGAATTCTATCAGAATTTTGAAAACACTGATTTCAAGGTCTTCTCTCAATTCAAATTATTCTTCTGATCATTTCAGAAATAGTTTATAACAGGCACAGATGGAGATCTTTAAAATTCCATTGCATTTCTTTATATTTTTGTTGTAAATAACATCTTTGCATAGTTTCTTCATCTTAAGAGATTTTATCAGCTCGTTATTTCCTCTAAAAGACTTTCCTTGCATTTTCATCATTCATAAGACAAGTTACCACTAAGCTTACATGTTTCATCTTCTGTTGACAATGACTAATTTTAATCTTTTGATTTGGATAAAGAAAATCCACAATCTTCAATGGTTTGATTTTTTAACATTTTTCTGCATAGTTTTGGTATTTTTATACTATTGAAATGGTGGGGGAAAATATTTCAAAACTTCCTTAAATATTCTTGTATTGATATCCGCTAACCTAAGTATGGCACAATACAATAATTGTGGGATACCCAAATAATCAGTTTTTGTAGAAGTAAGTAGTTCCAAAGACAAGTTTGTTAACCATTACTGTGTAATGAGTGCTTTACATTGTATAAAGAGTAATAACTGTTCAAGTTATTTTTGTTTTGTTTTTTTATAACTTTTATTTTAAATCAGCATCAATTGTGAATTTCTCTCAAATTAATTATTACAAAAATGAAATTAGCTGAAGATAGAAATAAGGTTCAAGTTTTACAGTTATGTATCTATTTATTTTTGTTCCTGGATTATTATGTTTTTGTCTTAGAATAACACATAATTTTGAAAAGACAAAAAATGACTTTACTATTTTTGATTAGTTCTTTTTTATAATTCAATTATGAATATATGATTATTTTCCTATTTTGGTCTTTCATTTTGGTGATAAATTTCAGAATGGGATTCTATTTTTCTTAAAAAACATAAAAACATTTTATAAGTTTTTAGCTATTTACCCTAGATTTTCAAATCTTGTTATGAAATATGGTTTGAAATTTATGTTAATTGCTATGTAACATCAAAAACGACTCAGACATTCCCCTTGATAATTTTCTTTGGGATTTCATCAAAAATCATGTGCCCAACACTCAGCTAATAGATTTGATAACCAGAATCCCAACTCCAACAAAAAAAAATTGGTTCAGATTTATATCAATACCTGTACAAGCATTTGGATTATTGCTTCCATTTCTTGCATAATTATGGTGTTTTTATTGAATGATTTTAGCTTCTTTATATTCAGAATAAAACTTTTGGCATAATTAGTCAAAGTTTATTTGGTTGGTACTTGCTATAAAATGATCCTGATGATAAAACCTTTGCAATTTTTCACTTTTTTAAGATCTGCTGTCTGTAGATCTTTTTTACTGCTTGTTATTGATGTTTTTTGTATTGTTCTCAGGAATTTAATATTTCTAATTATGATCTTATTTACAATTTCTTAGCTTGCAATTAATATGCAGTTTTCTTTGAGATATATTTTCTTATTCCGTAGACTTTGTTCCTCAAGAGAAAAGGCCTGATTACTAAAAATGCATAACTAAACAAATAAAAAAAAACTGAGTCATTAGCTCTAAAATTGAGCATTTTTCAATGGAAGTTGGAAAACCAGATTTCTGAATCTGGAATTAACTGAACAAACTAAAGCAAATGTGTGGGAGGGTTAAAAAAAAAAAAAAGTAAAAAAAAAAAAGAAGACTAAGTATGACTAAAAAGTCACATCCACCAACATCAAAAAACATTTTTTTCTTCCTTCTCATTTCAAGAATAAAAAAAGAAAAACATTTTTCCAAAATTGTATTCTTTCTGTTAAAAATCAACTCACTGGAAGTTTTGCTTACATCAGAAAGCAATCCTCAGTGCAGACTGTTTAGGCTAAGATTAATATTTTCTTTGTATCTTCATTAATAACTATTACAATAATATCAGATAGTGATGAAATATGTATATAATAAAACATTTCAACCTAAGTGAAAATCCTCAGCAAATTTTTTTACGTATTTATAATCAAATCATCCACCTTCTTAGTATTTTTCAAGTATTAAATTCATATCATCTTATAATGCATTTCTTTTGTCAAAAGTTACTCCTAAAACTTCTTATTTTTTAAGTGAAAATATCAATTTTATTTTTTTTTAATTAATCAATTAAAAGCTTTATTAGCATTCTACTATAAGCAAAGATTGTAAATAGAAAATTAAACCTTAATAAATCAAAAATTGTTTTACAAATTCTAACAAAGCTTAAATTTGAGTGCAGTAATTAAAAACAAATAAAAAGCAAACATTTACATGATCATTGCAAAGGCAGTGGATATACAGTAGCCTTAATTAAGCAGTGTCATAAAAAATTCTTATCAATTAAAAGATACACTTCACTTTTTTATTATTTTTGTAAAATGGTTTTAAATTTTGGGATCAATCATTTTTAATGGACCGCTTACAATCTTCCTCCTCTTAATTAATCTTCAATGTTTCTTTAGTAATTTTTAAACATATCATTTGTTGTTTTGGGTTTTTTTGACTACATTGAAGAATTAGTTTTCATGTAGAAAAGTTCATCAAGCCATAAGTAATTTTCCTCCACTGTTGCTTTTTTCTTTTTTCTAAACTCTGAAAATATGGGACAAATTCTTTCAATTTTATTATCAATTAGAAATACAATTAGAGAAATTATTTTATTTCTTTGAGAATTTTTCATTTTTGGTTTTGTTATTGGAAGCATTTTTTCTTAATTTTGAGTATTTTTTTAAATTTTGAAATGCATCAATTAAATTTAAACCGGAAGAACAGGCCAAATAATTTTGTATCCAGACGACTTTTCATATGCAAACATATTGATAAATATGTTTATATTCAGTTAACATTTTTATGCAACCAATTTTAGATTTATATTTTTTCCTAAAATCATCAGTATATATATATATATATATATATATATATATATATATATATATATATATATATATATATATATATATGTATATTAATACTTCAATGCATAAACAGTAGGTATACATTTACATTTGGACCCATATAACAAGTTTGTATGTAAATATATGAGGAACATTACTCCCTTAAGATATTCAACAACTTTTTAATAGTTAAAATTATGAAAGCAAGAGTTCTTACCCTTGAATTAACCTTTAAGAACGCGTTAAAAGCATTTTATGAAAATCCGATAAATGATCTAAAAACGAAGTGAACGATGTTGTCTGTGCATTCAGGATAGATGAATTACAGGTGGCACTTTCCTTTTCATAGCTCTCTTGTTATTGACTCAGCACTCGAATGATGGAAGCATTTACAGTTGGATTGTTTTATTTAAATTTTATTTTATTTATTCAGCAAAGTTTTTTTTGCCTAAGAATAAAGCTCAACAATAAAAATAGACCATGTCATTTCTTATAATTATCAAATGCTGACAAATTTGGGATGAACTAGTGTTGCAAATCAGGGATTTAAAGCCCACATCTTCGTCTTGTTTTATTGACTGAAAATTTTATTGATTTCTTGACTATCAGCAGGCAAAATTGTATATGAGTTTATTTTTTTTAATCTCCCAACAGACTTAAAGACAAAGATTTCAAGATCACTACAGATTTCTCT
>OY757910.1:67523320-67685820 GCA_963585895.1 Sepioteuthis lessoniana | reverse complement strand
GTTTTATTTTATTTTTTTTTGTTTTTTTGTTGCTTTTTTGTGCGTGGTATAGGGGAAGAAAAGGATGAAACAAAAAAGCACAAAACAATGGCTGGAATTTTGAAATTAGGGTGTAAGTCAAGAGGGAGTGCATTAAGTGAAAGACTGAAATGGAAATAGTTTACAATCTAACATTGTGGGGCTAAGGATACTGGCTATATTTCCTATTCTATAAAGGGCAGGGAATTCAGATTATCTTGTCCTAATGACAAGCAACTAGCAAAATCTTTTTATATTTGAGAGCAGAACTAAAAAAAATGGAGTACTTTTTCCCTTCTGATCCCTTTAAAAAACTTGGTTTAAAATATTTTTTGTTTAAAGCACCTAATCAATTGATCTCAAATATCTACTTGTTTACACTTAGTAGCCTTTACAGCAAAAATTGTAGGCTCATTCAACTTTTCTTTTCTTAAATATACAGTTTTGCATTGTAATTTATTAAGTTTTGCTTAGTTTAGTAAATAGGCCTCAGATTACTTATAATACCTACTGTTCACTGAATGGACATCCATATCATTTTGAATAGTTAGGATAAAAACAAACCATTGAGACAATACCTGAGACAATTGCCTGCTGATCAGTCTAAAATCTGGTAAAGAAAAAAACCTTCAATATTTTAATCTTTCCTTACAAATATTAATCTTAAGATATTTTCTAATTGTTTATTGCTATATTCCTTTGGCAGAAAGATAGTAACAGAAAAGTCTTAATCCATTATTGGAACAAATATAATATGCATAAAATATAAGTTCTATTCCAGTTCAGGCAATTGAACTTATTTTTGTGTTGCTTTTATTGTTCACACAATGTTTTAGCCAATTCATTCTACAACCTTCTTCAAGTATACAATCCAAAAAGAATGAGCAGGATTTTTTACGCAAAAATAGCAGTTAGAATACTAAATTCAAAGAAGTTTTTATAAAATAAGTGCAGTTGAAATGTCATGCTAGCAACAAAAGTAATACAAAATATATTCCATAGTCCAAACAAATGATTGAATGATGACTCTTATTTAAATGCTAATTATTAATTACTTCAAGATAACTTATTTTTTGAGGGACTATTGAAAATCTTTACAGCTAAAAATTTATTCTTTAAAGATAAGAAATATGTCTAATTTCAATTTATATCAGAAAAAAGATAAAATTGAATTAAATTAAAAAGCTTGTGGATTCAAGTTACTGAATGCCTATTAATATAGAAATATTCATTACAATGAAAAATTTTTGTACTTTAAATCAATGATTAATGTTCATTATGATTGAAGTTATCATGGCTGTATTTCTAGAGGGAATATATTGGTGTTATTATTCATACTCACTGTATAAGTGGCCATCTTGCCCATTGAATTTCATACAGCCTTGTATTAATAAGAATATTATTTAATTTGAAGAAAGCTATGTACAAAGTTAATTTAGAGAAGATGTAATGGCTTTCTTGATAGGAACATTTTAGTTAAATTTTAAACAGAATAGTATTCTAATGCATTTATAAAAATCAATAAAATAAATGGTGATGTATCTTAATGATTTATAATAAACTAAGTTCCTATCTTAAAGCATATATCTTGTTTTTACTTCTTTTTTCCTTCAAAATATGTCAAATTGTACCAATTATTTCCAACAGAAGCATTTTAATAAATTTGTGTTCCTTTATATGAGTTAATGTAATTTAAAAAAAATAATTTGAAATCACATGTCCTGAAATGTCATTTATCTATTTATCTGCTTTTTAACAAATCATCAAAATACAAAAATCTTAACCTAAACTTTAGGATACTCTTTTCTTGTTGAGGTTCTTTCAGTTAAAACCCTCTTATATATAATTTTTTGGTTTTAGTTTTGTAAAAGGGAATTTTCAAAACTTTATAAACTTTAAACTGACAGTATTTTTTCTAAATTGGGTTTTTACATTAAATAAATGTATTAAGATATAACAGCAAAAAGTGTTGTAATCAGTTTAAAGATTTCTAGCATTAAAAAAAAAAAACAAAAAAACAAACTGATATTAATCATAAAATTTGGGTCACATATCAAGAATAACATTCAATGTTTCATTGTTTACCTAAAAAAGAAAAGCTATATAATGTAGCATATTTAGTAAAACAGGAACTTTAAATGCATGAATCCAATCTGTGCAATTAACAAAAGGAAACAACAAATTAATTTATTGATACAAGAGTTGGAGAAATTGAATTGGATCTCATGTCCCTATAAATAAAAGCTCTAGAACCAATTATATTAATCTGAATAAATTATTGGTATTGCTGCCTTGATTTGCATAAGAGAAGATGGGGCTGTGATAGTCTGATAAATAGTAATAATAGTATTAAGTGCCATAGTCAAAGATCTAGTTAGAACTACAGGAGCAATAATGGTGGAGGTAAGATTAGCGGTGGTGGTGGTGGTGGTGGTAGTGGTAATAATAGTATTAATAATAAGAGAAGATATAGTGCCTGTTCTTTTTGGATAAAAAATTAACGGAAAAGATAGTGGTGAGATGCCCTCAAGGTCATATGTCCTGAAAATGCTGTGTCCAGCCATGTTGAAATAAGTGTCTTTTTTTTTTCTCTTTTTCCCAATATTTTTCTGTTCTTTTTCTTGATTGGTTGTTCTTTAAAATCTCTCCTTTTCTGATTCTTTTAGGTTTTTCTTTTGTTTTTGTTGTCTTTTTTATCTTTTTGCATATTTTAAAATTGACCTTGCTGAATTTTCAAAAATTTGTAATTCTTTTTTGCATTCTTATTTAGTTGTGGGCTTTTAAATTTTTTGCTTCTTTATCTCCTTCCTTCCTTCCTTTCTTCAAAAAAACAAGTTCAAACAACAGTATTTTTTTTTTTTTTTTTAAATGGGAAGAATTCAATGAAGATGACAATGCTTGATCCGTTACGCGGGAAATACATCAGAGTCGACCCCCATCATAGAGAGTAAGGGCTTGGATAATCGTTGGGTCCTTCTTGGAGCCCTCCAGGAATTCGTCGAATGTTAGGCGGTCGTCCTTGTTCTAGATAAAGAAAAAAATGGTAGGGGAAAAGGAGATTTTTTAAAATTAGAAAATGAATAAAAAAAATGGGCTGGATAGAAGTGGGATGAAAGAAGGTAAAAAAAAAGAAATTTTTTCTCCCTAAAACAAAGTTTTTTAGAAAGCAAATTAAAAATAATTGTCATAGAACATTGGGACTTTACAATTCATACATTTCTCAAGCCTTAACACAAAAAATAATTTGCTCAGGAATAAAGAAAGGAGAAAATTAAAAAAGAATTAGTATTTTCTTCTTTCCCAAAAAAAAAAGAGTAAAAACTATAAAACAAAACAATTTTAAAACATTTTTTAGCTCTAGAAATAAAAATGAATACATAAAAGATTCAATCATTTTTTTAACTGAATTAAAATTTTAAAATGATGGAAGATATAATAAAACAATTGTACAACATAAAATATGATTTTTTGAAAAAGCCATGTAAGATTTTAATTTTCATTTTAAACATTTCAGTCTGATAAAATGTCTAAAATACGAGCAGATATTATTTTTTTTTAACATTTACAGAACTGTAATGTGAAAAGGAACAAAATTATAAGATGTGTTCAAGTGAAAAATTAGGATTCATTATTATGTAGCATTAAAAAATCGAGAGGGAGTAAAAGTCTAGTAGATATACACAAAAAGAGAGAGAAAATAAATAAAACATATTATCCATACCTCTTGTATAACAGGAATAGTTCTATGGTAAAATCTTCAATAATAATTATTACACCCTAACAAAAATGTTAATTCAAGAAGTCACTCATATAAATAAGTTTGATAAAAATCTGCATTCACATAGGTTTGCCGGGAAACATGATTTCCAAGGGTTAAGATTAATTTGCTAAATGTTAACAACATCAACAATTGAAATGTATTCTTCACAAAACAGCATATTTCAAATTAGATTCATTTCTAAAACAGTTTTCTCTTAAGTGACTTTTTGTGGTGCATTTAAAAAAACATTCTTTTTTTAAAGATTTTTGAAGGCTCATGAAAATAATTGTCGGCACATAATAAGATATCATTCATTTTGTTTGTTTTTGTTATCTCTGGATATTTTGACTGAACTATCTTGAACAATTGAATGAGTTGTTTAAAATTATAGGAGAGAGGAGGGAGCATTTTGCAGCATCAATAATCTCAAGATGATTTTTTTCTTAAACAGATAACTACATTTACATTAGTTTTTAGTTACAGTTAAAGAAGTTAGTATCAGAAAGAAAAAGTGTTTATATGATTGTCTTTCTCCTTATGAAATTCCCAACGACTTTTATCTTTATTTTAGAACACAGGTTGAATATAAAGTTCCTTTGATTTATATTCAAAAACTTGATTTAAGGCAAATAAAAAAAAGTTTTCAAGTTTTAGATTTTAAACCATGGGCTTTTTATTTCAAGAAGTCTGCAAATACATATTTCTCCAAGCTCAGTTGGCTGAGGCTGTAGAATATGCTGACTACATCACTGCAGAAGGGTAAGATCTGCCCCAACAAGTGTCCTGGATATGATACTAAGCTGCACCTGGAGTTCTGGTGAATGTAGGGAACACCTTCTTGCTATTACTCCCAGTTCTACTTTCATCTGGAAAGGTAGTACCCATCTATGGGTAAAATAGAACTATTTAATCATTTACTATACTTGAAACAATTTAATTGTATGCAAACAAATGACTGTTAAGTTGAATTATTAGTATTACATAGCAATACTTGAAACCATTTAACTGTGTGCAAATAAAACAATTAGAGTTAGAAAGCAATACTTGAAACCATTTAACTATGTGCAAACAAATGAGCTCTGACTTGTTCAAAAATTGTTACCAACAAACTATTTAACACATCATATATATTTAATCCCAGAAGTATGGAAGACCAGACAATTCGACGACATACTGCTCTGACACTGCAACGCAGTCTATAACCAAAATCTGATAGACAGATGGATGAAGGGATGCATCCTCCCCTTCCCTAAAAAAGGTGACCTCGGATTAGCCAAGAACTACCGAGGTATAACACTTACATACATAGCAGCCAAAATTTACAATGCCCTACTATGAAACCGCATAGAACCCAAAGTCAACAACATCCTTAGGAAAAACCAAAATGGCTTCCAAAGAAATAGATCCACAACCTCACAAATATTGACCATCTGTAGAATCCTTGAAGGCATACGGGCAAAAAACCTACAAGTGACATTACTATTTGTTGACTTTACCAAGGCCTTCAATTCCATTCACAGAGGGAAGATGGAACAAATCCTACTAGCATATGGTCTACCAAAAGAAACCATAGCAGCAATAACGATTCTCTACAAAAACACCAAAGTGAAAGTACGTTCACTGGATAGAGACACAGAATACTTTGACATTGTAGCAGGAGTACTGCAAGGGGACACGCTAGCCCCATACCTCTTTATCATCTGTCTAGACTACATGCTTAGAACATCGATTGATAAAATCAGAGAAAATGGCTTCGAGCTGACAAAGAAAAGAAGCAGGAGGTACCCCACAAAAACAATTACCAAC
Source organism: Sepioteuthis lessoniana (assembly GCA_963585895.1). Lineage (NCBI taxonomy): Eukaryota > Metazoa > Mollusca > Cephalopoda > Myopsida > Loliginidae > Sepioteuthis > Sepioteuthis lessoniana. The sequence goes on along the minus strand of OY757910.1, from coordinate 67,680,236 downwards.
GCCGACTACGCTAATGACATAGCGATACTGGTGAATATACCCAACCAGGCCGAAACACTACTACATAGTTTGGAACGAGTTGTCATGTTTTTTTGTTTCAAATTTGAAAATAGGATACTATAATAACTAATAATCCTCAATCACAATGCCTGGGACAAGAGTGGAAAAAATATTTTGCATCACTACTTATTTGGAGACAAAACCATTCAAAACTGTCTCAAACAATTAATATGATAATGATTTATTTCTGATGCAAGAAACTCAAAAAAGATTGCATGTCCTGGAAGCTGATATAATAGCAATTAAAAAAAAAATTGATTTGATGTCTCTAGCTCAAAGGATGCATTTTTATAGGAAGTGTTCCAAATGACCACCATTGCACTTGTCTGAGTAATAAATTATTATTGTATCTATTTTGAGACAACCTGTTGAAAGAAGTCACAGAAGCATCAAAACCATTGAGGCCAGAAAGTAGTGCTCTATACCATAGGTGGTTCATGGGTATAACATCATGCCTAAAGACAACCACTCACCTTCCACAACACAGTCCAATGCACTTAAAAGGTACCATGTCCAAGTATCAGTTGTCAATGCCACAGTCCCAACTGAACCATATAATACTAAAGGAGCATATGGAGTGCAGGACTTAAACTCCACACAGGTAGTCTATGACAAGTTTAGGATAGGCTATGTGATCCAAGTTAATAGTTTGCTGTTAGTACAACTCAATGGAATTCTACGTCATGTGATAAACCTACGTCTCTTCATGGGATCAAATCCATCATCTGGACATAATTGTGATTTAGAATAAAGTGAGTGGTTAGTCAACTTGAGATCAATCTCCCTTGGAAAACTTGATGACTCCTCCAATGATGGATCATCTGAAGATGCAACAACCTTGCAAAACAATTCTCCAAATACCAGCTGCCAAAATACTTATGCAGTATAACTTAGTCTCCTTCAGAGGAGTACCAAACAAAAGAGGCCTTCCCCTGACTTTTTGTGATCAGGAGATAGGGAGGAGTATAGTGAAAAATCACCAAGGAGTTGTAAATGAGTTAGAGTGGTTTGTATCTGGAGTAAAGAAAAATAATATCTTTCTTACCTCAAAATACAGGAACAGTATTTTTTTATGCAAAACAAAATCAAACAACGCTGAAATGATGTAGATTTTATTTTTAAAGGAAGCCATATGTATTGATTGGCTAGTTGACCATAGCTTAGCATGATAAAAGGCTGAGAGAAATTTTGATCGACATCTTTTTGACACTTCACGTAGTGAGTTGGTCAAGTGTGCGCACATACAAGAAACAGTGTGTTTGAAAGGAATTAGTCGCCTGTGAACTGGTGTTCCAGTCTTTTGGTGTTGGACTAGTAGAGAGAGACTCTTATCTGGTTACATTAAAACATTTCCAAAAAGTAAGTTTAAATTTTATCAAAAAAATCCTTTTTATAGGACCAGTAAAAATCAGCAAGGCTCTTATGGCAAAATAGTTACCATCCTAGAAAATGGACTCATCTACTAGAGTTTGCATTTTACTGAATACTAATACTCTTCAAAAAGACAATACAACTCTTCTCCTTCCAGCTATGAATAAATTGTAGGACAGACTGGACTCTTTAGCCTTGTTATGGCAACTAGTCTAAGAGAAGGAAAGCTCTGAATTCAAACCAGACCTGGAGAGGTATGCCCTCCACCAGGCTATTCTTGCTCAAGATATGTTACATGAGTATTGCTCCCATGACTAAACCAAGTTACAAGATAAGTTTTCTTTCTTTAAAAAATCAATTCCAATAATGAAAAAAAATTTATGAAAAAATAAAGGGTGGAAGGATAGCTACAGGAAGTTCAACAAATTCTTGAGTCTAATTCTCTGTCCTTTTGTGAGTTAAAAGGTAGACTCCTTAATCACTTGAAACTAACTAATAAGATACCTTACAGGAAATTTTTTGTCTTGGCATAGCTAACAAGATACTTCAAACATTGAAGATCATGTAAATTCTTATGCTGACCTGAAACTGAATTTTTCCTACTTCAGTAATAAATGAAATGTTTTTACAAGAAGGCAATATTGGCTTAATGAGTAGAGCATTCACCAATGGTCCAAGAGACCAGGGCTCTATCCCAGGTCGAGTCATATCAAAGACTCAAAAAATGGTACTTGATGCTGCCTTGCTTAACACTCAGCATTATAAGGTAAGGATCAAGGGCAAAGTGGAGCAATCCAGGGAAAGGAGTGGCACCCTCCCCTACACCTTGGTGTTGTAGCAATTGAAAAGGGAGCCTTCAGTCACACTCGACAAAAGACAAACTAATTTTAATGTCATTTAGATAACAGCCAGTAAACTGTTAGCTTTTAAAGAGGCCAGTATCCATGAAGAAAAGTTGTGAAAATACTAGTGAGAAACTTTGATATTTTTACAAGTTTTAAGTATTCTTACTCTGCTAGTAACTTGGATAGTGTTTGTATACACACCAATATGAAATTGCACAGATATCATCATATGGTTTATTATAAGGAAACAGTTCTTTTTTTGTATATGCATTGCAAGATAAGTTATTAAAAATATCTTCCGTACAAACAAAGAAAAAGAGACTTTAAAACTAAAGCAGTCAATAGATAATGGCAATCTAAAATTACAAATCTGGAGATAAAAAAAATATATACTAGTTGAATTAAAGAAAATGCACTTGTATACTTTTTTAAGAATAGAAAACTGATTAATGAAAATTAATGGATATATTTTAATGATTACATGGAAAAATACATATTTACACTTTGTGTTTCCTCCAGATATAGTTATATATCCTATTGATGAAAATGTTTGTTTGGTGGCTGACTTGGTTGTGTATTTCTCACCAGTGTCAGTGATCAATATTTGACGTTAGGGAAAGTTGGGATTTTGAATACTGATTCATAAAGCAGACAGACACCCCAACCCCAAACATTAGGAAAATTGCTGCAACACAATCTTATGACCTAGGGCCCTACAATGCTGAACATAGTAAGTGAATATATGAATTATTTTAATGGAGTATTGATTGGTTTAGTTTGGTTTCTTTGTTTAATGGCATATTAACCTTTGTAGATTATTTAATGCCAAGGCCATTCTCCGAGAAGAACAGTAGTGGTACTATTTAACCCATAGCTGGTAGGATAAGGTGGGGTCATACTTTTCCCAAGGGTATTTCCCCGAAAGTGAACGTAATAGCGTGACTGGAGTACGAACTCGCTTATCGTAGAGTATTGAGAACAATTATTGATTTTTGACTAGTATTTCTTTTCATCATAATTTCAGTTGCCTATTATTGCTTTAGTTGCTTATTGCAACTATTCAATTGATCAGATATAAAACTGCAAAATTTATTTTTTTAGTTTTATTCAAAAGTTATGATGGTTGACAATGCTTCCTCTAATGATTCAAGACCATTACTACTACTACTATTACTACTTCTACTTCTACTACTACTAGTGGATGCAAAAATGAGTGATCAGAGCAATGAGAATAAAAGTTAAGTTTATATCATTAGATTTTATATTCTTCCAACCATAAGACTCTCTATAAGAGCATTTATTTAACTACAGGCAAATGATTTTTTTAAAATCCTTGTTAAGTGGGTGAATTATTTTCTATACATTAACATTCTATACATTAATGAGCAGCCAATAGGAAAATGCGATACATTAAGATATCACAATGCCTGCATACCATTGGCAACAAAAATATCACTCTGCCTGCAAAAAGGTTAAGATAAAATAGTCTTCCTGAAACAAAGGGATGCAAGTTTGTCTTATTGGGAAAATATTTAGTTTTGATGCATGTTATTTACTGATGGCCATAAAATAAAAACCAAGTTGTTGGGGATTAACAGAAATTAAGATGAAATGAGTAAAACAAATCAATAATATATATTTAAATATTGATAAAAATGCTTAAATATAAAGAAAAATAATTCTACCTAGTCTTTTCTGATTGCTCACCTTCTGCAACAAAAAAGTTGTCTATGGCTAAATCAGCTAAGCCACAGTTATGCACTTAGTTTTAAATCCTATTCCTGCATAACATAGTGATATTTAATGTACACTTTTGCTGTTTTTTATTTGTAAAACATTTTCAAAGTTCTTAAAAACTTCATTTTTAAATATTGCTGTCTGATGATCTCTAAGTGATTATTATCAATGCTGAAGAATGTTAAGGGCATCTTTTTTTCTTTTAAATATAATTTTAAACATCTTAAATCATACATGATAGTTGAGCTAAAAATGGAGTAATAACAAAAAACAAACATATAATGATACATATGAAATAAGCCAGAAACTGTTTTATAAAATCATGTGCACACACACACACACATATATATATAATGTACTAGAAGTCATTTAAGAGATAACATTTTTAGTTTGATTAATTATAATAGCATGTCATCCCATCTAGGATTATTTTAGGTTTAAAAGTTAGGAAATCACATTATTATTTATATATTTTGTGTAGTTGTTTTTGTTTTGTTTGCTTTTTGTACATGTTCCTATGAAATGCAAACAATTTTTAGATGGACCATTTGTAACTATAGTTATTTGTTGAAGGCAATTGTTTGGTATAAGGCCTTAAGTACTTTTCTTTATGTTCCCTCATGGCTGGCTTCCCACATTTGGGTGTTTAATTGATTTTAATGGCATGTCAGCCTGTCTAGGGCTATTTTATGCCTAGAGATTAGGGAACCACATACATGGTGCATTCAATAAGTTTCCAGACATTTTTGTACAGGCATGTAAAATTGTCATAGACTCTTGAAAATTCCGTATCTTATTGCTATACATCTTATAAGATGACTGACCAATTTTTATGATTTCAGCTTCAAATGAACAGCTACAGTAGCAATTGGAATACACCCTACTAAAGCCTGATTATCACAGCTGGTGAATTTCAAAAATGCAATCTGGACGTGAGGACACTTTACAAGAATGATAAGCAATAAAATTCTCTTTTAAACTTGAAAAAAATGCCTCAGAAAAGTATGGAATGCTTCAGACTGCTTTTTGACCATCTTGCATGAATCGAGCATCAGTTTTTGAGTGGCATAAGAGATTCAAGGAAGGCAGGGAGTCTACGAAAGATGATGAGAGGTGTGGGAGGAGTAAGGAAGTCAATATACCAGAGTTGATTGGCCAAAGGGTTAGGGTTAGGGTTAAGGTTACTATGTTGAGGTTTTAAGGGAGTTCAGGATAAGATTTTGTCAGGAGAGGCCAGCACTCTTCAAATCGGCTCAGTGGCATTTCCACCAGGACAATGCACCAGTCCACAACTCCATCCTTGTCACAGACTATTTGACCAAGATGGGCATCAAGACAGTTCCTCAGCCTCCCTATAGTCCAGACCTTGCTCCCTGTGACTTTTGTTTATTCCCTAAGCTCAGAGGCAGTCATTATGAGACAATTGAGATGAAAGAGGCTGTGACGAAGGTCATTGATATGCTTACACAAGAAGACTTCCCTGGGGTCTTCCAGAAGTTGTTGGAATGGTACAAGTGCATTGCAGCCGGAGGAGATTACTTTGAAGGGGACAAGAGTTTCATGTGTGTACTATCAATAAAAGTGCCCATACGAAAAAAGTCTGGAAACTTATCTAATGATCCTTGTACATTATAAATTCATATTTACATTTTTTATGTAGTTGTTTCTTGAGATTTTTTTGGCTCACAGTTATGATATCAAGTATTCCAATCAAATACAAATGATTTATACTCAGTTGTATTGTTTTAAGTATTCCTATGTAATACCAATATTTTCAAGTAGATATATTTATTTAATGATAATCATTTGTTTGCAAACAATTATTTGGTTTCATCTAACTAATAATTTGTAAACTATTATAATTTCAATTAATTATTCTTAATACAAATAATTTACAGTTATATTCTTATCTAATACAAATAATTTTCAAACAGATTTATTTGACCTTTTAATGGGACCCTAACGGGTACTACCACTCTGGGTCAAATGATTATGAAAGAGTATTCTACACTCCCCAGATATCCAGAACTGGAGCCTCTTAAATGCTGTAAAATGTTATATCCAAGACACCCTTTCCTTGGCAGGAAGATTTTATCCCTCTGATGGGGATATAGTCAGCATATTCTAAGTCCTCCTAACAGAGCAGAACATTCTTAGAAAAGAGCCTAATATAAGATATACAATTGTTTTGTGGAAAACATAAATTCCAAGTGTTGATTCCAATATGTTATTTCCTTGTATAATATTTTATTTCAACTTCCATTATTATAAAATAAATTTGTTGACTTATCAAGCAGAGCCAGTCTGACCATGAAATAGGTTTATAGGCAGTCCAAGGTCACACTTGGTTTCACCTTTTAATAACAGCTCTTGTGCATTCTGATCAATTTAAGAGGAAATAGCTAAGGAATTTAATTAGTCTCTAATCATGACCAAGTGGAAAGAGCTGGTCACTGCATATACTATTAACACTGTTTTTTATTGAATTTATTTTACAGATAACATAATCTGAAATCAAACTTTCTTTCTTGGTGTTGTTTAGAGATAGAGAAGATATTTAGTTGAGTCCCCACTCACCAAGAATCAATATTAGCATCAGTATATATATATATATATATATATATATATATATATATATATATATATGTTTTAAATTTCTATATAAAATATACTTGAGGAGTTACCATATTCTTATGTTACAACCAACACTTTGGTTTGGTTTCTTTTGTTACAACCAAAAGTATTGAATGTAACAAAAATATGGTAACACCCCAAATATACTTTATATGGAAACATCAAAGAAACAAAAATCACTCTTTTCAGCTGCTTCTCTCCTTAGTAAATCAAATCAAAATAGAATTATGTAAGATTAGAAAATCCAACAAAAGATCGGTTATGTTCTTATTTACCAAGTTTAGCAAAGTCTAGCAAGAAAAGATTTTAACTGGAAAAACAGAATTATGTTTCACTCTAACCACTACTGGAATAGAAAATCCTACTATCTCAGCCACAAGATAAATGCTTTAAGTGTGGTACTAGGCCACAATAGTGGAGCACCTGGTATGATCTGAATGTGTTCTCTATGGTAGGTACTCAAAAGACAATCAGGACAATAAATATTGGTTTGGTTTGGTTTGGTGTTATGGCATATCAACCATTGTAGGTTATTCAATGCCAAATCCTGTTCATACATATATATTAAATATATATGATTGATAGACATATTTTGTTTATAACATTTTTAAACAAACTTGAGCTCATTTTTTGCACACAGTTTAATGGTTTCAAGTAGTGTTATGGGTAACTAACAATTCAATTAAAAATCAGTCTTTTGTTTACACACAGTTAAATGATCAAACAGTTCTATTTCAAACAATTCAAATTAACACAACTCATTTGTTATAACTCATTTGCTTAAATGTCTAACAGTTCTTATTAGCATTACTTATTTGCTTAAATATCTAACAGTTCTATTTGACCCATAGTTAGGACCCTATGAGATGCTACCACTCTGGGCCAGAGTGGACCTGGGAGTGATGGCAATGAAGGGATACTCCACATTCTCCAAAGCTCCAGTATTACTAGAGCCTCACCATCAGATTGTTTAGTGTCATATCTTGGACACTTGTTGGGGGCAGGGGCCTTACCCTCAGCAGAGATGCAGACAATGAATAGAGCCTTAGATAATTTCAGTTACTTTTTGGATAAGGTTTAGTACCAGGTGACCTTTCTAGTAAGACCAGAAATTAGGATTATTAAAAAAATGTTGGTTTTGTGATAAAGTACTAAAAAGGAATTGCTTATTATTGCATGACCATCATATAGAAACCAATCTGTAATTAAGCTATAAAGACAAGTGTTGAAAAATTTGCTCAGCACTAAAAAAACAAAAATAACCAAAAAGTGTTTGGGCGATTGAACCTCTTAATATTTTTTGTAAACACAACATTTTGTTTGCCCTGTCAATGAAGCAAGACCCTCCCCACCAATAACAAAAAAATGTGCCTGATGGTGAGGCTCCAGTTCTGTAGATATAAGGAGTGTGGAGTACTCTTCTTTGCCATTAATTCATGTTCCACTCTGACCTGGAGTGGTAGTACTTGTTAGGGTTCCATCTATGGGACAAATAGAGCTGCTTAAAAACCATTTGTATTGTATTTAATAGGACTGTGTGCAAAAAAAAACTCTTAAGAAACAACCCCATTAAAAATGTAAACATGAACATATAATGAACACAATTCCCAAATCCTGAGGCATAAAATAACCCTAAATGGGTGGACACACTGTTAAAATCAATTGGTCAACAACATTTTGATTGATTTGTTCTTCAGCACTTATCAGGGGTATAATCTGAAAGAATTCATTTTTCTACTTGGATTATAAACTTTCTGAAGGCTGAAAAATAGATTTTGTTGTAATTTTTACAAAGATTCCATTCTAAACAAGGCTAAATTGGCTCCTATTCAGCAAAAGGTTATGATGATATGGCAATGAATAGAAAGAATGATTAGAAATTGGGGATTGAGTAAAGATGAGAATATGAATGGATAGAGAGGGAGTAGCTCAAACATTTAAAGATTGACACCATCAACAAAAGAAGAAATTCAATGGTCCAAATAATTTCTTCTCAAAGACGAAAAAAATTAATCCTACAGATTTCTTTACTAAGTTTTATAATCAATTTTCATAACTTTTTATCCAACTGGTGCAAAAGAAGTTAAGGAAAATGGAAAAAATATACAAAAAGAAATATGTGGAATAGTGAAAATATTTCATTGAAGAATCTCAAAATAACTTCTTTTTAAATCTTTTCCTCTACTTATATTGCAGGATTTCAAAGACTTATCAGATAAATTGTATCTGTAGTACCAAACAAAGTCAATTCAATACTAATCTAATGATCAATATTACTCAATTCTGTTCAAGATTCATTAACTTTCATAATTACTAGAATGCTTATTTGCTTCTTAGATTCATAGTCAATATAAAATGACAATATTTTATCTGTTTGCTTCTTTGTCAACAATAAAGATAAAACAATAGTTGTTTGTGAGTCAGTTTTGGCTGAAAGTTATATATTTTTGGCACTCTTCAAAGTCTGAGCTTACTTTCAACAGTTTGCAAGATAAGTTTAAGAACTAGCCAAGAATAGACAAAGAATTATTCCACACCCAGGTCTCAGTTTATATATAATCTAATTTCTCTTCCTTTTTTTTAACAAAACCTTTTTCTTAGATTGATAATAACTACCATAATTATTCATGTGTAATACACAAATTTTTCCTCATTTTTATGCCTAAAAGTTAGGGTGTATATAATGTACACCCTAACACAAGAACTAAATATCTTTGTTCTTTTTCTTTTGGCCACATGCATCACCATATTTAGGACAGTATGACTGAAAGTAAGTTATACTAATGGCCCAAACTAATTAATGTGTAACAAACACTTCTGTTTTATATCCCAACAGAAAAAAACCCTCTGGAATGTGTTTGTTTATAATTTGTTTCTTCTATTATGAACTTATTTTCATTGAAAGTTTCTTACATTTTTGTGTGAACATTTCTTTGTTTTTGCCCTAAATACTATGTAAATTGTGTGTTTCAAAATGTTAAATCTACAGCTACTAATTCTAAAAAGTCATTGCGTATAATACATGAGTGATGTTTTTTTCAGAATTTCATAACCAAAATTTAAGTGTGTATTACACAACTAATTATAACAGTATTTCTGTACCACATGTTATGCTTCAAGATTATAAATAAAAATCTTTCAAAATTTAGATTGGTATTTGCAGGAGTTTTAACTGCCATTTTATTTATAGCAGTTAATATTTAAATTGTTATCAAATAAGACTCAACTTAAATAAGCTAACCCACAGCATGCACGTCTTGGGTATGATACTAAACTGCCTGTTTCTGGAGAGTTGAGGAGTGTGGAGTCACTCAATCATTGCCTTTACTCTCCAGTTCACTCAAACCCAGAGTGTTAGTATCTGTTAGGATCCCACCCATGGGTAAAATAGATCTGTTAACAAATTATTCATTGTGTATAAAAAAATCAACTTAAGGAACAACTACATAAAAAAATGTAGATATGAACATACCATGAATGTGATTCCCTAACTTCCTGGCATAAAATAACCCAAGATGAGTTTCTATGTCAAAATAAATCAATCAAGGAACATATTTGCATCCCATTGTTATGTTTTAAACAAAAACAACTTTATTAATTTAAATAAAAAAACAATAGTAATAGCATCATTACCACAACTATTTAGATTGCCTTCAATGAAACTGGAATACATACACATGGTAAATAGATGTTAGTGAATCTGATGTTATTTTAGTCTCTTTTGAAGATAATGCCCCAACTCTGATTATACTACAAATAAGATTTATTTTCCATAAACATGCTAACAGACCTCATTAACATTAAAGGGATATAATTCATTTTTACTGGCTAAGAGTGTTTTAAATCCTTTTAATAAACCTGAAAAATATGTTAACATATTTAGGGGTGAATATATTGTACCTGACCAACATTTCTAATATTTTTACTCCCTGCCCCTAGCAGAATTTTTTTCATGCTTTTGCGGGGAAAAAGAAAAAACTGATACATTATTAACCTGTTCACTGCTATAGACAATTCATTTTAATAAGTCATACATCTAGTACCAGAGACAAGATAATTCATTCTATGATAATGTGTTTTTCTTTTACAAAATGGCAGCATCTACCTGAACAAAGGAAATTTTGTGCCTTATGCATAGATCCATGTTTTAACATTTTAACAGGTTGAGTTAAGTTTGGAATGAAATCTAACAGAATGAGAAAACAAAAGATTGACATGTTTCACAAGAAGTCTAATCAGATTTTCCAAACTTTTTTCTCATATTTCAGTGTTACATTTAGATATAATTAGTTGTTTTATATGAAAATAAAACCATTTTAAACTAACTTTAATTTTCATAACAAAGAAAGATTGAACATGATTAATTTTTTTTTAGCAGGGAACAGGTTAAATGGTGCAGACAATTCATTCAACAACACAAATGGTAGGATGACAGAAAAACCTTTTAAGAAAAAAAGCAGCATTTTTGTTAATAATATACGTATAAAAAACACAAAACAGACAATAAAATGCAGTGGTCAAAAAGCAGGTCTTAAAAGCAAAGGACAAAGCATTTGTGGTTCACTGGACACTCCCTAAATACAGCCTTGTGCCAGATTTGAATTGGTCTCTTTCAATACATGCTGAAAAAATATCTATATATTTAGGTAAATATTCAATGTAATACCATAGTATTATTAATATTTACTAAGTTTAGTCTGACACAAGGCTAGTGTGGAGCACCCATTAAGGATAAAAATTACTGCATTAGTTCTGATAATCATTGTTCTATGGTGAAGTATCCTGCAAATTGTATCAAGAATCAAATTATATTAATAAGTTTTCAAAAACAGAAGTAGAAAAAATTATAAAAAGTGGATTTAAAGAATGAACAAGAGAAATATTATTTTGACTAATATCCTCATCTTTGAAATTTTATAACAGTGTATTCTTTATCCTTCACCAGTCTATGTTGCATCTGATAGCACTTTAGTATCATCAGACTTTTTTTTCTTTCTTTTTTAATCTCATAATTTCCAAGCAGTATGCTGACATAGTAAAATCTAATCTTCCTCCATTTAAAAAAATGTGTGTGACCAAGATTTTTTTAAAACTAACTCCTACTATAGATATAAAATTCTTTTACAATTCTATTGGTTTTCATATAACATAAAATCAACCCTTTTTTCTTTTAATAAACTCCAATATATTATCTCCTTCACTTTTTATATACTTTTCTAGAGCAAAACATGATAAAAGAAACAGATATAGTTACTCATCTAAATAATTTCTGGAATAACAAAAATGCCTTCTCATAATTTGTCAAATCAAATTCCTAATTCAACCGCATTTAATCCTAAAGAAACTACATTTTACCATATATAATGATCAAAAATTTTAGAGGGAAAATTATGTCAGATGATCAAAAAAATGAGAACATATTTGCTTTGTTGAATCTAACAAATTCAGACATGTGAAATACTAGCTTACTTGTAGATCAACTTTGTGAATCATTGAGTCATGGGTTTTATCCTGTTTTACTATCACTTTATTTTAGGCCTGAAATATACTGTGAGAGAGAAAGATATTCAAAAGTATCTGGTGACACTCAAAGAACACTAGATGCAACACACAACTTGACAAATCTAAAGAACTTATTTGCCAAAATGTGGACACAACAAAAACAAAGAAAATACTTATTCATAGAAAAAAAAGCTGTTAATAATAATAATTACAATACACATTGCATGAAACATTCCAAGTTTTTGGTTTCTTTTAACCATTCAATCTTTTCTTAGACTGACATACCAACATTTTCTTTTACAATACCCATTGACACTTGTATAAATTCTAAAAGAACCATTGCTATAATTTAATGTAAGCAAAATTTACCTACACTAAAAGTACAGATATATTAATTGCCAGAATATTTTATGCTGTATTTGTAACAAATTTTTTTATTTTTATCAAGTTTTATTCTGAGAAATTAATTAAAATTTTGACTGAAAGATTTGCAATTTCTTGTCAGTAATTCTTTACTCTGATCAAAAAGGGTTTTATTTTTCTATTTCATCAAGTGATTGTATTAGTAAAAGCTTTGATGTACAGTATAACCTCTAAATAAGTGGAACATTATACCTTAAAATATAAAACTGATATTAGATATTATTGACAACCAAACTCTACAGCATTGAAACTCTGTAACCAAACATATGAATATACAGCAATTCCAAAATAAGTACAACCCTTATGTAATAACATTTCAGTCCTCATCAGGCAGTCAGATGGCATTTGAATTTTTGCTGAGTGCAATTCCAGCTTTTTTGTCTGTGATAGTCAGAAACATACATAGCATAGGTATATGAAATAATTAAAAAAAAAACTAAATACCAAATTCGAAATGATTTGCAAACCTATTTATTTTAGAATATCTATTTTTCTCTCATTGGACCAACAACAATATTATATATATATATATATATATATATATATATATATATATATATATATATATATATATATATATATACACAGTAGTGGCCATAAGTTAAGGAATGGAACAACAACAAATATCTAAATGATTGTTACTTGAAAAAATTTGCATGTACACTAATGAAATTTTCATGAAATATACTTGGAACATATATGCATTTATTACATATAAAGTTTTCTAAATTTTCTTTTACAGTAAATTAATAGTCAACAGAAAAACAAAAATATACATTTTGCCCTGGTCAAAAATTAAGGAATGCATCATAAATCCTTCTTAGATCAATATATAAACTAAAGAAAAATTCAATATTTTGTGAATTTTCCTTTGCATTGGATTACCTCATTGCATCTTCGACCACATGAGCAAATTAACTTCTTTCAAAAGGTGGTAGTGATACTTTCCCATTCTTCTTTCTGAAAACACCATAAGTAAGTTGGCGAACATAGTTGAGGGTGACCATTTTTGATAGCTACTACACCAAGGTGTAGGGGAGAGTGCTACTCCTTTCCCTGGATTGCTCCACTTTACATTTGATTTGTACCTTATAATGCAGAGTGTTAAGCAAGGAGGCATCAAGTACCATTTTTTGAGTTTTTGGTATGACTCAACCAGGGATTGAACCAAGGTCGCCCAGGCCATTGGCAAACACTCTAACCATCAAGCCAATGTTTGGTTAGAAAACCACCATAAATCAAGGATTTCTGTTTTGAGCTTTCTCTCCTATGATTTTCCATACATTCTCTATAGGATTCCTATCTGGGCTTATCAGTGGCCACTTCATAACAACTATTCCTACCTCTTCAAGTGAATTTAACACAGTTTTAGCTTTGTGGCAAGGTGCATTGTCTTGCATAAATATTGGAGTTTCGACTGTCCCTTCGGGTAAATGAGGAAGAGTATGCGGGCAAAGAAATTCTTTATAAACACTGGCACTAATATTACCATGAAAACAAACAATGAGTCCTACTCCAGCAGAAGAAATCATCCCCCACACCATTACGCTCTCCACTCCAAATTTCACAGTTTTCTTAATGCATTGAGGAAATAAGCATTCCCCATTTTTACATCTTACAAACTGTTTACCATCAGATCTAAACAAGGAGAATTTAGATTCATCACTAAAGGGAACCATATTCCATTGTTCCTCTGTCCACATGATATGCTCTGTGGCAAAATCAAGACAAAATTCTTTGATTTTTCTTTGAAATCAAAGGTTTGTGACATTGAATCTGAGCCACTAGTTTTTCCTTATTTAACTTACAAGAAACAGTTTTTCTAGCAATTGGCTTTCCTGTTTGCTCACAAAATGCACAAGAAATAGATGTTGCTGTATCGAAATGGTCTTTTAAAGACATTTTAACAATCATTCAATCTTCCCGTTTGGTAATCATAGGAGGCCTACCAGTTCTTGGTTTTGATTCAAGAATCTTCTCAGCTTTAAATCTACTGATTACATAGTAAACAATGCTTTTTGACCTTTGTACAATACCAGCAATTTCAGAATATAATTTGCCTTCTTCATGATTTGCCAAAATGAACTTTTTTTCTTCTCAAGTTAAACAATTAAATGCTTTCACCTCCATCTTGCTTAAAAATAGTTCCAAGGATGTATGACAGTTGACTATAAATCAAAATTAGCAAACAAGTTGTTTAAAAATTACCTAAATTAATATAATTTAACAGCATTCCTTAACTTTTGACCATGGAAAAATGTATATTTTTGTTTTTTTAGTTCACTATTAATTTATTGTAAAAAAAATTTAGAAAATTTTATATGTAATAAATACATATATGTTCCAAGTATATTTTGGGAAAATTTCATAAACATATAAGGAAATTTTTCAAGTAAAAATCATTTAAATACTTGTTCCATTCCTTAACTTATGGTTGCTACTATATATATATATTATTGTATTGTACTAATTTAGAGGGCTATTGCAATGCAAAATAATAATTATTTGAGTCTAATTTTTAATTTTTGAATGAACACAAGGTTCATCGTGTTCATTTACATTGAAATAGCCCTCTAAATTACTATACTACAATACAATGAAATAGTTTGTGCAGTGTTTCAAGCAAATTACAAAATACTATATATATATATATATATATATATATATATATATATATATATATAAAATAATGTCACCAGGCCACAATAGAGACATGACATGAGGATTGATATCATTAATATAGCTCAGTATTTCTCAATTAGGATCATATAGTCCTCTTTGAAGAAGGCCATAGACTGATAAGAGGAACCCCAAGAGTGGTCTAATAAAAAATATGTGACAGGAAACAAGGAGAAACTTTCTAGGTGGGGTATAGATTCAACAAGATAGTTTCCTTGACAAAATCCTGAAAGGGGACTGATATCATGGCGAAAGTTGAGTCTTTCATTTATTTAATTTAGAACTAGATATAATTAAACTCTCAGAAAAGCATCAAACTCAAGGATCATATTAAATCTGATAAATCTTATGATTTCATACAATCTGATTTTTCATATTTCTATTAATTGGACTATTTACCCTCTCTTTTTTTTCAAGTACGCCCTGAACCTCTCTGGATGTACTCAACTAGTTGCAGAGCTACTGTCCAACGTCTATTAGGAATCAAATATGAATAAGGTTGTTTTTATTGTTAAACTGAACACTAATGTTCATGACAAATTTCAAATTATGAAAGTAATTCTATTTGAATTCTGATATACATTAGATATCAGCTGCTGCCCACCAATAGAATAACAGCCCAGTTGGTTGAGGCAGTAGAATACACTGATCACATCTCTGCATAGAGTGTCCTTGATATGGCACTAAACTGCATCTGATGGTGAAGCTTAAGTCCAGGAGCTTTGGGGAACGTGGAGTACTCCTTCATTGCCATTACCCCTAGGCCAATTCTGACCTGGAATAGTTGTACCTATTAAGTTTCCATCTATGAGTAAAATAAAAAAGTTTAATCATTTTCTTTACTTCAAACCATATAACTGTGTACAAACAAATGACTGACATTAAATTGAATTATTAGTATTACATAGTAATACTTGGTACAATTCAACTGTAAATGCATGCAAATGAATTAATAATGTTGAAGAGAATTACTAATGTTAAATAGCAATACTTGAAACCATTTAACTGTGTGCAAATAAAACCATTACTGTTAGATAGAAATACTTGAAACCAATTAATTATGTGCAAATAAATGAGCTCTGGCTTATTAAAAATTGTTACTGAAAAACTTTTCATTGACAGATCATATATATATATATATATATATATATATATATATTTAAGTTAATTTTATATATACATTGGCCTAGGGGTTAGAGTGTTCGCCAATGGCCCGGGAGACCTGGGTTCAATCCCAGGTCGAGTCATACCAAAGACTCAAAAAATGGTACTTGATGCCTCCTTGCTTAACACTCAGCATTATAAGGTACGGATCAAGGGTAAAGTAGAGCAATCCAGGGAAGGAGTAGCGCCCTCCCCTACACCTTGGTGTAGTAGCTATCGAAAAGGGAGCCTTCGGGTTACCCTCGACTATGGTCGCCAACTTTACTTACTTACTTATATATATATATATATATATTTATATGATTTTATATATATGTATATATATACAATTTATATATATATATATATATATATATGTAATTTGGCATTAAATAACCTACAAGAGTTGTTATGCCATAAAACGCAACCAACTAGTTGAATAAATGCAGCATCAGAAAAAATCTGGAGAGTAAATGGCTGAAACAACATTAAAAAAACAAGAGGAAATAATCCAATCAGCAAAAATTATGAATGACAAAACCTAATAAATTACAAACAAGTCTTTTTCTTTTTTTTTTGTCCAGTATGTTTGAATGCTCAAGTATTATTGGTGTTTAAAAATAAATTAATTTCAATAATTCACTGATATACTCAAACTAGTATTCTATTCTTGGCTGTTGCTATAGTCACAATGTTTTGGTTATAGTACCCTTTAACCTTTAAGATAGTTACTTTAATCAGAAAATATCAATGAATAATCATGATTCCTCATCTGAAAGACTCCATTAAAATAAGTGTCTATCTGTTCATTTATTATATCTTTGTAAACTGAGAAGAACACTTAAGGGAACTGAAATGAGTAAAAGATGAGCCAAAGTTGCCTTAAGACATAAGGCTTTAATGTACAACAAAGAAGGACCGGTTCTTCTACTGAAGAGTTCCTGGACAAGGGCAGATAATACATATTAAAAGAAAAGTTCATGCAATGTTCAAAAAGGGAGGTAATACAATATTTAGGCAAGAATATGACATTCTCCCAGCCTTATAAAATTGAGTTCCAACTCTTGAAAAAGGGAGATAATATATATATATATATATATATATATATATATATATATATTTTGATTTAATTTTATTCCAATGAATACTGTTTAATAAAGCACTAATTTTAGAGTTCTCAATATCTAGTTGGTTTGTAACTCTCTTGAGTACAACATCTCAGTACTTCAGGGGTTTCTGGAACCTATGAAATTATTTCAATTTTGGTTGACTGTTGGCAGCTTTCCATTCTTTCTGTTTCTACACTGTTGTTTCCATCAATTTCTGTGATGTTGTTTTCAGTTATTGTAGTATATTGTTCTTTGGTTGATGTAATGATTTTCTCCCTATTTTCTGTAGTGTTGCTGTCAGTTGTCCATCTATTAGAGTGACATATTCCCCATCGGGGCTAAGTCATGTATGGAAACGATTGGTTTTCTTCCATCAACAAAACGTACATGTGCATACTGCAGGTTTACCTTCACTAATTGCACTTCTTCAACTAGAGGATCATATTTGTTGGTACTAGCATGATGTCACAATAGTACCAGACCTTGTACTGCTAACCAGGAGGGTACAGAGATTGTCGCTGATATGAAAAAAGTCTCTCATGAGGGGTTGCATTAGTTGCAATATACAGCAGAGATCTGATTACATGTAGTACTTCAGGAAGAACAGTTTCCCATTGAACTTCCAGCAGGTTTCTAAAAGCAAGAGCTAGTCTTAAGTGTTTCCAGACAATGCCACATTGGCCATTACCTTGAGGATTATATGGAGTAGTCTGCCTGGTAGCTATGCCTAGGTTGGTAAGGTGTTCTCAGAGTTCCTTGAATATAAATGAGGATCCATGATCAGTGTGGATGTAGGAGGGCATTCCCAACATCACAAATAGCTGACTCAGATATTTGATCACCATGTCCATAATCATATTTGGACATGCAAAGGCAAAAGAAAATGTGAGTACTCATCAATCACAACTAACATGTACCGGTTCTTAGTGTTGGAAGGAAGAGGTCCTTTAAAGTCCATACTGAGTTGTTCCATGGATTGTATGGCCTTGACAAGGTCAGCTGAATCTGGTAAGTGGAACCAAGGTTTCCAGTGAGCACATACAGAGTACTCAGTACATATTCTCTTTACTTCTATAGAATATGGAAGATTCCTGATTTTTACAAAGTGGGCCCATCTTGTGATACCTGGATGACAGAGACTAACATGGAGCTCATATAACTTTTCTTTACTGACCATAGCTCCACAATGTGCCCTTGATAGTGTATCAGAAGGGATTTGGCAATACATTATGTCATAATCATAGCACCCAAGTTCCATCTGCCATCTTTGGATCCTATTGTTCTTAATTTTTTCCAGTTTCTCATAGTGGAACATGTAATGCACTGCTTGTTGGTCAGTGACTATGGTGAACTATCGAGCAAACAGGTAGTGGGACCACTTTTAATGGCTTCCACAATGGTACAAGCTTCTTTTTCGACTAAAGCATGTTTACATTTCGTTGGAGTTAGTGTACATGAGAAAAAGACAACTGGACAACCTGCTTGGTTCAGTGTTGCTACGACAGCTGTATCCGAGGTGTCAGTTTCTATTATCAAGGAGATATTTTCATCTATGGAATGTAGTAGAGCACTTCCAATTTCATCTTTGAGATCATTGAATGCTTTCAAGGAATTTCATTTGAGAGAGGTGTCAGTAATAATCAAAGGCTTGATTTTATTGAAGAATTTCAGGATCCACAGAGAGTAATATAAGAATAATCCAATAACTCTACGTAAGGCTGTCTTGTCTTTAGGGATTGGTAGTTCTTTTAGTGGTCACAGCCTTTCTGCATCTGGGTTTATTTTTCCTTGTGATATAGTGTAGCCCAAAAAGTCAATTGATTCGGTCAATATAACAGACTTCTCATTAAAAATGAGATTATGTAACTGAACAATGTTTCTGAATTTAGTGAGATTTCATCATGTTCCTGTCGGGTTTTTCCTGCAACCACTATATTGTCAACATACGCATAGATACCACATAGCTTGTGTCATTTTATTATATTGTCAATTGTTCTCTGAAAGCAAGCTACTCCATTGGTAACTCTAAAGGGAACCCTGCAAAACTGCAACAGCTTTCCATTAACTTCAAAGGCCGTATATTGTTTATTTTCTTCCTAAATAGGTATTTGATGATAGGCACTTTTCAAATCTAAGGAAGTGTAAAATTTGTATTGCAAGATTTCTGATGCTAAATCATCCATCCTTGGTAAAGGGTATGTATCTATTTTGGTAAATCTATTGATGGTTTGACTGTAATCAACCACTAGTCTTTTTCTTTGGTGTTCATTAGAGACTATAAGAACTTGGGCTCTCCAGGGAGATGTGCTCTTTTCAATTGCCCTTCCTGAAGGATCATATCAATTTCAGATTGGATGAAGTGTTTGTCTTCATATATTTTGTAACAATGGGCTTGCAATTAGGGGTAAGGTTTGAGAAGAGGGAAAGGCAGTCGACTGAAGCAGATGGCACACTGCAAGTAGAAGAGTAGAAGAGTTAGAGATGAGGAGACTTTTTCTAGGCCTACCAAAAGTAAAGGATACGCTTGATTGATGGTTCATAAAATCCTGGCCCAGAATAACGTCACAGCAAAGGCCTGGTAACAGAAAGTTGAATATTTGAAAAGGACTCACCTAATAAATTGATGCTGACGGACCATTGTCTTTTAATGAGGTGTTCAGTGACAAAGAGGCCATAGAAACAGTCCCCAAGGTAGGGTTTATTCTTGAATTATACTTTTTTGCATAATCATATGAAATGAAGGATCTGGAACTACCAGTCTCCATTAATGCAGTAGCTTTATTTTTCCTGATTAATACAAAAATTGTGGCTTGTTTTTGGATCCTTGCCGAAGAAGCTGTTGTAAAGCTAGAAGTTACTTTTTCGGAAAAACATATGGAATTATTTATAACAATATCGAGTCTAGGAGTTTCAGTTGGAGTACATGCTGAAGCAGACATATGTGCTGGTCTTGAACAGCTGACTTTAGAGTAATGGGTGATTTTATTACATCTGTGACATGTGCTTTCTCTCACTGGGCAGTCTAACGATCGTGACAGGGTCCATTACAAAAATAACATTGTGATTTATTAATGTTAGGAGCAGTAGCACAGTTTTCTATCACAGATGTGTCACTATTTTCAATAGTAGCAGCAACAACAGGTTGAAAAGGTTGCAAGTAACATTCTGAGTTTTTCTATGCAGTATAGAGAGCTCTCACCTAGTCAATGGCAGTGTTTAAATCAAGGCTTTTATTTTCTAATAATCATTGCCTGATAGTGTTTGAGCATAGTCCTGTAATAAATGTGTCCCTAACACTATTGTTTCAGTTTTTCACTACATCCACAGCTTGGAAATTACATTCTTTCACTAATAGAAGTAATTCCTGGACATATTCATCTATAGTCGCCTGCTCCTTTTGTGTGCGTGTAGACAGCACATCTCTGGTAAAAATTTCATAGGCAGGTTTTATATACAGCTTTTGGAGTTGATTTATTGCTGAATTATAAGTAGTTTGTTCTGCTATATATTTGTAGATGTTTGGAGAAATTTATGTAACCAACAAGTCCAGTTTATCGAGGTCTTCTTATATTTCGGTCCTTTGAATTAGAGCTGAAAGAGTGTGGAGCCAATGATTAAATATCTTTGATGAGGAAGCAGTATTAGGAAATATATTCAAGTGTTCCACTTTTAAGATCTTGTACATCTTGATAATTTTGAGGATGATTTGTTGTACATTAAATTGAAATGAGTAAAAGATGAGCCAAAGGTACTTTTAAGTCACAAGGCTTTAATGTACAACAAACAAGGACTGGTTCTTCTACTGAAGAGTTCTGGGACAAGGACAGATAATATATATCAAAAGGAAAGTTCTTGCACTGTTTAAAGAGGAAGGTAATATAATATTCCAGCAAGAATATGACAGGAACAGTGATCACAAACAGTTGAGAATTGGTACTTTGGTCAATGTTTAGACTTACTAAGTTTAGGTTTTTGTGGCATAAGGCCTTAAATGTAAGAATCAATGGATATACTTAGGACAAATTGTAACAGAAATGAAACAAAATGTGTTTGGTAGGCCAACATATGCTGCATCAAAAGTTTACCAAAAACATTAAGTGGAACAGATTCAAATAGCCTGTTAAACTTTAATAGTTTATACCTGTCATAAGAGATCTACAGTCTGCTCCTCAGAAACTCCTGGAAGTTGTTTGATGTACCTGCAGATCTAGTTACAATATCACAAGGTATTCTTGCAGGAAGCATGGTTTGATTTGTTCTCTAGTTTGTTCAGCCTGTAAAGGTATGTGTGTCAACACAGCAAGTTTACCAGAGGAGACAGATTCTGAGTTTGTTTATGACCATCCTAGTAACAATGTGGGCAATACCAGTTGCAAAGCTGTGTTGAAACTGTGAAACTTCACAAATTTTGCTAAATAATTTGGCCTGACTGTACTATTTGTGTTTTATGTATGGCAGTCATGTGATAAAAAAAAACAAACTTCAAATGACAAAAATGAAATTTAAAAAAAAAATATATAGTCTGTATATGTTCGCTGACAATCAAAAAAATAGCCAAAATAACTTCTAAAGTTTGACAAGCTATTTGAATATGTTCCGCCCAATATTTTTTGAGTAAACTTTTGTAATATTATACATTACATATTGGTTTTTCAAAAACACTTTATTTCATTTCTTTTGCAAATTTATTCTGGGTCAACTGTATATTTTTAATAGATCACTCAGACTACAGTGTAAATTTAATTAGCATGATCATTACCCCATAATTGATAACAGTAATTGGAACTAAAATTGTCAGTCTAAATTATAATATTATGCAGTGAGGAGTCCCTGCAGCATAATAGCTAACATACAAGACTGTGACCTTATAATAAGTAAGTTCAAACTTAGTCATACTATAGCATTCACTTTCAGACTCATGCCCTTGTGAAAGGTTTGAACTACCTCATCTCCACAGCTATGGAGTATCACTGCTGTTCTTCTGCATGGATGGTTTTGGTTTTAAATAACTCACAAAAGTTGATGTGCCATTGAACAAGAGAGGGTCCCTGTGGTGTAATGGCTAAAGTGCTAAATTGCAGCACCAAAGTAAGTGAGTTCAAACTCTATTTGCATTACTGTTTTCACTTTCAGACTAATGACTCTGGGAAAGATATGAACCCTATTTATCCCCACTAGCCATGGGTTAAATAGTATGACTGCTGTTCTTCTACCAGAATGGCTTTGGCATTAAATAACCCATGAAGGTTCAGATGCTATTAAATAAAGAAACTAAACCCATATTATCCTGTAGTGATAAAGGGTGTGTTAAAAGTCTCCAGTATAGAAGATAGAATTGAACGTCTGAGTTCAAATTTTAGTTGAGTTTATATTCATTTCACACTAATGCTATAAAAAAAACATTGATAGAATGTTTAGACACTTTTATACCCTGAAAAGTGGGTGGATGAGTTAGCCCTTGAGCAAACATTTTTCTTATAACTATCTTATTTATCCAGGAAGTCACTGAAAAAAAAAACTTACTTCCATAGTTAACCTTGACAAGGATCCAAACAATATATTACTCTATAAATACAGTGTATTATAGTTATAACTAGTTGAAAGTAAATACAGTTGAACTTTAATGTAAAATATATTGTTTCATTTTGCAGTCTTGGTCCTCAGTGAAATTATCTGGGTGTTATCAATTTTCTTTTAATTCTTTTAAAGTTTTAGAAGAAGATGGTTTTCAGTTTATTATTATTATCATTAAAAGTTAATCTATCTTAAATTAAGGGATCTCACCAGACCTTACAATGAATACCCTTTTTCTATGTAAAGAACTGAGGCAAATCTGACACATAAAACAAACTATTCCATCAGATTAACCCAAGAATTCAGAATCAGCTTTTAGTTCAGAGTCAACAAAGTGACTAATTCTCTTGAAAAATGATCCTTTTATTGAGGTAGAAGAAAAAGAAAATATTACTTTGTCTAAAGTCAGTTTCAATCTATCTTACATTTAATTTTTTTATTAGCATCTTTTTTGATGGAGTGGTATCTTTCTTTAATAAAGATATAACTAAAAGTATGGAATAATGAAAATGCTAAAGTCCCTAAAACTTGTTACTAATCAACAAAATGATGTTTGGTAGAATAGAAGATGAAAAGTTTCACCAGACCCTCAGTGGCAGAAATGATACAGGCATTGCTACTTAACATATCAATCTCATATTTTGCACCAAAAGATGCAAAATATGAGTATTATATGGTAGTGTGTATCTAAAACCAGTTCAAATAGAATGGTACTGTCTTCTTCATGTTATGACTATTATTATGGCTGAACTAGTAAAAAAAAAGCCTCTTCTGAATGTTCAGCAGAGAAAGCTAGAGGCAATTAAGATGGATATTTTCATTTTATTTGATTAAGTTCTCATTTGGTCAATTTTCAAAGAGATTATAATATCTTCTTTAAGTGGTTCTATTAGGTCTGAAGACCTGTCAATTGGTTATTTTTGTCATCATTAGTATTTTCTATAGATCTTGAGGTAGAAGTAGTTGTTGTATTTCTATTAAGTATTTATGATTATCCCATATTTCACCTAACCCAGACTTAAGGATATAATGAGGGAGGATTTACCACAACTGTTCCAAGAATTAATTACCCAATTACTTAAAAAAATGTTGACCTCTTGGTTGTCATGCAGTATCTTTTTGAAAGTCTTAGTTCATGTCCCAAGTAATACTCCCTTGATTAATGGATACTATGTTGGAATCATATCTTCACAGGCTCAATGATAATACAGCCTAGGTAACTTTATCCTCCTCACTTTCTCTTCATATAGTATGTTCCTCGTTTCAAGTGTCAATTTAGTGACTTTTTCTGTATTCCTTCAATGAGTTTTCAATCTTCAATGAGTTTGGGAGACCAAACAACATTACTGAATTCTAGGTTAAGTCTTACCAAAGCAATAAACAAATTTTTCAACATCCATATATTCATATAATCTACATATTATAGGTCTAGAAAGATAAACTTTCTTGAACTTTAATCTTCTTTGAAAAATTTATAACACCCAATTAAGTAAGTGCAAAACAAAAGTGAATAGAAAATATGTATTCTGAATCACCGATATCTCCTAATATTCTTTGAGTTATGTAAACAAAAACAGTACCCTTTTCATGACAGCTTCTTGTAATATAGCAAAAAAAATAAGGAGAGAGAGAGAGAGAAAGAGAGAGAGATACTTGAGCATTTCTGAGCCTTTTGGGATCATGAAATAAAGAAAACAGACAAAAAACATAGTTTTATGTTTGAATACAGCCTAGTTGCATATAACAGAAGAGAAGACAGCAGATCTGATAAATTTTATATCTGAAATAGTAACAATTTTAAAATTTGCTAAAACAATTCACATATTGTCAAATTGCTTAGATAACTATATAAAAATGTCAACTTACTCTGATAAAATATCATATCTAACTGTATAAGTCCAAATCATTATTATTGCTAAGAAAGTGAATGCATAACTTTTTAAAAATTTTGTTCCTTTTTTTTAAATATGGAATAAAATTAAGAGATAAAGATTTGAAACTCTAATTACTTTTCCAAATAAATCTCATTCTCAAGAGACTTTTTTTTCTGAAAAAAAGTCATCAATCCAAAAAACAAACTTATTAAACATTGGGATAAATTTATTAAAAAGATTTAATACTGTTACAATCTTGTTTGGCATTTAAATCTTCCTTTTCTTTCCCCCATCCTACACAGCTATTTTTATAAAAACTTGTCATTTCTTTTTTTTTATGTTTTATCATCTATATTCAAATTCTTAGCATTAGATTTCAATGTCCATTCCCTCCAGAACTAAAGGAAGAGAAAATTTTTAATGTTAAATGCAATCTCAATTTGATATTAAAATTCAGACATATGTTCTTGGAAAGATTTTGTTTATTTTCCTTTCTTTTATAGTTTTAGATAAAAATCTAAAGCTGATAGTTTCAAGATGGCTTCTGAAACTAAAATTAGTTATATTCAACAACCTAAAAACTAAATAATAATACAAAAATGATTTTTTTCCTTTCAGTTTTATGCACTGATTTTTTGTTATATTTTTAGTAAAATATTTTGTCATCTCTATTTTCTAATGTAGCAATTGATTAAAAAAAAAAGAAAAAAAACTACTAGATTTTAGATAATATTTTTGACATTTTGTTTTCACTCAGACTTTAACTATTACTGAAATTTACTACACTATAAACAAAACAAAAATATTTCTGAGAACACAAGGCAAAAAGAGCCTTTAAAGTCAGTCAAAAACATCCTACTTGACTATTTTAGAATAAACGACTTCCTCATATTTTGCTGCTAGATAACCTTTTTATCCTCAGTTTCAGCAAAATTAATATATTAACTTTTTGGTTGTCTTGCAGAATCTTTTCAAAATTCTTAGTTCACATCGCCAAGTAATACTTCCCTGATTAATGGGTAGCAAATTGATGATAAAGCAGACAAGGTCACTTGATCCTCTTCTGTAAATCAAAAATATGCATTTGAAGTATAAAATTGATAATGTGGAAAATAAAATCGGGAAACCAAGTTCAATTTCTATCTGAAGCTGTGTAGGCATTCATTTTGTATCCATCTTTCCTCACACACACTTCCATTGTCAGATACTCACTGGCTTACAGCAATGACTGACAAAGAAATTTCTTCTCTGTAGATAATTTCATTCATGTTACTTGAATGGATTAATACTGCCAAGTAACTACCATTGACTTGCCCAGCATTTGATAACCTGAAAATCTCTCAGACCATACGACTAGCTGGCCAAACAACCATACTCTTTAAATAATACATTGCTGTTCACTTCAATATTTGTGCTATTTTCATTGGTCAGTTTTGTGCCATTTACAACCAACCAGGAATCCACTGTTGTAAACAAAACTTGTTTCTACTAACAGTTGGACATTAACCTTTAGCACTCTGTGGTTGACTTCATTTGCAAAGCAAAAAAGTTTTCTTATCATTGTAAGCAACTCTAATCATGAAACAATAATGTTTAGGTTTTACAGTTATGCTATGTCCCATAGCAACAGCAAAATAATCTTGACTGAAATTAGATTTATTAAATCATAAAGTGCACAAAAATTTGACCCTCTTGAAGAAAAAAAAAGAATACATTGAAAGGGAAAGTAATACTGTGAATAATACAGAGTGCTAAAGGTTAAGGTGGCAATTTGTTAATGAAATGGTATAGAATTGTTGCTCAAAGTCAAAAATGCATTTCAAGTCATTGTACAAAGAATTGGCTCAAAAACAAATTTAAAAGATTTATTTGCAAAATTTTCCTGTCAAAATGATTAATCAAATGGTAGGGTAGTTACTAAATATGTATTATTTCTACAAGAGTTATAAAAAAATTGCTTGAAAATCTTGTCTTAGATACTTTTAAAAGAATTTCTGAGAAAACTTGTAAAATTCTTAAAATGTAATAATCAATAAAGATTGAAAACTATAAAAACCAATGAGAAATTGAAATCACAAAAATGTTTGATAAAATGAAAAAGAGTAAAACTTGTTTTTCATTTGTTTTTGTTTTGCTTAATTTGAAAAAAAAAGTGTAAGGCAAGTGGAAAAAGAAATTGGAAGTATGGAAAAGAAAATGAAATATTTACTTCAAACTTTCAATAATTTCTTTTAATTTTTGTTCTGTAAATTATCTCCCATCATTTTTTGCCTGATTATTTTAGGAATGTACATTGAATCCCCTCTTTTCTGAGTTAGAAAAATTTGTGTATAATTTAAATTTTCCTATTCTTTCTTTAAAAAGATTATGAAAAGTTATTTGATAATCTATGGTTCCCTTTTTGTCTCATTTCTAAAGTTTAAAGTTTTTGTACTTATAATATGATATTTTTATAAAATGGAAACCTTTTTAATCATTCAATAAAGAATGCAAATTTTTCATATAAGTCACTTCCCAACTAGCAAAGATGATTTTAAAGAGTATTATTGTTAGCAAATGACAAGGTTTTTCAAAAGCCTCAAGGATTGAATAAAAATAGCTTTTAGGTATGTCAGTAGCTACATGGGCTAAGTATCAAAATATTATTTGCTTTTGTACTAACAGTTCTTTAAAGTTATATTAGATTTTAAGAAGACTAATTTATAAGCAGACAATATTATCCTTTTGTTATTTGTATATCTTCTCCCCCTTTTTACAATCTTGCTTTAAAAGGTTAAAATGAAACAAGTCCTTGTAAAACCACTATGAAAATTCATCTACTTTGTACCAATTATGATCAAATCTTTGACCGCTCAGGATTTTTGCAATGCAACTTTGGAGTGGCAAAATGTGCAGAGGGTTTGATAAAGCCATAATAAGAATGATTTTTTTTCTTCCTTCAAGTCTCAAGATGAGAAGTGATAATAAAAGAAACCCAAAGTAGAAATAGGCTCAAATGATAGCACTTCTCACCATGTGCTAAGCACTACAGGTGTCCAACAGCAGAAGATCAAATTGGGGATTTATATTTGTGTAGAGAGAGAAAGATGTGCATATTCTGCTCATAACAGGCTGAGTGTTGTTTGAATAAATATCATAAGGTAATTTTCTAATTGTCAGCTTATCCAGAAAATAATAGCAACTTTCAAATGATAGTTTTTTTTCCATTATGTTTGGAGGCTTTTATGATAAAAACCTACCTTGGAAATTATTTGGCATTTGTATATAATTTGCTATCAAAAAATATAAGTACCAATATTGAATTTAGATTTTATCAGAGTTTCTTTTAAATTTACAGTATAGAATGGAAAAAACTGAACCATTTTTTATTATCTTACGCACACATAGGAAGTGATTATTTTCTTTCATTATTGTTATTAATGTTCCCTTAGTAGTAGCAAAATGTTATGATTTTCAAAAAGAAAATTCTGAGAAATACCAAAAAATAGGAAATTTCTGAGAATTTTCCTTTGAGAAAATTATGACTTTTTGCTACAACTACAGTAACTTTAACAGCAATAATCAAGAAAAATAATCACTTCCTCTGTGTGTGTGTGTGTGTGTGTGTGTGTGTGTGTGTGTGTGTGTGTGTGTGTGAAAGCCATTAAAATTTGTGGCAATAATAAAAAATGGTTAAGTTTTTCCACTGTTTTTTTTTTATGGAAGAATTGTCCAATACTATCAGTCTTACATTAAACCTGAAATTTGGTTTATGTCACTATTTTCTACCCACAGTAAAAAGATTTAGATTATCATAAAGAATTTTTTGGATTGTTATCTACTTCTCTATCAGTTGCTTCAAGGTTATTGACTGATTCTTAATTACAGATGACTCTTTTTTGGATGAGTTTAAGTTATAATAGAAATCAGCATTTACTGTATGGTTTTATTTGAGAATTTTTTAATTTCCCCAATGGAAAGGGTAAAAAAAGGACATTTGCACAAAATATTTCACCCCATAATTAAAAAAGAGATAATTTTGCAATTTGACTTTTGAAAAAATGACCCGACATTTTCCTTTGTGAACCTTGAAAACTATAAAACTTTAAAAGAAGTTAAATGATATCATATAAGATATAAATAATCTTATTTTCTACTAATGGAAAATAAAATTGCAACACCTAAAACAATATCAATTTCAACTTATATACATTATGTGCATCATGTCTGAGTACTATTGATACAGCCCTTGTTTTGAAACCTGTGCTTTATTGATCTGTATATATGATCATTTGCTGTAATCCAGCTATATTTGTACATTTAATCTTTAGTATAATGGAACACACATTCAGAATGTTGCAATTTTATTTTCTGTATGTGCAATATGTATATATATATATATATATATATATATATACAC
The DNA here is from genome assembly GCA_963585895.1 of Sepioteuthis lessoniana. Lineage (NCBI taxonomy): Eukaryota > Metazoa > Mollusca > Cephalopoda > Myopsida > Loliginidae > Sepioteuthis > Sepioteuthis lessoniana. Next base: position 67,650,886 of record OY757910.1, on the reverse strand, counting down.
AAACAATTTTTTTCTTGGGAAATTACATGTTATCCACAAAATCAGCAAGCAGGGTTCAAATTCATGCTAATGCTGTTTGCATTTATTGTATGCTAATACACTGGGTCAAGGAGAGATGTGAATCCACCTCAATTTGCTTCAATACTAACTGGATAAGTGATTTTAGAGAAGAGATATGCATTGCCAAGTAACTCTCCATGTACACAAGGATGCCACAAAAGTTCCAGGATGGTAATCTAACAATCTATTAGATCATAAAACCAAGCAAAATATTTCAATTATTCATTGTCAGTTGTTTATTGAATTTTACAATCATCCACTTTGTCAGGCAAAAATACAATAGATGGAATGGATAGCACAAATCAGAACCACATTCAAAATCCAAAGACAAATGCCATTTAAAAATGGATTTGGATTCTAAAGAATAGAATTTAGAAAATAAACTGAAACATCAATTTCTGTCCAGTGTTTCCAAGACAGGAGGTGACCAACTGACTCCAATGCATGGGGAAGATCAAACAAATTGATTTATTTTAGACCCTATAAGAGGATTTAGTTCTCTTTATTTTATTCTCATTAAATAAACCTTCAACCAAGTTCAACATCTCTACCTGATATGTCAATCAAAATATTAGAAAATGCTATTTTTTTAAAGAGTGTCTTGCCAGAATAAAAAATCTCCCATAATTTTAGAAAACTTTTTATCCTTAAAGACATTAATTCTTTGAGGCAAAAGACAAGTGAAATAAAGAGGTGAGGCCACAATAGCATGAAGCCTGGCTCCTAGCAACAGCAGGGGGACAAAAAAGTGCTGACAAGAAATTTAGTCAAACCTACCAGGGACTTTTTTACTCTCTGCAAGACAAAATTAACAACCATAAACAAAAGGCTATCAGTTCAAGAAGAATTTTTTTTTAATTTAACAAAAGAACAAAAGCAAAGACACCCAAAAGTTGTGTAGCCATTTTTTTACCAACATTTGAATAGAAAAAATACATGATAAAATATATTTGTACCTGTATCTTACTAAAAATACAGCCTAGTTTATTAATTGATAGAGATACATCAGATAACATGAATTGTTTCAATGAGCATGTCCTCAACTAACAATTTTTTACCTTGCCTTATATTTCATGCATATGTTTGAAAAACTTTAACTTACTGAAAATATGATTATGCCAATATTAAAACAGTAAAGATGATAAGGAATATTTTTTACATTTTTTTTCAAATGTATGAGCTAAAAGTGATCACATTCTGAACTGCTAATGAGTAATGTTCACTTTTAACTGTGCGCACACACACACACACGCACACACACACACACACGCACACACACACACACACACACACACACACATATATATATATGATACAGTACAAAGAATTACTGGTATCTGATATTTGCTAAAGAATTCAGAGTATGTGAGTGTGTGTCTGCTTGTCTGTTGGTCTGCCTGTCATTCTGTCTTTATGTATGTATGTATGTATGTATGTATATAAATTAATGTATATATACAGGAATGTCTCATGTGATGATCTAATTTTTTAGTTAAAATACATGAAATTAATAGAGAGTGTTATAAGGAGATGAGAAGACATTTCACAGTGGGCCTTGTACTAAACATTGAATATTTTTGAAGATTGTTAGTTTAATAGGACATATGCATATTCATCTCAAACTTTTAGGAAAATACACATTTAAAAAAATATTTGTTTCGATTTTTTTGTTGAAATTTACAATGTTTTGAAGTTTTGACAATTATACAGAAAAGTTAATGGTAAATTTGTTCACACAAATTTATCATCAAAATTGTGGTGCAATCTTAAAAATGCCTTTCTCGTTGCGGTATTTGCTGATTTATACAACCACTTTGGTACATGCTGATTTAAAACAAAATACCATCACCGTTTCCAGAAATATTCTGATTTTTTGGACTGAAGGGTTTCGTAGTATCTTTTCATGACTATTTTAGTCAATTTTTACTTTTTATAACCAGCTTTTAAGGTAATGCCCCTCAAAAATCCCTATTTTAAGCATAAAACATATTTCTGTATATCTGGAAATATCTAGAAAGCTCAGAAATAGAACATACAACTATATATATATATATATATATATATATATATATATATTCTAAAACAAGAACCTACATGCTATCTCTTTAAAGTGACTTTACTCAGTTCTGCCTCAACTACTTGGAAAACTTCCATAATCAAAATTTTCTTTAAATTGCCAATATTTTATCACCAAAGTTGATTTCTAGTATAAATATCAAGTATATAATATAATTCCATTGTCAGAAGTACAAATTCAAGTCAAACTGTGTTTATTCATTTAGTTTTATGTTTAGTTTCAAGTGAGTGATGTGCGGTATACATTGCCAATTGATTTTGTGCAATGAGTTTTTTTTTAAATTTGCACTTTTGTGTGTGTCAAACATCTAATAAATATTGAATTCTTTCTAACATAAGCATATTTAGAGATTATAAATGGATTCTTGGTGAAATTGTAGCTTATAAACATATACCCATTGTATGGTTTATCATATCTTTTTGATGAATTTGCAATGTTCAATCCAAATATCCATCAAACAGCCAATTTAGCCCACTGTGTATTTATTTATTTTAGATTCACCAATGGCCCAGGAGACTGGAGTTCAATCCCAGGTTGAGTCATATCAAAGACTCAAAGAATGGTACTTGATGCTTAACACTCATCATTTTAAGGTATGGATCAAGGGTAAAGTGAAGCAATCCAGGGGAAGGAGTAGACTCCTCCCCTACACCTTGGTGTAATAGCTAATGAAAAGGGAGGCTTTGGGTCGCCCTTAATTACGGTCACCAACTTTACTTACTTTATATATATATATATTGGAAAATTCATCCACCAATTCCAACCTGAAACCAAGACACTTATCAGGAAACTTGAAAGGATCTTAATAGAATTATATAGACAAAATGTGTCTTTATTTTTAATTAAACATGCTTAAATGAAAAACTGCTGCCCAACTAAACACACACACACGTACACACACACGCACATATATATATATATCATTAGGCTGAACCTATTCATGAGAAAAAACATTTCTATAACATAATGAATATTCATTTTTCAACAAAATTCCCTTTTTTATCAATCTACTTAGATGCTTCTCTATAAATCACATAAATCTAACATATACACAGAAACTTTCAGATCAAAATTCAGCTTATAATTTGGTTAGGCTATATTGATTTAACACCAGACATTGACCAAGCAGTTAGAGTGTTCACCAATGGCCCGGGAGACCTAGGTTCAATCCCAGGTTGAGTCATACCAAAGACTCAAAAAAATGGTACTTAATCCCTCCTTGCTTAACACTCAGCATTATAAGGTACGGATCAACGGTAAAGTGGAGCAATCCAGGGAAAGGAGTAGTGCCTTCCCCTACACCTTGGTGTAGTAGCTATCGAAAAGGGAGCCTTCAGGTCACCCTCAACTATGGTCGCCAACTTTACTTTTACTTACTTACATTGATCTATCCACATTGAGACAAATACATATTCATGCACACACACAATATGAACAAAAACTGCTCAAAATTTGAACCAAATCTTCTGGGTTGCCTCAAAAAATTTGTATTTTTAATCATTAAATGACATTAAGAGCATTTAGTTTTAACTTACTTCATTCTCAAAAAGACAGCTTTTGGTTGTATTTTGACAGTTGTTTTATCAACATACTTTTTTTAAAAACTTTGCTTGCAGCTTATCAAAGATACTTTGAATGAACAATGTATCAAAAATGGTTTGTAAAGTCTGGAGATTTCTCACTCTACAATGCTTCATGTTAATGTTAGATGAGTTGATGATAAACAAATCAAACACGGTAAATCATTTGCACTAGTTGGGTAATATTAGTCATTTTGACATTTAGCTTTCACAGAAAAAAAACAACATAAAATAGAATTCTAAATATGATTTACAACTTAAATTTTATGAATGCTCTGTTTTTTTTTTAGATGACATAGATGATGAAAAGTGGATATTTTACAATGTGGAATGTAAGAGATTTTGAGTCAAGTGAAAAGAACCATCACTAACTAAGATCTGTTATCCATCCAAAAATGGTAATGCTATGTATTTGGCTTTCTAGAATGCCAAGATGTTACACACAATTGATTTAATACAGGGGTACCCTGCAGAAAGTAAACCTCTAATAGGCAGAGCCAAAAATTGCTTACTTCTATTGGCATTTCCCATCAGGGGTGCCTCAAGCATGGGGCAATAAATCCAGCCCTTACCCTCTTTTAGGTGAGGAGATATCCTACCTGGAAGGAAAGCCCTCCTGAAACTAAGCTGTTTTTAATTCTCACTCTGCAGATTTGAAAAGATTCTTTTAGAAAATAAAAAAAATATTTGTATTTGCTTCAAATAAGTACTGCTCCCAAATTAGACCAATAGAAAGTAGCAAGTGATAAATGCTGGTAGGAATTATTTAAAAGAAAGACTATAATATTCTATCAGGATAATGCTAGACCAGGTTCCTTAGGTGACTAGACAAAAATTGTTACAGCTTAGCAGGGAACCTTTTACTTATTCACCATTTTCAGCAAATGAGTATGACACAAGGATTTTTTGGACTGTTTTGAATAAATCCAGGACAGTAGCACCCTACAAAACAGTAGTTGGACAGCCACTTACCTCCCGTCTTACAAACCATCCAGTTAAATTCACCTTCTTAGTTATTTTACATTACTGATACAGACTATGCAGATGATCAAGCACTTCCTGCAAATACTCTTGCTCAAACCTAATCTCTGTTGCATGGCCTGGAGCAAGCAGAAAGAGGTATTAATCTCTAAGTGGACTCAGATAAAACAGTTCAAGTGTTTTAATCAAGATGGTGCCATATTCTCATTAAATGGCAAGGATCTGAAATTAGTAGACCTGTTCATATGACTTGATAGCAATATCTCATCTACTGAAAGCCATGATAACATACAAGTAGGAAAATCATGGACGGCTATTGACAGGTTAACAACCATATGGAAATCTGATCTCTTTGAAATGGGATTTGTTCCAAGCTGTAACCATGTCAATACTACTGTATTGTGGTACCACTTGGTATTTAACAAATGCTTGGGGAAAAAGCTGGGTGTGAACTATACAAGGATGCTGTATGATGTTTTGAACAAATCCTGGATGCAGTACCCAACAAAACAGCTGCTGTATGGCCACTTACCTCCCCATCTCAAAAACCATCCAAATAAGACAAGTAAGACATGCAAGGCAAGTATGGATGAATTCATAAGGGGTGTTTTTCCATGAACTCGAACACATGGACATACCAATGTTGGCCAACTAGCAAAAACTTACGTTCATCAGTTCTGTGCAGATACTGGATACTGTCCAGAGGACTTACCAAGAGCAATGGCTAATAGGGACAGATGGCAAGAGAGAGTCAAAGGTATCCATGCTATCATAATGAAGAATATTTGATAAGTTACAAATATGTTTAGTATACCTCCACATAAATCTCTATATCATTGCTTTAACAATTCATTCAAGGTGATTATAAACACAGACAGAATAAATGATGAGGTTCTATTACCAAGAGCAATGGCCAATAGGGACAGATGCCAAGAGAGTGTCAAAGGAATCTGTAATGTCACCATGCCATGGTGATGATATTACTATTTACTGTATTGTTTTTTTTTGAGTTTTTTTACAGAATTTTCCATTCCCATAAAGACTGCAAAATGTAATTCTTTGATGAGAAAGAAATTCTGGGAAGATGGAATATCAAATCTGCTAAAAAGATTTCTCTTTTCCTTGTATTTAATGTCTAAACAATTTTTTTAGCCATCCAGTATTTTGGACTTTCAGATTTGTTGTTAACCTTTACAAGCAAAAAACCAAGCAAAGGAACTTTGTGTATTCATTGTCAGAACAAAGATTGGAAAAAATTCTTTTTTTTTCTTTTAAAGTGTTCTCACATAAATTTTTTATCACAAAATCTAAAAAAAAAAAAACTGACAACTAAACATAGTCCAGATTAAAAGTGCAGCAATGGTAAACTTTTTTTAGGCCTTATTTTTCCAAAGCAGGTATAATTAGGTTATAAGAAATGTTTTAGTAAATAAGTCAACTGGCCAATTAACAAAAAATTTCAACCTGGAATAATATGGGTTCATATTTATTTTGTTAGCAAAATCAGATTTAATTAAGTAAAATGTCCGAGAGTTAGAAATAAGCTAGATATATATGCGAATGTGTCCCTGAAAACAATTTTGAATTTATTTAAAGTAGTTTATATCATGTTGTTTTGACACTATCATTGTTTTTGGGGTGAATTCTTTACCTTTCCTTAAGTGTATATTACATCGATTAATATTTATTCTTCTATCCTCAATCTTTACTCCTTAACAGATCCATTTCATACTGTTATGGGATCATTTAGGAGAGGGTGAAGGAAGGAAAAAATAGATTGAAAATAATATACACTTAAAGAAAAATAAAGGGTGGCTATCAAAACAATAAAAATGAACATACCAATCCAAATAATGCTTAACACTAAAACTGAAAAATTATCCTTTTTCTATTTTTAAAAGAATTCAAAATTTATTTTGTTGTGATAAATACAGTAGGTATTCTAAAAAAAAATTAAAATTCTAAAAAATATTTTCCTAAATCTCTTCCCCATATTTTCCTGTTAGCAGGGCTTAGAATATTCTCTGCAGAGGAGAAAGAAACCACCAAAATGAGGTGTCCTAGGTATGACACTAAATTGCATCTGATGGTGAGGCTATAGTTCTGAAGATCTGAGGAGTGTAAAGTACCTCTTCATTGCCATTACTTCCAAGTCCACTCTGATCCAGACTGATAGTACTTAGAGTCCAATCTATAAGTCAACAATCAATCAATCTTTCCCATAGATACAAACAATTTTAAATGCAGTGCCTATTGATTGACATAAAAGAAAGGACATTAGGATCAAAAGTTTTTTTCATTTTTCACAAATATCAACTCTCAAGTTTATTTCTTGTACACATCTAAAAACTATCTGTAATTCTATTCTATCAATAATATCATTATCAATAAACTAAAAAAGTGCTTGCTTATAGCAAGATCAATCAAAATGGTAATTTTAGGAATAATTCTGAGAGATAGAGATCAAGAAAAGTATAGAATTTATCAAACAACAAAAATGACAAAATACATAGCTAAAAAAGAATATATCAGTTCAAAAGGTTAGCAGAAATACAAGAAATAACAAATGTATTAACAAAAAAACTTGAGAGATGATATAGTGGAGTTTGCTGATAAGGCATAACAGAGATTTATATAATTAAGGTTCTCATTAAAGGAATTGATAAAGCTTTGTCCAAAATGGCTGCTGCTGATGATGATTATAAATACAAGTATTTGAACTCTAGTATTTTGATATTATTTTGAACTGAACTTCCAAGTTGCTGCAACTGCTCACAGAACTTAAGAAATGGAAATAGATGAAACTATTTTATCATACTTCCCAAAACTGATTTAAGTTTTTAAAGATGATCACATTTCCCTTGAAATAAAAGTACAAAAGAGGATAATCTCAGTTATTAGTTATGATATTTTAAACCACAAACTAGAAGAGAACCCAATTATCAAGACTTGAAAACTTTCAGAAAAACTAGGAACCACAAAAAATATAAACATTAGGTCTAAGGTAATTAAAATAAATGAAAATACTTTTTATATACCCTACTATATTGTTTTTGGTTTTTAGAATTCACTTTTTAGTTTTTTTTATTCTTCCTTTCCATGGTTTCGGTTTGGTTTGGTTTCTTTGTTTAATGGCATATCAACTCTTTTTAGGTTATTTAATGCCAAACCCATTCTCCTAGAAGAACAGTAGTGGTACTATTTAACCTATAGTTGGGAGGATAAGGGGGTTCATACCTTTCCCAAGGGTATTTGGCTGAAAGTGAACATAATAGTGCGACTGGAGTACGAACTCACATACTACGATTCTGTAGTCCATCATTTTAACCATTACACCACAAGGACACCCCCTCCTTTTAATGTGGAATATATCAATCCCATAGGAATACCATCATTGGGTGTTAAGAATATGCATTAACATATTAGTAACAAAAAGATATTTCCCACAACTGTTAGTGATCAGGGTTAAAGCCCATGTAAAGAGTAAGGATTTTGAATGCTGATTTTAAAAGCAAGTTCACTAAATTTGGAAGTCTGTAACATAATCCTCTATATTTTATCAGTCCTTATGACAGATTTATAATATATGGGATAATGAAAATACTTACTCTTAGAACTTCTGAAAATAAGGTGTTGATTAATTGGAAACATTATTCTCTAATTTCTATTATTAGAAGAACTATGGGAAATATATCACCCAGAGCATCACAAATAGAAATGGTAAAAAATTGTAAAAAGATATTCCAAGAAATGGATTTATAAGAATTACCAATGTCTTATCTGATTACACAGGATCTTCTAAAATATGTGAGAATATATAATTAGATAAAAAGAAACAAATTGGACCTAATACAAATAGTTTTTCCTCACCTATTTGTCTTCATTTTTATCATCCTTATGAGGAAATTATAATAAAGTTAGTCAACAATACAGCACAGAACAGAATAAAAAAATAAGACAATGTCAAAAGACTTCAAATGATACATTGCCTAATTGTGATTCATAGGGCCTTAACCATCAATGAACAGTCTCCCAAAGTTTGAGTTCAGTATTTAGTTCAACAGCTTGAAATGTACTTGATGCCTTCAAATGCGAAATAAAAGGTAATTAGGGTCTCTAAACTAAATTAACTCCAAATAATGATCAAGGAATTAGTTCAATGAGCAAAGATTTTGATTAGATTAATTCAGATCTGACCACCTGAGGTATTCTTGAAATGATCAAATTATTTTGATTAATTTGTATTTTAAAGCATTTTTGAGGTTTATATATGTCTTCTTGTCTTCTGTAAGCATTTGAAAGATAGATTCTTAATTAGATTCTAAGAGGTGGATAGAGATTAAAATCATGGGAGTTTGAGGTATAAAAAGAAATTGAGAAAAAAATACCAAAATAGAGTTTTGCTTTGTGGCTAAACTAGTTGGATATTTTTCATTTGGATAATGTCAGTATTTAAGCCCAAGTACAAACTCAGATTTTGAATGCTCATATTCAAGGCATGCATTCACTACTTGAAAGATTAGTACAATATAATCTTCCTACCACTTTTCTCACTTAGGCAATACTAAGTTAAGCTTAGTAAATATCAAAAACATAAACAGCAGACTGAAAAAAAAATGATGCAGATGCTGAATATTTAAGTGGAAAGAGGTGTTTGTTCATCAGGAAAACAAAATGTTGTTTCAGGTGAGATATGCTGACAAAAAATAAAATAGCAATATCCTGAAGGATGATACCCATTTTGATCTTGACATATTTGGGGGGGGGATAGCTATCCTATTAAAATTTCAAAATGTGAGAGAATAAGCCTGTGTTAAGTCCCAAAGATTGTTGACACAGATCTTATTTTGGGATCAGTATCTACATTAATTTGAATATGACTATTATAGAGTAATTCTGGAATGTTACCTGTGCGTTTAAGTTTGAGTAAAGCAAAGCATATATTCAAGATGTTACAGATTTATTTTCTATCAGTATATGTATTTACTCAATCCCTCCACTACAGTCAATTTTTAAGTGGAGTAAAGCTGATTTGAATTTAATTTTTCTTTCTCCTACACTGGTTGCCTAACAAAGGGTTAAAGAACTCAGTCAGCCCTACTATTTTCCCAAAGTTGAGGGGAGAGAAGAGATGGATACATGCTTTTGGAAAGGGTATTAACACAAAAGGAAATGCAGACAGTGACATTCAGGATTTGAACTTGGGTCACCAATTCCATTTACTATGCTAAATGCACCTTCTTATTTGTCAGTATATTATTAGAAAGTCTTATTTTTATAAATAAACTAAAAGCCCAAACATACCCAAAAGTCAGTAATCCTTTAAGGTTCCCAACAAAACTATGGTCAGTTTCTCTTAAAAGCACCATACAAACAGGCATTAAAACAACTGTCTTTAGTGATAGTTCAGTAGTTAGTGTACTGACCTAAAAGCAAATGTTCAAAGCCCATTTAATCAATGCTCAAAATAAAAAGATATTCTTGAGCAAATGTCTTTGTAGTTAAAAAATATAACAGGTGAGCCAAAGATCAACACTAAATACCAGGATTAATTGATTTATTTAATTTCTGAATGACTTGACAGCTAAATTCGAGTTTTTTTATTTTAAAAACTGAATATACTACAAAAGAAGTTTTAACATTTCATCATTTTATCATGAAAGTCAATATTTTGTGGTCTTGTGTCAGATTAAACAAGGCTAAGTGAATATTAAGACTTCTAAAAGGATCCTTATTCTACAGATCGTTTAACTGCACCTTTTTATTTTTATTAGTTCTCAAGAACTCCCCTCTTTATGAACAGTTCCTGGTTATTATACTAAATTGCATTTGGTGGTGAGGCTCCAGTTCTGTAGTTGTGGGAAGTATAGAGTTACCCCATTGTTACCATTATTCACAAGTCCATTTTAACCAGGAGTCTTAGTACCTGTTAGGACCTTATCTATAGTTCAAATAGATCTGTTTGAAAATTATTAGTATTAGATAGGAATTCTTGAAACCATATAACTATGTGCAAATTATCTGCATTAAGAATATTTACTTGAAACTATAATTGTTTAAAAATGATTATAATTATTTACTTGAAACAATATAATTTCTTAAAAAGAACTGTCTTCAGCATTAGATAACCCTACTAGGATATATATACCCTACAACCAACTAAACAACCTATTTATGAACTGGATAAGTTTCTAGGGTTGTTAAGCCCAAATAATTATGTTTATAATCTAACTGTACTTACTTTATTCCTGACACTGCTTTGCTTGCTGCTACTGTTGTTGCGAAAGAGATTAAGGAAAATTCAAACAAAAAATATTTGTTCATATAAACACTTATTTCAACTCTTTTGGTTGATATAAAAACAAAAATCCTATCATAAATATTTACACTTTTCTTTACAGGTATGTTTTTTCACTCATAAAGCTTGTTGATTTGTTTCTGATATACTTAACCACCATTTGATACATTTTGATGTTTTGCAACTCAATCAGAGCAATATATTTCCAACCTTTTACCAAATAGTTAAAGGAGGTGAAATATCAATATCTAATTGTAAAAATGACTTTACAGTTTTAATTTATATTTGAAAAATGGAACAAGGCCTCAAATAGGTATTTGGTATTTTAGAAAAGACAAATTAAACAATGTCAACACATTTTTGATGAAGATAAATACCAAGTTTTCTTCATTCTTTGGATTGGGGCTGTAGAATTCACTGACTGCACCTCTGCAAAGAGGTAAGACCCCCTTCCCTCTCTGAATGGGGCCACATGTTAGCTGTGAGTGGTGACCCCGAAATGCCTGAGGATTGGATCCTGGTAGTGGAGCAGTCTGTGACCAAGGTACTAAGAGGTCAAGTGACCTGCAACACTCAATTTCAACCCTTACTTGGACAAGATAGGCAATAGGAAAGACCTGATCTGATCAATTGACAAGTCAAGTCAAACCCTGGAACCTATATGATTAAATGCCAACCATATTTTACAATTGCTCTTGTGGCAAATAAACACCCAACCTTTATTATCAAATTGGTGCAAGAATATAGTGGTTGAAAGAAACTCGATAAAAATTATTTCCTCCGATATATTAAGAAGGGGAGTTCTCACGAAGTTGAACTGGGACATTGTAGTGAGTTTGAACTCCAGTTGCACTATTACATTCACTTTTGGACTAATACCCTTGGGAAAGGTATGAACACCCTTATCCCACACTTGCTGTTGGTTAAATAGTATCACAAGTGTTTTTCTACAAGGATGGCTTTGTCATTAAATAACCTACAAAGGTTGACATGCCATTAAACAAAGAAACCAAATCAATATTTTTATTCACATAAAATCATATATACAAAAAACAAGATTTGACTTTAAATAGCCCACAAAGGTTGATATGCCATTAAACAAAATTGCCAACCAAGTGTCTGAGAGATACAACAATAAAGTTATGTTTACATGTTGGTGCTGAGCAGCATCTGGAGTTGAACTTTGAAACTTGCATGATGTTCAAATTTCATAGCTTGAAAGTTTATAAATAGAAAGGCAACACCTGTAGTTAAAGGTTAGGATTTTTAAAAAATTATAATGAAAATATTTCCTTTCAGAATCCCTTGTTATTCAAAGAGTTACTACTTAACTCATTTACTCTGTTGCTATTCAACACTTTAGTTCATTTTCCAAATCCTTCAATAATTTTTGAAAAGTCTTTATCATTTTAAGAATTGTCCAGGGTATTGAACTTATTCTTTCAGCTGCTTTTGTTATTATCCAAATGTTTTCACCAATACATTCTACAGCCTTCTGTTCACACAGTAAGTAAAGGGAGGAGTATATTTTTCCACTGATAATGATAGAAACAAATGTCTTAAAATATTAACGATACTCTGCAAAAGAACGAAGTGTTTTTAAGCTGAAATTTTAACTAAAAAATACAATGAAAAATTGTTTTTAGTTTTGAGAAGTTTCATTAACATTATTGTTTTGTTATTCACATAAAGCATTCAGTCAGATTGGTTTACCCTTTTAACTTTATATCTTTTCTTTATCTTATATTAGGTTAGTATTATGGTATATTTGAACACCTCATAAAAATTACTCTGGAAATCATTTCTGAAATGGCAACTCTATATACAGGATGTTTCTAGGAAGCACCCACACTGAATCAATCCTCGGCTTTTTTTCCCTTTTTTTTTATTGATCCAAAGAGTGAAAAAAGTAACTATATTAAAATGAATAGGTCCATAAAGGAATTTACTTTTTTCTAAATTATTTATTCTACTTGTACATGTGCTTCTAGCATCTTATCATTATCATCAGGGAGAGTTTAATGACTTCTGGCAGTGTCACCTTTAATTTATATTGTGGTGACCACTTTGATAGGGTTGCCGTTCCTTTTCATTTCTGTGATAGATTTTTGTTTCTGTAGGTGTTGGTTCTGTCTTTCTCTATCACAGAATGGAAAAGAAATGGCAACCCTATCAAAGTGGTTCCCACTATATAAATTTAAGGCAACACCAAAGTCATCAAACTCTCCTTGACGATAGTGATAAGATGCTAGAAACCCGTGTACAAGTAAGATAAATAATTTAAAAAATAAATCTCTTATGGAACTATTCATTTTAATATATATATATATAACAGCTTGCAACAGAAAAATTTCAGTCACATGTAAATTAATATGTTCATTAATAAAGTTTGAACAATATAACAGAGCCCTATTGTTGGAAATTGTAAATTCAGCAGTTAATGTTTGCTCGAATATGATTGGCTGTTTTGAAGTTTTGCTGTTAGCCCGCACCCCTACTGTTATTTAAGTGAAACCTGCCAAGAGATTTCCCTCTTCTTATGTTTTTTTCAGTATGAGCAGGAGGCTCTGTCTAACTCACTCATTTTTCTTTACAAGCTCTTGTTTATTCATCTTTGACTTTAGGCAGTTTTTCTTGAGCAAGGCCTATTTAGTCATTTAGGCTAAGCCTCTTTTCCTTACAGGGTTTTTATTGTTACTTGTTGAAACAATAAGCCTACTTTAGGCTATTTGTGGTTTTAGTATGCTTTGACCTTCAAAAGAAAGTTGAGTAAGGTCTGGAGGCAGTATTATTGGGCTTTTTTCCAACAAAGGAAGCTGTTGGCTCAAGTCAGAAGATGTGGTAAAAGCCTCTGTAGGCTCAACAGAAGAAAATTCAAGTTGAAACAGAAAGATATTCATCTAAGAGGAGAAAGTGGTGGTCTACTCAAAGTTCACTTAAAGAAATAATCAACCTCGTTTTCAACAAGTCTACACAGGAAACTAGAAGAACACAGTTGTCCAGGTTGATTCTACCACAAGAAGGAGACACCCGAAAAAGAATAAACCTTAAAACCTGGCTTCAAAATGAACCAAAGAAAGGTATTTTATCATTAACAAAAGTTAAACTGGCATTAGGTGGTTGACAGCATGGTTTTAAGCAAGTCAGTTATTATATTTCTTTATACCCTCCTTCTTTTTTTTAGTTATAATATTGTTGTTACTTGAATGTATGTAATTTTTGTTACTTTAAATTCAATGTTTTTGACAAGCACAGGGGAAAATATGGAAAGTCAGATTTTGTCAAGTTTATTTCTCTTGAAATAAATTACTTTGTGAGAACTGGTTGTTTTTGTTTTTAAGAAATATAGACACATTTTTCTTTCAGGTAACAAAAGTAAGCTTCCCTCCTCCCTTTTTATTTCCTTTACTTTTATACTTTTCTCTTGCCTTTAGCTAGACCTGACAGTTACTACTAGATAATTTCTTGGGCTGGTCAAAGATAAAGTTTACTTGATTTGGGTAGAGTTGTACTTTATAGTGACTAACATTTAGATAATTTTGTTAATGTTTCCTGTGTTGGTTGTTGTAAGACCTAAAAGTTAGCATATTTTTTAAATCTAGCACATTTCTCATACTATTTAATATAGAAATTTACTACTTAAAAATAATTAATTTTCAATTTGATATGTTACAACACAGAGTTATGGTGATACAAACATAGTTATGGAAGCCCAGAAAATCCTTGATATTCCCCTTCAAATAATTTTAATTGTATCTACAAGAAATTCAAATCTTTTGCTATTTTTTAAATATCTTTGATTTAGGGAATATTTATTTTATTTATTCTTATAGTTTCATGGCAACTAAATTAATTAGGAAAAGTAATTAAATGTCATATTTCTAATTCATTAACAATCAAATTACAAAATTTTTCAGTCAATGCAATAATATTACACAAACGTGTTTCCATTAGTCATCCCACTTACTTATGTGCATTCTCACTTTCTATAGTTTTAGGTACCCACAAATGAACTTAAAAAATAATGAATTCTAAAGTTTTATTTAATGGCTCCAAAGTAAAAGAGCAATAGAGTTGACAGTTTAGGTATTCTAAAGAGAAGCAATAAAATATTTCTTTTAAGGGAAAAGATACACATTCTATATCTAATAAGGAAATTTTTTTGGTAGAATGGCGGTTCTATTGTTGCATAACTTTTATTATAGTATATTGTTATAATTGTTCTATTTTATTAGTAGTAATTTTAGTTAATACCTTATTGTACTTAAATTAATCTTAATCAAATGTATGTATATATAAGAAAAAGCATGTATGCTGAACTTACTAAGATCTACAGAGAGAATATATCTTCTATTCATCAAATAACTTTTATTACAGTCAATTGTTATAGAGACCAGTCAGCTGGGGTTATAGAATACACCGACTGCATCTCTACAGAGAGGTAAGACACCCAATGAGTGTCCTGGATATGACTCTAAAAAATCTGATAGTGAGGTTCCAGTAATGCTGGAACTTTGGGGAATGTGGAGTACCCCTTCATTGCCATCGCTTCTAGGTCCACTTTGGCCCGGAGTGGTAGCACCTGATAGGGTCCTATCAACGGGTCAAATAGAACTAAACTATATACTTATGCTAAACTCAATTGCTTGAAATAGAACTGTTTTGACATTTAAACTGCGTACTTATGCTAAACTGAATTGTTTAGAATAGAACTGTTTTGACATTTAAACTGAATTATTTGAAATGGAACTGTTTTGGTATGTTAAACTGAATTGTTTGAAATCAAACTTTTTTTGACATTGAAACTGTACTTATGCTAAACTGAATAGTTTGAAATAGAATCATTTAGACATTTAGCTATGTGTAAACAAAAACTGTACTCATACTAAACTGAATTCTTTGAATTAGAGCTGTTTAACCAGACTGAATTGCTTGAAATAGAAATGATTTTTACAATAAAATTGTGTACTTATGCTAAACTGAATTGATAGAAATAGAACTAATTCTTTGTATAAAAACAGATTTGGCATTAAATAACCTACAAAGGTTGATATGCCATAAAACCCAAAGAAACAAACTATTTCTATAGTCTTTATTGCATTATTGTTAATCTTTTATTGCACCTAATTTATAAACTAAATTTTTCCACAGGCACTTATGTATGGGGGACAAAAATATACATGGCATTCACTGGGAGTTAGTACCGGGACATTGGCCCAGCGGTTAGAGTGTTCGCCAATGACCCGGGAGACCTGGGTTCAATCCCAGGTCGAGTCATACCAAAGACTTTAAAAATGGAACTTGATACCACCTTGCTTAACACTCAGCATTATAAGGTACGGTTCAAGGGTAAAGTGGAGCAATCCAGGGAATGGAGTAGCGCCCTCCCCTACACCTTGGTGTAGTAGCTATCGAAAAGGGAGCCTTCGGGTCACCCTCGACTATGGTCGCTAACTTTACTTTATATATATATATATATATAATAGATTATTAAGATTAATTCTTTGTCTAAATATGCAGATCTAACATATATAGAATATGTTATATATAGAATTAAGAATGTATAAATCACTTAATTAATGGTAGTTAAATATATTTAATGTTAATAATATATCAAGTTAAATTATACTAAGGACTTAGTTCTATGTTTACATACCGAAATCATTTCTGTTCTAGTATTAAGCAAATTTCCTTTTAAATATTTCACAGTACATATATTCTCTTCTAAGCATTAGAAATCCAACATGAAAAATTAAACTGCCATATCTAGGTATTACTGATAGAACTATGATTAACGCCGATTATAAATTGGAAAATAATTAAAAGATCTTCCTCGACAAACAGTTGACACGGTAACTGTATATTAATCTATAATTTTTAGAAAATAGACTAAATAATAATTAATTAGTTTAAAATAATTAATTAATTGAAAATAGATTTTTCTAATAAATAATACAATTAAATTTATTGGATAAAGTATAAATATATGATTTTATAATAAGATAATAAAATAGAAATAAAAGATAATAAATATTAATAAATAATAAAAATAAGATTAATAGACTTATAACAAGTACGAATTATCCTGGTACTACATCGTTTTTATTACACTGTTTTTATTACACCATTTTTTTCTACAGGTAAACAAAAATTTAGGAAGCAAATATTTAATTTATTTTATAAAAATTATTTATTACACTAATAAAATATCTATATAATTTAATAAAGTATCTATTACATATTAATTCTTTAGTTATTACAATTACTTAACATTCGATATGTGAATTACATAATTCTTTGCTTATTATGATTGACTTAACATTCGATATGTTAATTTCTTCTTAATATAAATAACATGAATTTTTACAATGATTCTAATAGTTAGGATAGTTTTTGTAAATTAAGATCACCATTGAATTATTATTTCCTGATAACAAGAATTATATCATTTAATATTGATAAATAGTTTCAGTGGAAGTATGAATGCAGATTTTATCTATAAATTTAAAAAAGTTGCATACTACCATTTACCTTTTCTGGAATTAAGTTTTTTTTAATTTTCAGTAGTATTTAAATTAAGGGTAACTTTTTTGTTTTTTATAGGATTGTATAAACATTGTATTAATGAAAAATAATAATAGATATAATATCTCCACCGTTGAAAATTTTTTTCTTGATTAAAAAACATGAAAAATATATTAAAAAATTATTTCAATTATTTCAATTAAAAGATTAAAACAAGAAAATTTTTTCAAATCCCATTCTTGCAGGAAGCAATGTAAGAACACCCAAATAAAAACTTTCTTTCATCGACATCTGATGATGGTTTCACAACCAGAAATAAATTTATAATGACACCAAGGAAATTAATTTTTTTCTTATTATTTAAAATTTTTTAGCTCTGCACGTTGAGTGTTGATGTATAATTATTATTTATACATTGATAGCTGTTGACACTGAGCACTCCAGTTGGATACTCTTACCCCTTGGATTTCTTCCTCAGATTATATATATATATATATACTCTCACACACACACAATTTATTTGTTGTACTCATAGAAATATTGTCCCTGCCTCATCCAAATATTACGCAGTAACTAATGTGCTGTTATTAGAAATGCAAAGCAAAGCAGTAAAAAGCCTCAAAGGTCTGAATTCGTTGTAGTGAGCAAAAGTCGACAAAACAAGAGTGTGAATGGGGGTAGGTTAATATGCATGTTCCAGGCCAGCAAGTACAATGTGCGTGTATAGAATTAGAATTTTTTTCATCTTTTGGCACATAACAACCAAAAAAAAGCTGTCTCCAAAATTAATTAATTTTATAGAAAAGTAATAAACCAAGTTGTTGAATTTTTTTTATTGCTTTTAATAAAAATATGTATCTTGATTATAATAATCATTCAAGAAATACTTTATTTAATATCTAATAAAATAAATTAAAAGACTTTACACTTATATATTAAAATTTAAATAATTACTTGATATTCATCTACAGAAACTTTACAGTACTAAATCAATATGATAAAGCTAGTAAAGGCATTACCCATATAGAAAGTTGCATCTATGAATTCAACTGTCAATCCACCCTCTTTTGTGTGTGTATTTAACCTCTTAAGCCATCATGTATTCTTTCAAGACCATATTCTAAAACTTAACCACTTGGAGATAATTGTTGGCTCAAAATATTATAGTTTGAATCTAAGATGTTTTTTTTCTTATTGATTAATTGATACATATTTTTGATACATAGCTAAAGAAATTTTCCATCATTATTCTACTCATGGTTTTCATTTTTGTAAATATAAATGAATATTCAAAATGGCTGCCAACCCATATGGAAATTAAGTGATTTTTATTTCTGTTTTTAAAAAGTACTCAATACATGCTGTAACTTTTTAGTATATAAAAAAAATCTCTAAATGAAATATATGTTATAAATATTTCTGTATATCATGTAAGATTCTGAATATACAAAATAAGATTCAAACTATTATCTCAAAATAAACTGTTACTACAGAAATCATGCAAAAGAAAACCATTCCCAAGAGTATACACATCTGAAATAATTTCACTAGTACAATGAATATGATATAAGATCATCAAAATTCATGAACCCTGCAGTTATAGATAAGTAATTATTTTTTTTAATAATCAGTGAAAAAAAATTGTTGGAGATACTGATAAAAATCAATTTTTCATTAATAATAAATCTAGCTTTCTTAACTATAGAAAAATATTAGTACATAACTGGATAAGAAATCACCTATTTATAAAAAAGTCAGTAAAGAGATAAGAATATATATATATATATATATATATATATATATATATATTATTATTATTATTATTATATAGACATTATATAATAATAATGTATATATATATATATATATATGATAATATATATATATATATATATATATATTGGCCTAGCGGGTAGAATGTTCGCCAATGGTCCTAGAGACCGGGGTTCAATCATAGGTCAAGTCATACCAAAGACTTAAAAAATGGTACTTGATACCTCTTTGCTTAACACTCAGTATTATAAGGTATGTATCAAGGTTAAAGTGGAGCCATCCAGAGAAAGGAGTAGCACCCTCCCCTACACCTCGGTGTAGTAGCTACTGAAAAGGGAGCCTTCGGGTTGCCCTCAACGACAGTAACCAACTTTACTTACTTTATACATATATTTATTATTATATATATTAAAGTGAGTTGGTCCACGAAGAGCTTTGTATTTTTTAAAGATTCATCTATTTATTTTGTTCTTACATACATGTATCTTTCCAGCTTGTTGCTTTTTTCAGAGAATATGTATGGCACAAGGCATTGTTAATGGAGTACTCAATGAGATTTGAGCACACGTGTTTGCAGTTTGAATGGTTTTCAGTTGGTTATCACTTTTGTTCATCTCTCTCCTTTGATATATATATATATATATATACACACACGCACACATATATATACATGCATACACAAACACACACACACATATATATACATACATACATACATGTACATATAGAGTCCCATAGGAAACGGTAGTGGTTAGAGAAAAAAATGTACATGTGAAAACTGCCTCCAAAAGCTATTGGAAGAACCCAACACACACAAATGCCAGAAAACTAAAAAAGGCACAATATCAATTAGCAGGCATATATCTAAAAGAACAGACAGAATACATACAAAATCAGATAGATAAGATTAGAGACTCAGTGGAAGATAAGCAATCTAGGATAGCCTGGCAAACAATAAATGAAGTGAGTAGAAGGAAGAGCACAGCCAAGGCAAAATTGAAAGCTGCAAACCAACAAGAAAGAATAAAACTGTAGAAACAGCATTTCGAAAATCTACTAGGAAACCCAGCGAAAGTTACACATGAACCAATCACCAGAATTATTAGTAAGCAATTGGACATTAAACTAGGCCCATTCACTCAAGAAGAACTCGACTTGGTTCTTAGAAAAATTAAAAATAGGAAAGCTGCAGGGCCTGACAAGATTCCCCCAGAAGTATGGAAGACCAGACAATTCGACGACATACTGCTCTGACACTGCAACAGTCTATAATCAAAATCCGATAGACAGATGGATGAAGGGATGCATCCCCCCCTTCCCTAAAAAAGGCGACCTCGGATTAGCCAAGAACTACCGAGGGATAACACATACATAGCAACCAAAATTTACAATGCCCTACTATGAAACCACATAGAACCCAAAATCAACAACATCCTTAGGAAAAACCAAAATGGCTTCGGAAGAAATAGATCCATAACCTCACATATATTGACCAACCGTAGAATCCTTGAAGGCGTACGGGCAAAAAACCTACAGACAACATTACTATTTGTTGACTTTACCAAGGTCTTTGATTCCATTCACAGAGGGAAGATGGAACAAATCCTACTAGCATATGGTCTACCAAAAGAAACCATAGCAGCAATAAGGATTCTCTTCAAAAACACCAAAGTGTAAGTATGTTCACCGGATGGAGGCACAAAATACTTCGACATTGTAGCAGGAGTACTACAAGGGGACACGCTATCCCCATACCTTTTTATCATCTGTCTAGACTATGTGCTTAGAACATCTATTGATAAAATCAGAGAAAACGGCTTCGAGCTGACAAAGAAAAGAAGCAGGAGGTACCCCGCAAAAACAATTACCAACGCCAACTACGCCGATGACATAGTGATACAGGCGAATACACCCAACCAGGCCGAAATCCTACTACATAGTTTGGAACCGGCATTAGCCTCCATGTCAATGCACACAAAACTGAATATATGTGTTATAATCAAACAGGCGACATTTCCACACTCGTAGACCTACCTAGGTAGCAGTGTCTCATCAACCGAAAAAGACATTGACACACAGCTAACGAAGGCATGGACAGCTATTGATAGGCTATTGATCATATGGAGATCTGAACTGACTGATAAAATGAAACGCAGTTTCTTCCAGGCAGTGGTCATATCGATACTGCTGTATGGATGCACTACTTGGACGCTAACTAAACGGCTGGAGAAAAAGCTGGACGGCAATTACACAAGAATGTTGTGAGCAATATTGAACAAGTCCTGGTGGCAACACCCCACAAGGCATCAACTATACGGCCACCTGCCTCCCATCATGAAAACTATCCACGTTAGACAAACCAGACATGCAGGACACTGCTGGAGAAGCAGGGATGAGCTCATAAGTGATGTACTCCTATGGACCCCAACATATGGCCGAACAAAAGCAGGATGACCAGCTCGAACTTACATACTGCAGCTATGTGAGGATACGGGATGTAGCCCTGAAGACCTGCCGGAGGTGGTGAACGATAGGGAGAAGTGGTGAGAGAGGGTCAGGGATATCCGTGCTAGCAGCACAACATGATGATGATGATGATCATATATATATATATATACACACACACACACATATATACATGCATACACACACACACACACACACACACACATATATATATACATGTACATATATACACACACACACACATATATATATTGTCATCCACAGACAAACTCTTCAGTGTGGCTGTGATAAGACAAATAGAAATATCTTATTGTAGCTATTTATTTTTTTAATTGTTCTTAACTCATTATGACCTTGGATCACCATCTACTACCTACTTGCATGCACATAATATATCCAAATAAAAATTAGCTCCATCATTCAAAGTGTTACAATTATTGTAAGTAAGTGAGTGCTTGCATATATCTAGTGGCAACATAGACATCTTACCATAGGGTTAGTGAGCTAGTTGAGCAGAGTATTGTGGTGAGTATTTTCCTAATAGGGTGCCTCACTTTTGGGGTCTTGTGCCTGACTAAACTAAGCTTAGTAAATGATCTATAAATATGTCATTCTATTTTATTCAAAATTTTATGGTTAACAGATGGAACATTGAAAAAAGATTGTTTTATTTGAGGTAATACTTTTATCTTTTTTAAGAAAAATACTTGGAGTTGGTCTTTTCTCCAGCACTCATCAGGTGAATATAACATTCAGAAGATTTCTAAACATCTCCTCTTAGTACCTACTACATTCATCTGACCAAAAGTGGGAGAGCAGACCAGCTGAAATGTTAATCTAAAAACAAGCAAGATAAAGATGCTAGCTTGAATAAATCGCCAAGGCCTTAGAGTTATTTTGTTAACAAATGTAAAAGCCAGATTACATCAATAAGAGAAATAAGCACAATAGAATCCTTGACTAGTAAACAGTCTTCTTTATCATCTATAGTAACATATCAATGATGATAATCTAATAATAAAGGTTAGTGATAATAAATTCTAAAAATAGGAAGTGATTTGAGTTGAGGTTGCTAACACAAATAAAATTCTACCAGCTAGTCATTTAAAAAAAAACATAAAACATTTGCAATTTAATATACTGACTTATTTTTCAGAAACTGTTTTATTGAACCAAACCACAAATTAAAATTTTCAAATATTATTCTAACAATTATTTGAAAAAAAAAATGAAGATTGCATTTTGCCAGTTGCTTAAGTAATAAACAGAATGTGACATAAAAATGGATTCTAGGTAAATTTATTGCATCAGATTAATTGCTCTTATAGAGTTGCCCTAACCCTTTTCTTCTTTTTATCAAATTCTGAATTTAGCCATGAATAATTTACTTAGGATGAATTTATGCGGGATAAATTTACCATACAATGAATTTACTGGACATGAAGAAAATATGATTTACAAGGGTTTGGGAATAAATATTAAATACATTTACTACACTTAATGACATAAGTAAATTTCCTAAATACAACTAAAAACCTCAGCTCTATATCTCCTACACACGTTTTTTGCATTAGGTTTGTTTCTATGTATATCTACTTCTATTAATGTTTGCGATTCAAATAAGTGACTTCTTGTATGACTTTTTTCTTCTAATTTTAAAATATCTTTACCAACAAGCACAAAAAAATTCCTGGCATATTATAAGGTATGTTTGTGAATTTTATTTTTATCAGTGTAATTTTAAAGTGACTATTATCTGTATTTTTTATCAACAAAAAAAGCATCAGTTTTAGAAAGATAACAATATATTTAGAAAAGCTGCCTTCCTTAAAGATTTTCTTCCATTCTGTCTCTCTTCATATAAAAATAATGTATGTATATGTACATTAAGATGTGTTTGCCCTGTTAGCAGATCTTAGAAAAGGGTGACTGTATCCCCTGCAGAGGGGTAAACCTTACTCCTAATGGGTATGATACTAAACTGCATCTGATGGTGAGGTTCTTATTCTGGTGATCTGAGAAGGGTGGCATACCCTTGCTATTACTGTCAAGTCTACTCTGATCCATGTTTAAGTCCCAACTATGTGTTTAAATAGATCTGTGAAAAAATTATTTGTATTTGATGGGAATAAGTACAAAAAAACTCTTTAAAATTACTAAAAAAATGTCAATATGAATGAACAATGAATGTGATTCCTTAACCTCAAGGCATAAAATAACACTAGACAGGTTGACATGCTATTAAAATCAATCAAGATGTTTGAAACCTAATGATGAAATTAAAAAAAACATTTATTACACAACAAACATTTATTTTTTCAACATACTCTCCTTCCTTATTAATATTAATCAAATAGATCAAACATTATACAATGAAAATTTCACATCAAAATTCAGAACTTATAAATCAGAATATAAATTTATTGATCTATACCAATCAAATTATCCTATAACTTAGTAGATGACCAGAATACCATAGTGGCTATTACCTCTTCAAGTAACACATGATGGGTTATACTATGTTACATGGTACCAGTAACAAGGAGTAATCCTTGAGATGGATTCAGGCCTTTCCAAAGAGCATTGGTACAAAATAAACACAAACTACCTCAACCAGAATTTGAACTCAGATTGTCAATTTTGTTTTATTTACTCTTAACTATTAGTCTGAAGTTGTAGATTTGTTGCCTTGTTGATAGATCCTCGAATTTGTCAACAGCATCACTTGCAGAGGAAGTAAGGACCTCCCCTCACTCTCACATAATAGATGTGTCCTATATATTACGCTAAACTGCATCCAGTGAGAAGGCTCCAATTCTGGGGAGTGTGGAATCACTCCTTTGTTGCCATTATTCCCTGGTCTATTCAAACCAATTGTGATAGTACCCATTAGAGTCTCTATCTAGAAGTCAAATAGATCTGTTTGAATATCATTAGTATTAAAAATAGTTACTTGGTTGCCAAAAAATAATTGAGTTTGACATTGAATAAGCCAAGGGGTTAACACCATGAAAACAATCAACAATATATAATCTTGTATCTCTCTCTCTCTCTCTCTCTCTCTCTCTCTCTCTATATATATATATATATATATATATATATATATATATATATATATATATATATAAACACATTTGTGTTACATTTTTCCTGTTCAATGATATTAATCTTACATTATTTACTAGGTTATTTTATGGAGGGTATTGATTATTTTAGTCTTTAAAAAAACTTTCCTTTCTTAAAATAACTTATGCATTCCTTACACATATTCTTTCTCTTTCTCTCTCTCTCTCTTTCTCTCTCTCTCTCTCTCTATATATATATATATATATTTACTGAGAAAGAGAGAGAGAGAGAGAAAGACAGAGAGAGAGAGAAATTGAAGCCATAAAGTAATTTTGTTTCAAAATGCTACATTATCCAATTTGCCTAACTCTTTAAACCCTGAGCACACACTCCTGACTAAAAAAAGAAAAACTGACAATGTAAAATGTTTTAATATTGGAATCTGTTATTTAAAAGTTTTTATAGCCAGTTAAATAACAGATTATAACATTTTATAGCTAATAGCTATGTAGAGTTTGACAACCTATTTAACAGGCTGTAAGGTAGTTTGTAGCAGATTATAATCTTTTATAGGCAATATTGATGCAGAAATGGTGATTTGCTGGTTGGAATTCAGGTCATTTATATATATATATGTACTTCTAAGTAGTAGAATAATTACTTGATACTCAGGTTCTAAGAGTTAAAATATCTGCCAGTTATAAACCATGATTGTTCAGTCAGAAATTACATTATGACTTATTTTACTCTGTTTTATTGTTGTTGTTTTTTTATCTCATCACTATGTGTTGATAAACTTTTCAACTACTAGAATGTTAGGAATTTTAGAAATTTGATGACATACTTCTTCATTTATGCCATGCTGTGTATAAACAAAAAATAATAGAGAAATGAAGAAAAACCTGCATCTTTCTCTTCCCCAAGAAAGGTGACCTCAAAAATCACTATGAACTACAGAGGCATAACTCTTTTTCCATGATGATAATGAGACAAATGTCCATCCATTACCAGTATCTTGGTATTTTATTTCTTGTTCACTATGATAGTATCTATGGTCTTGTAAGCATATGATGTCTATATTATGCTCTGTTGCAGACACTGTCACCTCAGGTAACATTAGATGTCGCTATAGGAACAGTGTTTCTGCATCTAAGTAATTTTGGTTTGGGTTTGAGTTTTGTAGCTGATTTTTCAAACACTAGAGCGAGAGCACCAACCTCAGCAGAATGCACCTTTAGTTTTCCTGCATGAAGAGCAATGCATTTTGGACATATGGTTTGAATTAGAATCTTAGTATTCTTTCATTGGCTGCTTTTTTTTCTCTACCCTTATAAATGAATAGCTGTATTTTCCCGACTGAACAATATGATCCTGGCCATTGACCAATGAAGTTATTCCACTCAGCATCTGGTGAAGCTCGCTGTTGACCCAACTTTGGATTCATTTGCCTTACATCCAGCAGGCTGCTTCCCATGGTTTCCAATGATAAAAAAAAAGTCGGGGGGTACCTTAAATTTGTTAAGTTTTAACTTAGTTAACATTACATACTAATGAAAGAAAATGATCTCATACTAAAAAAAACAAGAAGCAGAAGATATCCCTCCAAAACCATTATGAATGCAGTCTATACTGATAATCATGCACTTCTCACAAATACACCTACTCAAACCTAATCTCTGTTGCATGGCATGGAGTAGGCAGCAAGAAGCATTGGCCTCTATGTGAACAAAGATAAAAAAGAGTTCATGTGTTTTAAAGAAGACGGAGATATCTTCACATTAAATGGCAAACCTCTGAAATTAGCAGACCAGTTCACATACCTTGGTAACAATATCTTATCAGCATGGAATGCTATTGACAGGTTATCAATCATTTGAAAATCTGATCTCTTTGATAAAATAAAATAGGAATTCTTCCAACCTGTAACCATATCAGCACTACAACTGTATAGTTGCATTACCTGGACTCTAATGAAACAATTAAAGAAAAAGCTAGATAGGAATAACACAAGAATGCTGCATGCTGTTTTGGATAAATCCTAGAAGCAGCACCCCTCAAAACAGCAGATGAACAACCACTTACCTCCTATCTTAAAAACAGACAAAAAATAACTCTTGACATGTCATTAAAATCTATCAATAAGATTTTCTTTTTCATCCATTTCCTCTAGCTGTTGAATAGTGTCTCAATCTAGATAGAATGTGATAAAAAGTAACAATAATAATAATAGGAAGTAAAACTAGCCATAAAATGTTTAATCGAAAAGAAACTGCAATTGGTGATCTCATATTCTGAAGGATGAATAAATCTGTTTTAACCTTCAAGATAGAAGCAGCCTATTATTGTGGAGGGTTGTTTCTAGTATATGTGCAGAAATCATATTATCATAGGAGCCATCTCATTTGCTTGAAGAAAATGCCATTTTGTTGAAAGAAGATTTTTACTGCTATCAAGACAACATTTAGTAATAGTTAAAATACTAATTAATCTACTATTGACAATTCACTGAGTAGATCATTAGTGTATCTGAAAAGTTCTCTGCCCAACCAATAAAGGAATTCACTGAGTAGATCATTAGTGTATCTGAAAAGTTCTCTGCCCAACCAATAAAGGAATAACCTAGAACCATGCAGCACAGTGTATTTCAAGCTATATAAAAACTTCCTGCTCTCCAACCCAACACCCCGCTTTGGTCTTATATGTGAAGTTGAGGGATGTCGTAGTCTGATGTCTACTCAGATGCTATAACTAGCTAGTACTTGTATCTAGTTTAACTTGATAATACTTTACAAGGGAGAGATGCTGAAAAGTTCTCTGCCAAACCAATAAGAGAATGACCTTGAGCCATGAAGCATATGTACTATTTCATATCCCACATTTTCATCCCACAAAGATGTCAATTTGAATTAAGCATATACAAAAAAATAATCTTACCTGTTAGGATTTTCTTAGTTTGGTACATAAGCCTCAGATTGCTTATGATACCTGTTGTTCCTAAATAATCTTATTTGCTACCACTCAAAAAAATCTGTAGAAATATCTAAATCAGCCTTAGTAGTCCAGCACAGTAAGGGTAACTTGAAACCTACCTTTTTTAAAACCTTATTTTTCTGATGTAGATATCATTGTGGAATGAGAAAAGTTTTGGTAAATAGACCAACCTGGTCTAAAAAAGTTGGGTTTTGGGTTACCTTTACTATGCTTTTAACCTGAACTATTTACACTAATTTAACTATTTCTGCAGATTTTTCAAATGATTGGGAAAATCATTTGAAAAATCAGTAGAAATAGTTAAAAGGTTTATGGTTTTCTGATTCTATAAGTTCTGGGAGATAAATTCGGGAAAATTTGTGATAAAAAAGATTATATGAAAAATAAATGTTAAAAAAAGGAACTGATTAAAGGTTCATTCAGTTAAAACAACTTTTTTTTTCTCACCTGAAATTGCAGAAAAGAATTAAAACAAGCATCTAAAAAAAAGTAAAGACACAAAGAAATAAATGGAAGAAAATTCTACCAAGATTTTCTCACCTTATCCATTATTTCAAATATCTTATTAACTCGTTTTTCAGGCGTATTCTCTTCCTCAGGTAACTTGACCATGTTGCCCTAAAAAATAAGTTGATGAAAGAAAAAGGTATGAAAATGTACATATATATTCATGTTCCAAATTATTAAAGAAATATTGAAGGTAAAAATATATTCAAGAATTTTCAAGTAAATGATTATAAAGAAATAGATAAAGAAAGGAGAAAAGAGGTGTGGTGAGAGTGGGTAAAAAGAGAGATTTTAACAGGAAGTGAGAATGAAGAATAAGAAAAAGAGAGAAAACAAATATGAATAAAAAAACAAAGAATGAATTAAAAGAACAGTGAAAAGAAAATGATGCAAAAAAAGAAAACAAAGAAAAAGGACTAAATGGATTAATAAAAAAAAAAAAAAAGGAAAGAAAAAAAAAACAAATAAAACACTATCTTTGAAAACTATTCACTACTTATAAATTTCTACAGACTCAGTGTGAAGTTTCTAAATTTAAAAGTATTCATTGTATGATCATAAAGGTATAAAGAGTGCAGGCATTTGCTAAACTTAGCTTTTGTCAATTAAAACATGTTGAAGAATGGGAGAACTAGTCTGCCTATCTTGAAAATCTTGATGTTTACCAAGGGTTAAACACTGTTCACTAGTACCGATATCATTATATGAAATGGACATGGTGACCAGAGTTCAAATCTTGGATGAGCCTATTTCCATTTCACATCCTTGGGAAAAGTATGAAATCAACTATTCTCCCTCTAGCTATGGATAAATAGTAGAGCAGACTGAGTTCTAGAAAGAAAACTGAGTTCAAACTTGTTAAATTCCACTTAAAAGTTGACCTTGAGTCACATCTTACATATGCAGAAGGATATCTTGGGTATGACACTAAAACATCATTTTAAGGGGGTGTCCTCATGGTGTAATGGTTGAAGCAATGGACTGTGGAATCATAGTAAGCGAGTTCAAACTCCAGTTGCACTATTACTCTCACTTCCGGACAAATACCCTTGGGAAAGATATGAACCCCCTTGTTTTCCCAGTTATGGGTTAAATAGCGTCACTGCTGTTCTTCTACAAGGATGGCTTTGGCATTAAATAACCTATGATGGTTGATATGCCATTAAACAAAAGAAACCAAACCAAAGAAACCTAAACATCATTTTATGATGAATGTGGAGTACCCTTTCATTGTCATTACTCCCAGGTTCATTCTGACACAGAGTGGAAGTAATTGTTAGGATACTGTTTATAGGTCAAATAATTTTTTTTTAAATAGGAATACTTGATATATGAAAAATAAGGAAACCTCTGAAGAGACTACATAGAAAATGTAAATATAAAAGTACAATGAATATGATTCTCTAACCTCTTGGCAAAAAATAACCTGAGATGGGTTGACATGCCATTAACAAGTATCACTATATATCTAAAAAAAAATTATGTATTAAGCCTAGCATGTAAAAACTGTATAAGTATTTATACAGACACTTGTGCCCGTGGTGTAATGGTTATTGTCGTAGGAAATGGACACGGTAATACGAGTTCAAATCCTGGCCGAGACTGATTGCATTTCACATAGCACTAATACCCTGGGGAAAGGTATGAATCCAATTATTCTCCCTCCAGCTATGGGTAAATAGTAGGGCTGACTAGGTTCTTCAGCCTTGGTGGGGCAACTCATCAAGGAGAAGGAAAACTTTGAATTCAAATCTGTTAAACTTCGCTTAAAAATGGAACTTGTGTCATATCCTGCTTGAGCAGAGGGGTTGGTAAATATGTATATAGACACTCTTTATATAGAAAGGTTTTCTTACTTAGAGCAGTAGTTTTTAAAGTTTAAAATCTCAGACCTTTTCAATGAAGGAAATATCCTGACTATTAACTTTTAGATAAAAATTTACATAAATTTTAAATATATTACATATATTAAATACACTGGATAAGTCAAAGTTGAATAATTATTATTTTTGATTAATGTGTAAATTGATAGTTTCTGTCACAAGATTCTGTATCAGGTTCAACATTTAAAAAATTAATATTCTACTTGTCTATAACCATTTATTTGCATACTATTATATGATATCAGGTATTCCTCTCTGATACAAATAATTTGCACATAGTTAAATGAGTTTAAGTATTCCAATCTAACATTGATAATTCTATTTAATAATTTCTTTACACAATGTTATATGGTTTCATGTATTCCTATCTAATACAAATAATTTTCAAACAGATATAGTTAACCCATGGATAAAACCCTAACAGGCACTACCACTCAAAAATATGAACCAGGGAGTAATAGAAATTAAGGGACACTTCAACTCCTCAGATCAACAGAACTTTAGCCACACCACCGGTTGCAGTTTAGGGACATATTCAGGATACCCCCTTTTTTAGGAGGAGAGTCTAGCCCCTCTGCAGAAGATACAGTCAGCATATTTTAAGTCCTTCGAGGAATCTGCAGGATGCAGTTTTATTACTTTCAGAACACTCTATGTATATATATCTTTGATAACCTACAAAATGTGACAATACATTTCACCATTTCTTTTGCAATTGAAAAGGAAAAGGGTGAAGCAAATCACTGCATATAATTCATTTTTTGCAATGACCTTGTATAATTAAAATTTGTCACAATTTTTCAACAGAACTTTCACAATATAAGAAACATGAAAATAAAATGATTTTGGTTGAATTATTTTATGTTTAAACTAGACTCATAACCACAGAAACAAAATGGTGGAAAAGATTACAATTACTTGTTTCTGGGCATGATGAATAACACAATTAATTGTAATCTTAGCTGAATATATTGCTATTTGTCAGATGAATGACTGGCAACATTTTACCTGAAATTTTGAATTGGGAATGATCCCCACCAGATAGTTCTTCAGTTACTCCAGCCACCTAGCAATGCCCATAGGATGGGCAATGCATAATAGAACTGTGTATCCAATTCATAACAGATATTTCTTTCAGTATGTGCCAGGACTTATTGTTGAGCTTAGTTACCCTAATTTTGAATGGGTACATGCACATGGGGCGAGATCTGACTGAATGAGAGTTTCAATACACTTTTTCCCGGGAGCCATTATTGGAAGTTGTTGAACAGTGTAGCTGTGAAACAATCACTTTTAACCAAATAATTCTAATAACAAATGGCCATACCTGACAATATTTCCACCAACTTTCCACAACCTCTAAACAGGATGAAAGCTCAGAGAATAAACAACAATTCCTGTTTAAAATGGTTATTTTAAAAATGCTTTCTTCTCTCCAACTGCTAAACTATTGTGTGAAGGTATGTGTTGTTTATCACATCAGTTATAATTGATATAAAAATGAACACTGGTCAAAATTTAAACATAAGTTGATGTAGAACTCATATACTTCTGAATTTTCCCAAGATTTGTAAATGATGTACTACAGTCCACTGATTACACATTTAAAAAAAAGAAAGAAGTTAACTTCAAAGACACTTCTAAAATTTCTTTAAAATTCCTTACAAATTGACTCTTGGAACTTTTGCATCCAACTTATAGACACATACATATGGGTTCCTTATGAACTCTTAGTTTAGTCATATATTTTCATTATCTCAGTTCTTTACATGATAAAATCTGTGTAAAAATCATCAATTCATAGTTAATTATTTCAATGGCAGAATTAGCATTGACCTCTAACTTTGATAGAAAAAAAAAAGTAAACAGTATCCTAATGTAAAATTACTTTATTCTTAGACTTGCATGACTTTCAAGTGATAGGAGATAATGTTTAAACAACCCAGTATACTTTGTCACTTTGTTATAAATATTAAATAATTTTTAATTAAAGATTTTCCAAGCAAATAGATTGGAAAAGGTGAACTAATAACTGAAAGGTACCATGACCATCAAATTTGGGTCCATTAGATTTCTTTCTTTAAAGAAACATAAAAGATGTTTTTTAAATCAATGAAACCTTGCTCTTTAGATGACCTTTGAACCAGCATAACTAATGGGATTCAGGGTATTACTAAAAATCAATTGCTAAACATATTTATTGAATTTCAGAATCATATCATAGGCTGTATGCTTAATGACTAACATTAACAATGTGGAAAATAAATCTGTTTAAAAATAGATTAAATACTTCTACTTAGACTTTTCACTGATTAATTTTATTCTGTAAAAAAAAAAAGTTATAATGATTGGTGTGAATATATATAAACACAAACATACAATTTGGACAGCAAAATATATGTCTATATATATTTGACGGATAAAAAGCCCAACTCAAACAATCCTTTTCTTTGTAAAAAAATATTACTTTTTTGCACTTCTGATTTTAAAAATAATTTTACTTTGTAAAATCTATATTTAAACAGTAAAAAAGAATTATTTGAATAATAAGAAAAATAATTTGCAGATATTTCTAGTTTTCTAAGCAAATTTCTATTTCTATATCAGCATCACAACAATTTAATAAGTGTACATATTTCAAGCATTTACTAATCTTTACTTTATCTGGCACAAGGTCATAACAGTTTGACACATATTGAGAACTGAAGTCACTGAAAGAGTAATGGTTTAGAAAACTAAAAGTTGAAAACTTAATAATTTTTAAAACATTTTAACAAGCTTCTGAACACAATCTATATGTTGTACATTAAAAATGTGGAAGGACAGAATTGTCAGTGGTCAAGAATTAATACAAGTATTAGTAACAAAAAAGAGCTTATATATTAGTAATTTAATCTCTGAGTGAAAATTGCAGATGACTATTACATTAGGCCCTAAAAAGCTTACTGTGTTAACATCATTAGCAAATTTGTGTTATATATATTCATCCAGCTGCTCTGTACAAGCAGGATGTGACGAAAGATCAATTTTTTAGGTAGAGTTTAACAGGTTTGAATTCAGAATTTGCCTTTTCCTTCACTGGTTGCCATACCATGGTTAAAAAGCCCAGTCTACCCAACTATTTACCCATAGCTGGAGGGAGAATAATTTGTTTCATATCTCTCCCAAGAATATTAGAGCTATGTAAAATGCAAACAGCCTTCTCAAGGAATCGAACTTGGGTTGCAGTGTCCATTTCCTATGATGGTAACCATTACACCATTACTACTATCATGAATTTGATAATCACTGGGTGCTCTACTAATTTTGCCTTGTTCCAGATTAAGTAAAGCATAGTGTGTATATATGTTTTCTCACCTCATGTCAGTTTCATGTATTTTTATAAAAAAAAGGAATTTAAAACCAGGAACTGGGTCCCTAAATCAGTCCAGAATTTTCAACCTCATTCTGGTAATTTCCTATAGTGATAGTGATGACAAGTTGTATATCATGTTGCCCTTCTCTTGGACAACATTGGAATTATGAAGAAAGGAGACCTGCAGCATTAGCAACAACCAATCTTCCATACAACTTTGTCCCGGCTTGTGCGAAGACCTGGTTGTAGATCCATAGTCTCACAAGTCTGATGAATGCCATAAAAAAAGAAAGTAATTGAAAATTTTTCAAGTAAATAGAGTGAATGAGGTGAAGTAATAAATTACTCATCAGGATTGGATCTATTGATGGATCAATTCCAAAATAAACTGATCCATCAGAAATATATTTTATACCTTTATGATGGATCACAGTTCCTTTTTTGCAGTTGTTGAAAGTTTGGCAATGCAATCCCTCCACCAGCAAGTAAAGTAAGGTTTGGGCAGAAAATGTAATACTTGATATACATCATATTAGATTAAAAAAATAATATGAAAGCTGGAAACTTACCACCATTTTGTAGATGGCATCTACAATATCGAGCAACTCCTCCCGTGTTATGAAGCCATCACTGTCAAGATCATAGAGCCGGAAAGCCCCTGAAAAGGAAAAAGAAGAAAAAGGAATCTAAAGATATTCTGTTCTTCAACAGGTAATTCAAACCAATATCTTCATTTTTCTTTTTTTTATTATGTTTTAAATGAAATGTTCATCAACCTTCATCATGTGTCTCGTACATCAAGCTGGGTTTTTACTCTTACATTCATAAAATCGTGACAGCATAACTTCTTAAATATAAAAGTTAAAAATGTGTGAAACTTGTGCTTTGTAAATGTTACCAATTTCTTTTTTTTTTACACTGACTCCTAGAACACTTCTGTCATCTATAAATATCGATGAATAAAAATAGATGAAGATAAAGACCTATCTCAGAACCCTAAAGAACAGTTAAATTTCATTTTTACTTTTCAGATGAAGTACTGTTAGACACTATTAATTGTATTTAGTATTTGCTTTTTAGTACAATTCACTTGTGTCATTATTTCTACAATAGCAAAGAACAACATATATCAAAAACAAAATTAATAAAACATGCTCTTAACACTACTTATACATAAAATAAAATAAACTTGGTGGTGACAATTTTGCTGTTTTAATGGGATATCAGCAAAAACAATCTTTGTAGAAGAAAAGTAGTAGTACTATTTAACCCATAACTAAGGGGGTTCATACCTTTTTCAAAGTGGTTAGTCTGAAAGTGAACATGATAGAGTGAGTGTAGTTCAAACTTGCTTATTACAACATAGTAGTCCAGCTCATAAGTCACAACAAAACAAGGGTTCCCCCCCAGGTCCAACAGATTGGAGATAGAATAGAGATGAGTTATAGATGACAATCAGGCTTATCTGATACTAATTACTCTCTTAGTTGGTAAAGCACCTGGTACATATAATCAGGTTTCCTAAAGAAAAAATGTTTGGTGATGTATTTGAGTTTCACCAAGAGCTTATCCTTGATTATTGTCTCTGTCTGCATCATTATAGAAATTTACTGTTTTTAAAGATTATAGTTAGCAGCAGAAATAATTTAGAATAAGATCCCAATCTTAATATGCACCTCATTAAGTTATCATATTACCCACCAAAATATGAGGTGCCTTCAATAAGTTTCCAGAATTTTTTGTATAGGCATTTAAAATTGTCCTAGACTCTAGAAAATTCAGTATGTTATTGCTATACATATTCTAAAATGACTGACCAATTTTTATGATTTCAGGTTCAAATGAACAGCTACAGCAGCAATTGGAATACACCCTACTAAATCCTGATTGTCACAGCTGGTGAATTTCAAAAATTCAATCTGGACATGAGGACACTTTAGAAGAACGATATGCAATAAAATTCTGTTTTAAACATGGAAAAAATGCCATAGAAACGTATGGAATGCTTCAGACTGCTTTTGGAGCATCTTGCATTAATCGAGCATCAGTTTTTGAGTGGCATAAGAGATTCAAGGAAGGCAAGGAGTCTGTGAGGGATGATGAGAGGTGTGGGAGGAGTAAGGAAGTCAGAACACCAGAGTTGATTGGCCAAATAAAGAATTTCATGGATAAGGACCGTCATGTGTCTATAGAGACAATAAGTAAATAGTTTGATGTCAGTGTGGGAACTGTACATGCAATTATTCGTGAGGAACTAAAAATGCTGAAAATTTGCGCAAAGTTTGTCCCAAGGGTCCTCAGAGAAGATCAGAAAGAAAGACGTTGTCATGACAGCAGGAAGATGATCAAGCTGATCAATTCATATCCTGCAGTTCTTCATGCTCTGGTGATCTGCGATAAAAGCTGGATCTATTGCTATGACCTAGAGAGTAAGAGACAAAGTTCCCAGTGGAAGCATGCTGGCTCTCCCAGACCCAAGAAGACCAGACAGAGCAAATCCACCCTCAAACTTTTGATGATCCCTTTTTTTGACAGCACTAGCATGATCTACATGCACTGGGTTCCCACTGGACAGACAGTCAACAAGGAATACTATGTTGAGGTTTTAAGGGAGTTCAAGAAGAGATTCCATCAGAAGAGGCCAGCACTCTTTAAATTAGGTCAGTAGCAATTCCTCCAGGACAATGCACCAGTCCACAACTCCATCCTTGTCATAGACTATTTGACCAAGATGGGCATCAAGACAGTTCCTCAGCCTCCCTATAGTCCAGATCTTGCTACTTGGGACTTTTGCTTATTCCCTAAGCTCAAGGAAAAACTTAGAGGCTGTCATTATGAAACAATTGAGGAGATTAAAGAGGCTGTGATGAAGGTCATTGACATGCTCACACAAGAGGACTTCCATGGGGCCTTCCAGAAGTTGTTGGAATGGTACAACAAGTGCATTGCAGCCAGAGGAGATTACTTCAAAGGGGACTAGAGTTTCATATGTGTACTATCAATAAAAGGGCCATACAAAAAAAGTCCGAAAACTTATTGAAGGCACTTCATACAATGAATGTTTCTCAACCTGTGAGTTCATAATATAATTTCATTTGATCAACATGTTTTTGTAAATTCATTCTGTACTCTGATGTTTAGTTTATCTGCTTGTTTTCTGGCTTTTTTTCCTATTTTATAAAAGGTTTCACTATATCACTTCAGTGAAATAGAATATTCGGTTTTTGGCAAATAACTTCTATTTTTCTTGTTTGAATTTGTTAAAATTTTGACAGTTTACTCTTAACAGTATGTCAATTCAATTCATGACAATAATCTCATAGTATTTCACTGACAAATCAGGTATGCAACCCCAAACCATTCCAGACTGAGAGAATTTTATGCTTACTGAGAAAAGTTTTGGTAAACAGGTCAAATCCTCGTTTCCCAATGATATCTGCATCAGAAAAATAAGGTCTAAAAAGGTTTGATTTTGGGTTATCCTCACTGTGCTTTTAACTGAGACTATTATATAACCACAAGAAATACACAAGCTTTTTTTTTCTTTATTCAGGTATCATAAGCAATCTTAGGCTGGTCTGCCAAACTAAACAAATCTGAGTAAATCCTAATATATAAGATCTATACTAGGTCTTCTGACATGGTGACAAAAGGTATAACAATTTTTACTGCTATTATCACCAGAGTATTGATTATGAACATAATCAGCTTTGGACTGAATTTGAACCAGATTTTTGCCAATTATGAACTGATAACTGCTACACCATTCTTTTCAGTCATTTCATGAGCTAGATTAGTAGCTTATTTTATTGATTTTGATTCTCACTGGGTGGTCCATACTTCTGGCTTTGTGCCACAACTAAACTAAGTTTACTAAATAACTTATCAATTTTTCACTGCCAAATGATCAAAACAACAGTGTAAACACTTTGTTGTGTAAGACAGCATAACAATTATTTGTGTGTATATATATATATATATATATATATATATATATATTGTGTGTGAGAGAGAGAGAGAGAGAGAGATTCTGTCTTTATGAGGGCATTACACTTCCAATGGAGCCATCATAAAACCAAG
This sequence comes from Sepioteuthis lessoniana, assembly GCA_963585895.1. Classification (NCBI taxonomy): domain Eukaryota; kingdom Metazoa; phylum Mollusca; class Cephalopoda; order Myopsida; family Loliginidae; genus Sepioteuthis; species Sepioteuthis lessoniana. The sequence goes on along the minus strand of OY757910.1, from coordinate 67,613,244 downwards.
AATAACAAATGTGACCTACGCTAACAAAACACTCAAGCAATTTTATAACGTAAAAGCAGTTGTTATTTTTTGTCTATTTGTTAATTTTGAAAATATAAATATTTTTAACAGTGATAAATAGTTTGAAAAATGATATGAAATAACATGGTTAAGACATATGACTGAAATGAAAACCAAGTTGATAAATTATCAATTTTAACAAATTGGTTTTCATTTTTCAATCATATTTCTCAACCAGAAAAATATTGGATAATATGTAGTTAAAGGAGCTTTTGCTAATTGATTGATTTTAGATGCATGTCAACCCATCTAGGGTTATTTTATGCCTAAAGGTTAGGAAATTGTATTCATTTTACATTCATATTTACATGTTTTTGTGTAGTTGTCTCTCAAGAGGTTTTATTTTTACACATAGTCCTATCAAATCGAAATAATTTTTAAACAGATCTATTTGACCCATAGATAGGACCCTAATAGGTATTAACATTCTGGGTCAGTGAAAGAGTACTCCAAACTCTCCAAATTTCCAGAACTAAATTTCACCATCAAATTCAGTTTAGTCATATACCCAGGACCAGTTCATTGACCTGATAAACAAATAGGAGAGAATTGTCAGTTGCCAAGTACCACTGAGTCATTTCCTTTTGATAGAAACTAGCACAATTTTGTGTGCGACTGATGTAATATTTCAAATCATATGGTAATGATTTTTAATGTTACAATAACGATAATTTTATATCTTATGGAGATACATACAGCAAAATATTTTTAATAATATTAAATTTAGCACACACAGAGAACTTGTATATGAAGGCCATGAATAAACATCTTGAATTTTATCATTTTTAAAATTCTTGTTTTTCCTTCTTAAATTCAATAAATGTTCAAAGACAAAAGGTTGAAAGAAAATGCATCCAGCTTAAAAAAATCTTCTCAATGGTTTTTGTTCACCGTTAAAACTTTTAAGAAATCATTTTTTCAAATTGGAGAAAAAATATTTTTGTAAGCATCCACATTCTCAAAATCTTTTTTATCTCCTTAACTAAAAAATTACATCAACTGAAAAAACAAAACAAAACCCATTTCTTTGTTACCATGGAAACTTCCAGGCATTTTCTGGATACATATGAAAGAAAGAAACCTGCCATAGAACATTATTTAGTTAATGAATTGCCTACTGTTAAACAATCATTTAGAGGTTTATCTTGCAAGCCATTTTGAATATAATCAATGAAATTTTCAGTTGGCTTATTATCATGCCTTTGTGCAAAACAGTTTGGTCTTGCAAATACCTACTTGCTCATCTGTAGTTGAGCAATTGATAGAAAGATAATCTTTCAAGCCATTGTTAGTTTAATCATCACTTAGAAGAATAAAAAGAGATCTAAAAATGACTTTGTTGCTTGTTTGTATTTACTCAAAATCTCTACTATGACAGGATGTGACACAAGGTCAATTTTTACATTCAGTTTTCCTTTTCCTTTTCCTAGACTGGTTGTCATATCAAGGCTATAGAACCAAGTCACCCCTAATATTCACCCATAGCTGATGGGTGTGGGAGATGATATAGATTCTTACTTTTCATAAGGGTATTAGCGCAAAGTAAAATATTAACAGCTTCATCTAGGATTTGAACTCAGTTCACCAATTTCATTTTCTATGAGAATAATTGTTATGCTAAGTGTGCTTCCTTTTGTTGTTACTCTTGTTACACATTTTTTTCTAGATTCTTTTAATTTAAATTTCAGACATCTGGAATTATCATCAGACTAGTGTCATTATTTGGTTGCTAGAGTCACAACATTTCAACCATTGTACTCTCAAGCTATCTTCAGGTGTCTTTCAATGGAAGAGATAGACATCACAAAGAAGAATTAACTGATACAAAACAATCCTCAAAATCTGACAAATGCTGAAGATTACAATAGCCAAACAGGACCATAACAACCAGTAGAAAGATACAAATCCAAAATATATCTGTCTATAAAGAATTGTGCAGTTATTCATTGACTTTTGTTCTACATTCGTTAAAGATTTAATTTTTCCACAACATAGTAGTTTCATCCTCCATTTTAAGTGTGTTAATCTAATCCTTTTGGTGCAGAAAACAATTTGAACTGCTCAAATATAAATAATGTGTAACAGCAAGATGTAACTTTAATTGATGTTATATTAAAATTTTGGATGTTGTTTGATATAGCTCCTTACTCCAAAAGTGCCTCTTGTTTGAAATAGCCCCTTACTCCAAATGTGCCTCTGGTTTGATATAGCCCCTTACTCCAAAAGTGCCTCTTGTTTGATATACCTTAGCCTAAAAAATATGAAAAAAATACTTTGTTTTACTAAAGTTTTAGAAGTCATTTTAGAAGTATTAGTGAATAAGAAAATTCTCTTACAAACATACTTGTGCAATATACCCCCAATGCTAATAGTGTATTGTAGTATTCTAGTAGTAAAACTAATAAATTTTTTTATTTCATGGTTAAAAGTGCATTTAAGCCATTGAATTTTTTGCTAAATGTGCTGTACCAAAAGGGTTAAATATAGAAATAATTCACTTAGATAAACATAAAAAGAGATTTGCATGCACCTATTATCATGTCTATAGCTATGTTAAACTTTCATAATATTTGTTACTTGATTATTAAAAGTTTCATGCTAAATCTTGTCTGACTTTAATGAATTTCTTTGATAGAATTCTCTAAAACAAAAATGTTATCATTAGAAATATATCCATCAAAACATGGCCTCTTATTCAGTGGGAAAGCCAGATTTCAATCATTATAAATCAAAGAAACAGTTACAACTAATTTATGTCACATTCCAAAAAAATATAAGTAATCTTTATATTTTTATTGTATTTATTCTTCGAAATGGCAATATCTTACTTTGTGGATTATCACACTGATTGGATACTGTTGTGCCACCATGTGCCCAGTGGGCTTGCAAGGTGCTGTTCGTTCCCACCAAGTCCACCAGTTAATGCTGGGCACCGACATTGGCTATGGTTTGCCGAACGCTATTTAATATCACAGATATCACCAACTCTCAAGTGGAACCACATTTAAAGCCACTGGGTGAGTTATAGGTGAGGTATTAAGAGTAAACAAGGTCTTCAACAAATACAGTTCTTCACAATAAAATAAGGACTCTGAGCTGCCGTGTTTGGGTTAGCAAGATTAATTGCATAAAGGAAAGAAACAAAGAAAAAAACAATTCAGGTAAAAGTCAGGAACGAGAAAGTTTTTCTGTATGTCAGGAGGAGCCTTCACTAAAATGTCAGTATTTCAGACTAAGCCCACATAAAATATCTTTATCCTTGGATGGGTCTTCCATGAAATATCTGTTAGTGGCAGAAGGTGAGAAGGTTGTTCAATAACGATAGACACGGTCCAGTTTCCTGCAGACTATGGGATTTAATGGCAGAGCTTGCTTCATAACTCAAGTTTATCATTTCAGTATGAATGCAGCAGGATAAAGTTGAATACATTTAAATTGTATGGTCACTTACTTGAGTTTTTGTAGATTTTCTTTGCTTCTCTTTTCCCTCTCGTTATTGGGTTTCCATACCACGTTGGTAGAAGGATACACGTCTTATTTCGAATAAGACCAAGATTAATAATTGTTCCTCTTCTCGTGGACAAGTCTTTTCTTTGGGTATTCATTTAATGAGGCTTACCATACCCCGGAGTGCTGAGTTCATCCAGATGATAAGCTTCTTCTCTTCTCTGCATATTCTGCATGGCATTATTTTGGAATTTGGGTTTCTTTCATATCTCAAATTATATTCTTGGTTTTTCAATGAACAAAGGCAACTCCTTGTGTGTCTTCATTCTTTGACAACCACATGGCAACTCTTATGCATCTTCACCCTGTGATGAATGAACGGCTACTGACTTATTTTCTGTAGTTTAAAAATTCCCGTGTTGATTTTTTTGGCGGGCTCTTCCTCAGTACCAATCATGGTCGAAGGCTTGCCTCCCTGGCAACACACACAAGGCTAATAGAGAGTGAGGCCATCCCACGCCCACATCCCCTTGTAATGATAGAGAGGGTGGGAGGAGAGATGGCCTTTCTTTCCATTATTCTGCTTACTACTATTGGTCGCTGATTCTTGCTTGCTACCATAGTCGGTCGCTGGCTTCCTCCCCCCACAACTCTGTATTAGGGTGTCATATTTCCTCGTCACAAACACAATTACAAAAATACATCATATTTACAGTTCTGTGTACAGAATCTTGGCTGAAGTTAAATTCAGAGGAAATCCCTAAATTTTCAATAATTTAACCCTGTCTTCTGCTATAAATCAACTCAATGCAAAACATACTCAACAATTACTGAAAATCAAATATGTATTAATGCAGCCCCTCCACTATGGGCTGGTTGTGACAATGTGTTATGGAGTTTAAGTATTGTTGACATACCTCTTATTTTGGAACCTGTATATATATTAATTTGTTTGTGATCATTTTAGAGTAATTCAGGTATGATAATTGAATGTTTAATCTTGAGTAAAGTAAAACACATATTCATTATATTTCATCAGAGTATGTATTATCTAACCCCGCCATTATGGGCAGGATATGACACAAAGACAATTTTTAAGCAGAGTAAAAGTGGTTTGAATCCAGAATTTTCTTTCTCTCAGATAGGTTGCCAAATAAAGGCGAAATAAACCCAGTTAGTTCCACTTTTTTTGAATAGTTGAGGAAAAACAGATGGATTCATGCTTTTCTCAAGAGTATTAACACTGAGTGAAACACAAACAGCCTCATCCAAGATTTGAACTCTGGTCACCAACTCCATTTTCTACAACAATTACAGTAAGCATGCCTCCATAGAAAAATCAAACAAGTAAGATTATTATACTTACACCGTAACTTTTCATCTACATTTCCCCGGGATGTAACCGATAAGGCTTGCAAAAATTCGTCAAATTCTATGTAACCATCCTGAAAACAAAAGGAGAGATCCATTATTTTGACACAAAGATGTACATATGCAAACAAAACTTAAAAGAAAGAAATTATAGCTGATTGCCGTACACTGAGTTCGGATCAAGTAGTTGCCAAAAAATAATGCCATGAACATTCAAACATGAATCAAACTCCAACTTTTTCTAATGCAACTCCTGTTTTGTGTCACTTCAGTTGGAACACTTTTGTCTGCAGATCTGATGCATCAGACTAATGAACAAGCATCATTTTTTGTTGCATTTAATGATGACATCTAGCCATGCAAGTATAAGTTTTAAAAAAATACTTTGTTGACAGGATCTAAACTATGCTGTTATATTATGTCATGGGGGTGGAGTGTATTGCTTCATTTAAGATTGTTTACAACCAATTTTTCTTCATGGTCCTTTGTTTAAAGGTTTTGACCATTTTGGTTAGAAATGAGATGATGGAAGAAAATTCCACTTCAGTAAAATAGTGCTCAAAACCAGTTCACATGGTAGAGAAAAATTAATCAAATGGTTAAATGAATGATTAAATAAATGAATGACTGGGTCAAATGACACACAGATAAAGAATCCTAAGTGTTGATAGGGCATGGAGGTCAATGAAAAATAGATAAATGAATGATATGGTTGTCTCACTGATAAAATAAATGACCAGAATTTCCAGACAAACTGGCAACCTATCTCTCAGGGAACCTTTATAGATTTATGGTGGCCATTCTAGTTAAATTAGAGCAAAAGGTCTTAAGTGTGGGTCAATGAAAAATGATACATTTAAGATCTGAAGGATGACAGGGTGAGGTAGGCTCAGTGTCAATTAGAATAGGGTAGTTAAAAATGGAATTGGCCAGCAAAAGAAAAGGGATTATTGGAAAAAAATCTAAGGTTAATTACTTTTAGGAACACCTGAGCTGGCAATAAATTTGGAACTTAGCCTTGATGTTTTCAGAGAGTGATTGATTTTAGTTCCAGGGACTAGCAAATTCAAGAACATTCTTTTTACAACTCTCTTTCTCTTACCCTATGATCAATTGTATTTGACTTATTATCAATGGATAAAGAACAGTCAGGTTCACCCTGAGTTGGAGTGAACTAAAATTCCCTGCATTCATGTCAATTACCTTAAGGTGATGAGCAAGTTACTTTTCTTCACTAAAAGGAACTAACTTCAACAATCTTGTCAGCACAAAGACAGGTGGACAGCAGGCTTGAATGTTACTGCCAAAGTCATTCCACTCACACAAACAATGAAGAAAACCATTGACATTTAATCACATGTAGATGATTGAATGGGTTAGATACTGATGGAAGAACCTTGTAACATTATGCTGAAATTGGTACCAGCCACATTACAATGCTGATTGTATCCCCTGTAGAGGAGTAAGATCCCACCTAAAAAAGGGTGCCTTGGGTATTATCCTAAACTGTATCTGATGGTAAGGCTCCAGCTCTGAGGATCTTGCCATTAATCTCAGGTCCACTCTGACCTGAAGTGGTAGTACTTGCTGGGGTCCCATCAATGGGTCAAATAGATTTGTTTAAAAATTATTTGTATTTGATAGGGCTATGTGCAAAAAAAAACAAACACCAAACCCTATAAAGAAACATCTACACAAAAAATGTAAATATAAATGTACAATAAATGTGATTCCTTAATCTGTAGGCATAAACTACTCTAGAAGGGTTGACATGCTATTAAGATCAATCAATTAGGACAATCCAAACAGAATTGATTTGGGTTATTATCTGTCAATGAATACAGCATCTATTTTCACAAACTTTTTTTTAGATTTTCCCATTTTTGGACAAACAACTGTAAAAGTAGGGGATCAAAATTAAATTGTTATACGATTTCCTTTTGTTTTTGTTTTTTTCCTTTCTTAAGCACTATTAAATAGGCTTTTTTGTTTTTTTAGAAAACAAACAAAACAAAATAAAGGAAAAAATAACGCAAATCTTATCAGACTATGAAGATGAGCAGAAAAATTCATAGGCATACAGCTCAGTTGACTGGGGCTGTAGAATACATCGACTGCATCCCCGCTACAATGAGTGTCCTTGATATGACCCTAAACAATCTGATGGCAAGGCTCCAGCCTTGGAGATTAGGGGAATGCAGAGTACCCCTTCACTGCTATCACTCCCAGGCCCACTTTGACCCGGAGTGATAGCAACTGACAAGGGCCTATCTATGGGTCAAATAGAACTGTTTGCGATTTAAACTGTGTGCAAACAAATGACTTATACTAAATTGAATTGTTAGAAATAAAACTGTTTCATCATTTTACTATGTATAAACAAATGACTGATTTTTAATTGAAATGTTAGTGATACATAACAAAACTTGGATTCATTTAAATGTGAGCAAATGAATGAGTAAGGTTAAATAGCAATACTTTATTGCTATTACATAGCAATACTTGGAACCATTAACTGCATGCAAATGAATGAATAGTGTTGAAATAGAATTAGTATTAAATAGCAAAACTTGAAACCACTTCATTGTCTGTAAACAAGATTAAAATTGAATAGAATTATTAGTATTAGACAGCAATAATTGAAACCATTTTACTGTGTAGAAACATTAGCAATACTTGTGTACAAACAAATTAGTTCTAAATCATATAAAAAGAAATTATGTACAAACTGTGTGTGCAAACAAATGACTAATGTTAAATTGTAACTGTTATAGAGCAATACTTGAAACCATTTAACTGTGAGCAAAAAAAAAAAAAAAAAAAAAAGAGCCAAGACTCATTTTAAAATGTTATGTACCAAATGTGTTAACAAATCATATATATTCAATGTATAAACAGGATTTGGCATTAAATAATCTACAATAGTTGATAAGCCATAAAACCTAACCAAACCAATTATAGGCAGACCATGTTGAATAATAAATCTGATTTAGTGACATTCCATGAGTCTATCTTGGTTAGGCTATGAACTTAGAATTTAGAATATGCTGACTTTATACTCAGCAGAGGTGTAAGACCTCTTTTAAGGAGGATCTGAATATGACATTAAACTGTATCTGGTGATGAGGCTCCAATTCTGGAGATTTGGGGAGCAAGGGTAACTTCTTTATTGCTATTACTCCCAGGTCCACCAAGAGTCCCTTCTACCAGTCAAATAGATCTGTTTGAAAATTATTCCTATTTAATAGGAATACTTGATGGCATATTATGTAAATTATTTGTATTGATAATAATTACTTGAAGCTATAATTGTCTTAAGGATTACCATTTGTTACTTGATAACTGTGTACAAGCAAATAACTATTATTAAAGAGAAATGATGACTTGAAACAGTATATTTATTAATGTTTAATAAAAATATGTGAAACCATACAAGTTATTGCCATGAAAAATATATGATATCATATAACTGCATGCAAAATCTTTTAAGAAACAACTACACAAAAAATATAAATGTACAATGACCCAATAGGCCTAAAATAACCTGAGATAGGTAGACATGCTGTTAAAATCAAATCAATCAACCAGAAAGAACCATACAATTACCTAATCCAAACAACAGGCTCAAGTTATTTAAAGTCTGGTACAAGGCCAGTAAGATAGGGACTCAAGTAAGGAATACACAAGCAAATTGGTCTGTAAAATAAGCTTGATAACCATTACACACTGGAAAGTGGCTTAAATATTTACTAAGTTTAGCTTACACAAGTTCAAGTCAAAAATAGTGAGGCAGCCAGTGGGCATCAAACTCAATTGACCAGATTTGTAAAATTGTTTAGTCAGTGGAGATTAATAACAGAATAAAATTTAAACTAAGGAATAAGACATAAAAATGAAATATCCTACATTTCTACTTCCACCAAAAGTTCAATTTTCAGGGCCAAAAAGAAAAACTCAGGCTCTTCAGGCCTTGCCAACCCACCTGATATGACATGCATTTTTAGCCACCCAAAAAGAGCAGTCCACACTCTACAATCTTTATAATAATAATCTATTGGCTCAATAAAAAAAATTCAGAAGAGAAGCCTTAAGTATTTAACTACTCCACATTGGCATAAATGATGACAATTAATTAAGCCCAAATTTAGCAAATGAATTACACAGATGACTTGTTTTACTGTGATGAATGCTTGTGTAGAGTAAGTAACTTTTTGGATAAGCTGAGAACTGAAGAATGGTGTTTCAGTGTTCCAAAGATTCTTTAAATAACATTGCTCTGGTCTTGAATTTGGTTACCCTACTAAAACTAGAGAGCTCTGTCTATCATATTTTCCCTTTAGCTGGAAGAGAATGGATGGATACATTTATTCCTTAAGGGCATTAGGGCTAAGGAAATATAAACAGCCTTGTCCAGGATTTGTACTTGGCTTTCTAACTCTATCTTCTTCAATAAGAACCATTATGCAACACACTTATCTCTCTTTCACTCTGTCTCTCTTTCTCTCTTTATATATATATATATATATATATATATTGATGCAAAAGTTTAGATTCTTTTTTTGCTAAAATTATTTTATTCAAATAAATTCATAGAAGCATTATTTAATCATCATAATACATTCTCTGACATTCCTTTAAGGAAATTACAATATGAGCCCAAAATAAATAAAAACAGGGAAAAAACTGAACCATTTCTTTTTTATAAATGCCACAAATTTTAATGAAACTTCAAATGACTAAAACACACATAGGAAGTGATTATTTTCCTTGATTGTTGTTATTAAAGTTCCCTTAGTTATTGTAAAAAGTCAGAATCTTATAAAAAGGAAACTTTCAAAAATAACAAATGAAAGGAAATTTCTTAGAATTTTCTTTTTCTTGATTTTATATTCTAATTTGGGAATAGTCTTTTCCTAATGGCTAGTAAGTAGTTGTCTGAGTTTCAAAAAGGTCAAATTGTCTCATGCAATGATTGTGAACTGTTACTTTGTGATATTGCAAAGAAATTGAATCACGATCATTCATCAATTGATGTTTTCCTAAGAAATAAGACTGGAAATTATCATCAAAAAGGTCATGGCTGTAAAAAAAAAACATTGTATTTAAAGATTGTTAGCGTAGCAAAGTGGCTACACTCTCCAACATTATAAATCAGCTGACATAAGAAATTTCAAGTTATTTGGGGTTTTTTGGTTTAATACTGTAGGTATTCTCAAATAAAAGAATTATTCTGGTTTTGATTTTATGAAAACATTGAAGTTTTTAATACTTTAGACTTGCTAAAACTGTTAACTAAACAAAAAGACAGTGGCACAAAATAAAGCAAATGATAACCTGAAAGAGACAAGAGCCTCAAACAAGTTTTTTCTGTTCTATAGTATCATTTAAATGAATCAATTGGATCATTTCTGATTTTTCTGCTGCATCACATATTGATTGTGCAGCACCTTTCTTAAAAGATTCATGATTTTCCAAGTTCTAAGGTTTGCCAGAACATTCTTTATCCTTGAGCTCAAAATTTCTCTTTTTAAACTTTGCAAACTATTTCTGATACATGTTAGCATCTAATGAAACACAAAACTAAGGTTTGAAATATTCATTTTATATTCAGTCATAGTTTTCTCCAAAATAATACAAAGTTTAACCAGGACATTGGCCCAGCGGTTAGAGTGTTCGCCAATGGCCCGGGAGACCTGGGTTCAATCCCAGGTCGAGTCATACCAAAGACTTTAAAAATGGAACTTGATACCACCTTGCTTAACACTCAGCATTATAAGGTACGGTTCAAGGGTAAAGTGGAGCAATCCTGGGAATGGAGTAGCGCCCTCCCCTACACCTTGGTGTAGTAGCTATCGAAAAGGGAGCCTTCGGGTCACCCTCGACTATGGTCGCTAACTAACTTATAACTTCGTTTACAGCAAACAGTTTTTAAACAGTAAAGATGCACAAGCAATAGAGAACTGAGTAAACTTCAAAGATACATCCAAGATTCCCTAATATAAAAGATGGTGCAGAGAATTTTTGCTTCAATTTTCTCCTTGGAAATGCCCACAGACTTCATGGCAACAATTTTCTAAGATGGCAGTGGAATCTTTCTGCTAAACAATGGGAATAGTCTCAGGAACATGGACAAATTTTACTATCTGCCCATCAAATGTCTCCAGATACCATGGACTATATATAGGATATATTAGATAAACAAGTTTATTCCAAGAACATCTACCACATAACTTGCAATATTTAAAGGACCTGTAGTTAACATCCTGACACCAGATTCCAGAAGAAATATTTAGTGATTTTATCAATTCCTTGCTTGGCCAATAAAGACCAATTTTAAAAGCACATAAAGAACTAACACAGTTGAACATAACCTTTAGGCATCTCAAAATATAGACAAATTCAGAAAAGGAATAAAAGAATACAATCTTTTTTGTAAACTTCTTTCTGGATATAAAGGGTTTGATTTGAAAGATAAATAAAAAAGCAACATAGATTTGATTCCAAATTTAATTTTAGTATAAGAAAGAATAATATTTGCCATTTTGTTTTCTTATTGTCATCCTTTTATTTTTAAGATTATATTTATCCAAATGCTTGTTCTCCTGAAGACTTACCAAGTCATTGCCTCAAGTATTACGATGATTTCATGATAAATAAAACATTTAGCTTCATTAATTGTCTTTAGACAACATTTTGAAAACTTGAGCCTTCAGGTATCCTAAGAGGAAGTAATCAATAGGGGATTGATTTAGTGAATGAGCTGGCCAAAGGATGCCATCAAGTTGGGGTATGAGGTGCCCAAAGTTTCAATCATAAACACACAATGTTTACCATTCCACACCATGATGGAAACTGAAATGATATTGTTGCCGATGCTCAAAGATGTACCTCCGACCCACTCACTACTATTAGTGCCAATACGTTGGCAATTTAAAATCTGGGAAATCATTCTACTTGACTCTTTAAATTTATATACTTGGTCAAAAAGAAGGTTTGTATCTTGATTTTTTGCCATGAAAAACATATAGTAAAAAGTAAAATACACAATTAGTTTCATACAAGTTTCCCATTACACCTTTTTTCTGTTACTGTTTCTAACAAAGGTAATTTGAGCTGTACATCTTCATCTTAAACTCATATCACAATTTTCTGCACATATGTTACACTATTTATGGATTGATATTAAAAAAAACATTGAGCAGCCACTGAGGAGCCAAGGCAAAGGCACATTTTTATGAAAGTTCTCAATCTGGCAGAAGATTCAATGAAAGATTTCAGTGAGGTAGGAAAAAAGTCACTGATATATGTACATGACAGTCCCCAAAAGTTCATTACAGGTTTCTTAAATACCTAGGTGTACACAAACACACATGTGCCCACATACATTCATAAAACAACGCACACTCACACACATATATTTGTGGATATACACATACACAACCACTTACATTTTTATGCAAATAAAAACATATATATATGTATCTACATATATACACTCACAAACATAAACTTATTAGCATATATGAGCAGTTACATACATTTTTAGCTCCAGCTACTAAGCCACTTTTAAAGCCACACTGTTAACTGATTTTTCAAGACAAGTGCTGACTGCAATGGCCAAATTTGTAGCTCAAAACTGTGAAGACAAAATTCAAGGTAATGATGTGATAAATAAAAAACCCTGCCTATCTTTACTCAAAAAATTAATGAACCCTGTTTGATAGTCCAAAAGGCTGCAGGTTGCAGGAATTTGAAAATAAAACAAACACCGGAACCACATAGACAGGCTAGTAAAGAATCCAAAAGGTAGAAGAAACTCTAACAATTTTTAGTAATGCACGACAAAAGGGAAACACTTGCTTGGGCCTTTTTTTGTAAAGCCATCTCATCTATATTTCACCTCAACGACCCACTCTTTTCTACCGTCCCTGCAAAGTCTCCATGATGTGAAAGTTAAAGAGCTGAACTATGGACTATGGAGTTTGAACTCCAGTCATACTATTATATTCAGTTCTGGACTAATACCTTTGGGAAAGGTATTAATTCCATTTTACCTCTCATCTAGATATTAAATAGTATAACTGCTGTTCTTCAACAATGACGGTTTTTGCATTAAATAATTCATGAAGGTTGATATTCTACGAAATAAAGAAATCAAAACTATACTGTTCCAGTGAATCATCACTTTCTTTTAGAAGGCTTGTGTCTCTCAAATGTCCCTTCCTTTCTCCTTGGCATAGTTGTTTTCACCAATGTGAGAAAAGAGGAAAGGAAGAAGTGTTTATATATATATAGACTCTTGTGATACATCCATAGAATGCATACAGGATGGTCATCAGTGATGAACTACTCTCATCGCCAATTTTGAGTTCTTGTACATCAAATTAGCTCAAGTAGTAACCCCAACCAGGATCCAGAATTCCTGGTTGCTACACTGTAAGCTACGTGTTACTCTGAATGAAAAAACTCAAAAAACCTCCAAAAATCCTGAGCGTTTATATGGTGAAATCCCAGACAGTATCAGCCAATGAGAAATCTCAACTGCCATATTCTTTGTATAAATTACAAATTTAGATTCTTCCAGTTTCTTACTTTCACACAGCCTCTACTCTTGGTATGTAATCCTTCATTTTGTGAGAAAAAAATTGCTTCTGTCCTTCCATTCTCTGCTATTTACAATAGATTTTTTTATTTCCTATTTTCAACTAAAATTGCTTTTCTTCCTAAAAGTATACTACATATATACACACTGTTCTCTCACACCTATTTAAATATATACACCGTATAATTCGTACTTATTTACACTCCCATATCAACTCACATACCTGCACGCGACTAACCTAACCCCCCCCTCTATTCAGAATTTAATAAAATTCGAAAGTTAAGTAAAAAATCTACGTCTAAATTAGTTTTTGCCTAAAAACAGGAGTAAAATTGCTACATCTTAAAAACACTTTCTCTCCTACTAATCCCTGCTTTTTACATTATGTTTCTATTTCCTAATTCCACTAAAATCACTTTTCTTTCCTAAAAAATATATTATACATATATACACACCCATCCTCTCACATCTATCTCCATATATACACACCAAATAATCCGTACTTATTTACACTCACATATCAACTTGCCTTAAAGCATGAGTAAAATTGGTACATCTTAAAAACATATATATACACACAAACATTTTATTCATAATACACACACAAATATATTTGCAACAACAAAAATTACACATGCTTGATAAAACTGCAAAACTGAAAACTGCATTTTAAATCAGTATCATCAACACTCCAACAGATTAGAATGTTTAGCCTTTGACTTTTACATCATGTGCATCATAATACATATAACTCATATAACATATAACAGTGCATTATATACATCAATGTATGATAAAGTGAAAAAATATTCTCTCATCAATCACTTGGAAGATCTATGTAAGTGTGAGACTCAAAAACATAGTCTTGATTTTTTTTTATATCATATATGTGTATGAGGATATAGATATGAAAAAGAGAGGGTGAATATAAACATATTGATGTGTTTAGATATAAACACATGGATTAAAACAAAAATTAATGTTATCTACCTATCAATGCCTATTTTTCCTTTTAGGTAAATTAACATAGTAATAAAGTTTTTCTTTGTATCTATCTCTATATAGATATAAAGAAATAATAATCTTTATCTTTCCATATAAATAAGATATTCAAATTGGATGGAGATCATATCACTCTGAATGGTTTGCATCTATAAATTCAAAAGAAAATTGCTATGCAACTTCAGGATTTTTGTGAGATGCTCTGCATAATTGAAACAAGTATTTTTGTAATTATCTTTAAGCTTTGTACTTAATACACTTTCTAACTCACAAAGATATAGTTTTGATTATTCTATTTATTCTTAGACAAGTCTCTTTATCTTTATTGTTTTAACACAGCATTTTGAGGGATGTATTATTTGGCTTCCCTGAATTGTCTGCAGTTCTGAGTTTCTGTGTTTTCATTATTCTATACATTATATAGATTATTGTCTTCATCTTTGTTGCTTTTAACTCACTGTTTTAACTGAAACATTCTTCAGTCTTTTTAAAATGTATAAGCATTCAGTCTTTAAAATTCTCTTAATCAACAGGTCTGTTAATGAATGCTTCTAGGGATTTTTTGTCACACAGGTAGTAGTAATAGTATTAGCAAAAATTCAACTCTACAACTCACTTTTCTTATGACTGATATCTATACACACTTTATTCACATATAAATTGGAGAAAAGGAGTGAAGTTAAATGAAAAAAAAAAGGCTTCCTTATTTCTGTTGTATTGTAAGTAAATGGTACTAGATGTGAACACCAGCAGTTGAAAGAAAGACAAGTTGACAGAGTTCAACATCTCTTCCACTGGGTGAACTGTCACATGACAAGCTTGATCTGTCACTCCAGAACTGATCTTGCTAAGGTCACAATCTAAGTGTCACTCCTGCAAGGCAAAAGTAGGTGAGGACGTTCTATAAACCCCAGTATATATATATATGTCACAGCCCTATATACATATACAGGCTGGGGCTGTAGAATACACTGACTATATTTCTGCAGAAGAGTAAGACCCCTTCCACAAGTGTCCTGGATATAGTGCTAAACCATCAAATGATGAGGTTCCAATCTTGGAGCATTGGAGAATATGGAATACCCCTTCATTACCATTATTTCCATGTCCACTTTCACCTGGAGTGGTAGTACCTCTTAGGGTCCCATCTATGAGTCAATTAAAACTGTTTAATCATTCTAATTAGAAACTATGGCAAATAAAAATATTAGTGTTAGCAATTCTTGAAACCATTAAACTGTGTACAAACAGATGAGCCCTGGCTAGTGTAAAAACTAATACCTCCAAACTATTTGTTTACAAATCATATATATATATATATATATATATATATATATATAAACAGGATTTGGCATTAAATAACCTACAAGGGTTGATAAGTTGTAAAACACAACCAACCGAGCTGTTTATCATGGATTCATGATTCAGTCTCTTTTTCTCTTTTTGAGACTGGGATGTGAGGAGATGAAAATTTTCTGAGAGAACAAGGAATGAACCCAAGATACTAGAAGAGTCCCATTCCCAAAAGAATGAAGAAGCTAACCAGAGAGTGCATGGTGCATGGATAGATCATTATACACAAAATCGCCTCAAAATTTTAGTATATGCTAGTTTGTTGCATGTATATTACGTGACCAAATAATTTCAAGTCATGGTTAGTAGCTGCTATGGTTGATAGTATAGTGGTAGATGGTGTGCCAACACATTATACATTGCTTCACCTCCATATGTGATTTGATAAACACACAGATGAACTTGCAACCTTTGGGAACTTATAATTGACAAGTTTGAAGAGGGACATAATACCTTAGAAGCAACCAAAAACATTTGTTTTTAGGTTTGGTTTGGTTTGATTGTTTTTTTTTATGGCATATCAACCATTGTAGGTTATTTAATGCCAAATCCTCTTTATACATATATATTGTTAAGAGTTCATACCATTCAGAAAGTATATGTTGGTTTGTGACTTGTCAGGAATTGAACATGGGATCTTCTTATGACAAATTGTAGGTTGGTTCAATTTAAATGGGACTGTTTCAACCAATCAGAAGCAAGTTTGGGATTGTAGCAGATGCTACTTAAGACGCGCATGAATTTGGTTATAAGAAAAATTGATCTTACAGGGGGAATTACTGTCAGTCTGTCTTGTTATCCTTTGGTTTGCTTTGTTATTACTCTTTGAGGTCGTTTTTTTCTGCTATCTTGTTCCTGCCTTGTTTTTATTCTTGTTTTACTTACTGTTGTTGTTGCCTTTGATCATTTTTACTGATCGTATGACCCTCCTGATTGCTATTTTGCAATCATGGAGGGTTCTTCTCAACCATCACACCTTTCACATCCTTCTAGTCCATCTCGCCCTAATGAACCATCTTCACCAGGAGCAAAGAAAACAACAAAAGAAACCCTCCCGAAGCAGTCGGAAGAACGAGGAGAGCCCAACACACCAATGACCAGCTTTATTGGAGCAAACTGGCCATCACTACCCTTGGAATCAGGAAGCCCAATTCAACCAGGGCAAGCAGCAAAAGCCACAAGCCAGCAGATGTCTCCCTGGAAAATCTGACAAAAAGACCCAGAAGAATATGAGAAGGACCAGGTGGGCAAGTATGCTGATTATTTTAAGGGCAATGAAATCTTACCCATCCTGGAAATCCTTCAAAAGTTAGAACCCAGGATTGTCTCGCTGGTAGTGACAGATTTAAAGACGAGGTGGCTGGTGGGCTTCAAGAAAGAGGGGTTCGAAGACTTGATCATTGTCCTCTCAGCCTAGATGTTAGTTCACCTCAAGATCCTCCCCACTCCCTGTTTCTTTTTTTACCCTTTTACCACTTGTGAGTCCCGGACTTTTTTTGAGGATCTTGGTTGCATATTTCTGTATTCCATGTTCATTTCCCTTTCCTGATGAACACCCCCTTTCCATTTGTTCTTTTATCCCGAGTAGCTTTAGGTCCTTCCCCTATAGGGATAGTTTCAGTTTGTTTTTGAGCCTTATCCAGGTACTAGAAAACAGTCGACCCTCCACAACATAGAAGAGGGGATGGGACGGAAACCAACAGGGCTTATGTTTTGTTTACTCTGGGGCTTTTTCTCCAATCCCTCATCATCCTTTCACTTGCTGTATATATGCCATTTCATTTCATCAGGTTTTAAGTAGGGTTTTCATGGAGCAAATGAGGCCTTTTGGTGATTGTGGCGTGGTTGGTGGATGAATGAACTTATTGTATGGAATGATTGAACAAAAATGATGGTTGTTGACGATGAATGTGACTAACTAGGGCTACATAAAAAAAAAAATACTGTTTTCACCCCCTTCCCTTCCCCCAAACATTTTTGGGCCTTCTGACCACTGAAAGTCATACTCTTTGTACCTTTCAGAAATAAATGATCTTAAAGAGGGAAGTGCTGACAATCTGAACTGTTGCAATCATAAGTTAACAAACATATATTATATATGATTTCTAAACACATTTTGTTCATAACATTTTTAAATGAGCCTGAGCTCATTTTTTGCACACAGTTAAATGGTTTCAAGCAAGTATTGCTATTTGACTCTAATAATTCTGTTCAACACTATTCATTCATTTGCATGCTGTTAAATGGTCCCAAGCATGATAATGTATCACTAACATTTCAAGTAGAGATCTGTAATTTGTTTACACACAGTTAAATGATCAAACTGTTCTATTCCTCACAATTCAATTATAACATGTCATTTGTTTGCACTAAGTTTAAATGTCAAACAGTTCTATTTAACCCATAGATAAGACCCTATCGGATACTACCATTCTGGTTCAGAGGGGACCTGAAAGTGAAGGCAATGAAGAGATACTCCGCATTCCCCAAAGCTCCAGTATTACTGGAGCCTCACCATCAAATTGTTTAGTGTCATATCCAGTACTTGTTGGATGGATCTTACCTCTCAGCAGAGATACTGTTGTTGTATTCTACTGCCCCAACTGACTGGGCTTACATTTATTTTGCGAAAAGTGAAGGTGCAGTTGATCACAGTAAAGTAACCAGGGGATTCAAAAAATTTTGTTCCAATTGCAAGAACCTTAATAATTAGGCAAGATCAGGTTAGCCTAAAACTGTGGACCCTAGGCTGTGCTCCAAGCCATAGAAGCAAATCTGGTGAGTAGCACTCAAACTCAGTATATCACAGTCCAATGTGGTT
Organism: Sepioteuthis lessoniana; assembly: GCA_963585895.1. Classification (NCBI taxonomy): domain Eukaryota; kingdom Metazoa; phylum Mollusca; class Cephalopoda; order Myopsida; family Loliginidae; genus Sepioteuthis; species Sepioteuthis lessoniana. Next base: position 67,594,588 of record OY757910.1, on the reverse strand, counting down.
CATCATATTCATGATCTTGATAAAAGCATTCAGAGCTACCAAATTGTGATTCACATTACCAAAATATTGCAAAACTTTTGATTCACTCAAGTAGACTCTTTGGGTGTCTTCATTTTTTTTTCTAAAGAAAGTAGATCTTAGGCTGAATCATAGAAAGTACTAGAATATTCAGTTTGATTCTTTTATATGATCTGATTGGCTGAGCCTTCAAGTGCAAAGTCTTTTCATTTACTTAAAATAGGACAAAGTGATACTAGGTAAAATGAAATGAAGAACATTGCATGTGCCATGGATGTGTTGTAGTGTAATGCTATCATCATAGGAAATAGACACAGCAATGCAAGTTCAAATCCTGGACAAGACTGTCTGCATTTCACATAGAGCTAATACCCTTGGGAAAGGTATGAAACCAACTACTCTTCCTCCAGCTATGGGTAAATAAGGCAAACTGGATTTTTTAGCTTTAGACTTGAAGAAGGAAAACTCTGAATTAAAACCTGTTAAACTCTGTTTAAAAATTGACTTTGTGTCACAACTTGACCATGGGAGGGGTTGGTATATACATACATTGTATTTCATAAATCTTTTATATGGAAAGAGCCTGTTTGTCTTAAATATATGTATACCAGTATTAAAATGATAGGGGCAAAAAACAAGGAAAAGTAAATTCATGCCTTTCTCAAAAGTATTTGGGCAAAGAGAAGGATCTTCAGCTATAAATGGAATTCTGACACAAATTTTACTGATAACTTAAGCCACCACCCACTTAGAATTACACAGAAGATGATATCAACCATGTTTATATATATAATAATTTGATATTATTACATAAAGAACCATACTTTTACACAATGAGCAATAGGCTATGTCCTTACTGACAGAAATATACAAATGAATATGTATACAAATGCCATCACAATGGTGCTGTATTGGGATTTGGCATTAGCTGCTATTGACAACTGGTTAAGACATTTATTATCAAGGAAAATATAAACGTGAAGTCTGGCCACTCTGGCCTGTGGATTGACATGAGCACCACTGAGAGATAATTCATCTGACATTTGCTTCTATAACAGAAGTGCAAAGGCAGAAAATAAACAAATGGTGGCTAATTTTCTATATACAGAGATGAACATATCACTTGATTATTGTCTTATGTATGCAAGAGAGAAAAAGACAAATATACTAACAGGGTTAGAGTAAGTAAAAAAATTCACACACACACACACACACACACACACACACACACACACATGTGTGTGAATATATATATATATATATATATATATATATATATATATATATATATATATAAACAATCACAGAAATGCATATCAGTATACAAGTGTATATATATATATATATATATATATATATATATATACTTCTATACTGTTAAGCATTTCTGTGTATATATATATATATATATATATATATATATATATATACACCATATTTTTCAGTGTATAAGACAACCAAAATAATTTCAAGTTAAAACATAGGTTTTTGGCTATACTCACCATATAAGACTACCCCCCTCCCCGCAAAGTAGCCACTCAACTTATACAAGATTAGGTATGAACTGCATATACAAGGCTCATTAAATAAGTTTCAAGACTTTTTTCGTATAGGCACTTTTATTGATAGTACACACATGAAACTCTAGTCCCCTTTGAAGTAATCTCCTCTGGCTGCAATGCACTTGTTGTACCATTCCAACAACTTCTGGAAGGCCCCATGGAAGTCCTCTTGTGTGAGCATGTCATTGACCTTCATCACAGCCTCTTTCATCTCCTCAATTGTCTCATAACGACAGCCTCTAAGGTTTTCCTTGACCTTAGGGAATAAGCAAAAGTCCCAAGGAGCAAGATCTGGACTATAGGGAGGCTGAGGAACTGTCTTGATGCCCATCTTGGTCAAATAGTCTGTGACAAGGATGGAGTTGTAGACTAGTGCATTGTCCTGGAGAAATTGCCACTGACCTAATTTAAAGAGTGCTGGCCTCTTCTGATGGAATCTCTTCTTGAACTCCCTTAAAACCTCAACATAGTATTCCTTGTTGACTGTCTGTCCAGTCTGAACCCAGTGCATGTAGATCATGCCAGTGCTGTCAATAAAGGGATCATCAAAAGTGTGTGGGTGGATTTGCTCTGTCTGGGAGAGCCAGCATGCTTCCACTGGGAACTCTGTCTCTTGGTCTCTGGGTCATAGCAGTAGATCCAGCTTTTATCGCAGATCACCAGAGCATGAAGAACTGCAGGATATGAATTGATCAGCTTGACCAACTCCCTGCTGTCATGACAACGTCTTTCTTTCTGATCTTCTCTGAGGACCCTTGGGACAACCTTTGCACAAATCTTCTGCATCTTCAGTTCCTCACAAATAATTACGTGTACAGTTCCCACACTGACATCAAACTGTGCACTTATTGTCTCTATAAACACACAACGGTCCTTACCCATGAAATTCTTTATTTGGTCAATCAACTCTGGTGTTCTGACTTCCTTACTCCTCCCACACCTCTCATCATCCCTCAGAGACTCCCTGCCTTCCTTGAATCTCTTATGCCACTCAAAAACTCATGCTCAATTCATGCAAGATGCTCCAAAAGCAGTCTGAAGCATTCCATACGTTCCTGTGGCATTTTTTCCAAGTTTAAAACAGAATTTTATTGCATATCGTTCTTCTAAAGTGTCCTGCTGTAGCTGTTGATTTGAACCTGGAATCATAAGAATTGGTCAGTCATCTCATAAGATGTATAGCAATAACATACTGAATTTTCAAGAGCCTACGGCAACTTTAAATGCCTGTACAAAAAAATATCTGGAAACTTATTGAAGGCACTTCATATGGTGGACTTTCAATTTGAAACTTGCTTTGTATTTCATTCTTTTTACTGGTGGAGTCATGATATGGTCTGATGATTGCTGAATTCTTATACAGGTATTATAATGTTACTTTGGAGAATGCTGGTAAGAAAGTGATAGCTCAGACCTTCCCCACCTATGGCTAGTAGATGTTTGTTTACAGCTGCTTAGTTTTTACAATTGGTGACATTGTAGTAACTTGCAACAGATATACCTGTAACTCTGTCATCATGGGACTATGTCAACCTCTTAGTGTAAACAAGCCCATACAACTTCCTTGATTGCTTGCTATTCATTCATATATCACATATAAATTCTCAGCATATGTAAGATGACTGTGGTACATAATACTCCTCATCATATATCATACTGATTGCAACCATGTACATGCAGTTACATTACACATCCTGATCAACTTACACAGTGATCTTCACTGTACTACATCTGCTGAGTAATATTATAAGTGATATATAATATTGTAGCAATAACTACCACCAATAATGTGACAATTAAGGAGTGCTCTTGAAAAAATGAATATATCATAGTAGTGCAATCAAACCACATGTTATGTAAGATACGAGTACTTTTATTAAGCTATTAGAATAATGAGAATTAGTGAAATGAATTTCAGTAGAAAGTATTTGTATTGTTACCAAGATAGGGGTAAGCCTATAGTCAATCTTTGTCCTATATGCCACAGGATTTCAGGTTCACATTTTATACTGGGTGTATAAGATGATCCTCCAATTTTGGGGGTTATTTTTAAAGTTAAAAGATCCTCTTATATGCCGACATAAATCATGTATACATACATACATACATACATATATATATATATATATATATATATATATATATACTTGTATACCAATACATGTTTCTGTGTATGTATATACACACAGAAGTGTTTATGGTGTGATGGTTATCATCATCAAAAATGCAGAAATAGATACAGTGAACCAAGTTCAAAATCCTAGATGAGGCTCTTTGCATTTCCCATGACACTATTACCCCAGGGCAAATGAATCCAACTATTTTCCCTCTAGTTATAGGAAAATAGTAAGGCAGACAGGGCTTTTTAACCTTGGTATGGCATCTGATCTAGGAGCAGGAAATTTCTGAATTCAAACCTGTTAAAATTCACTTAAAAATTGACCTTGTGTTACATCCTGCTCATGCAGAAGGGTTAGGTAAACACATACACCAACATACTGACACATCTGTTATTTTATATATATATATATATATATATATAACAAATTTTCTTGTCAGCATATGTTACTGAAAATTACAGAGTTTAGCTTTTTATTCACACACACACATACACAGATACGAGCATTGTTCTCATAAAAGATAACAGGATTATTTACACATGGATTGACACACCTGCCTAAGTTAAGATTATAGTACCTATGCATTCTGCATTGGATAAAAATATCACTCTACAGTAGTTCTACCTAAGATCAGAGTGTAGTATCTGTATCCATAAAAATCTTGCTTATAAAATATGCAGAAAAAGTTATAATTTTGAAGAATACAAAATTCAGTACTTTCTAAAAATTTAGAAAACCCACAGATGTATGAAAATATAGATAATTATTTTAATTTTCTAATTATTCTTATCTATTTTTTAAAATATTTGTTTGAATTTCCATATGTGCAATTACTACACTCTTATCCTAGGCAGAACACAAAGGTACTACACTTTGATCCTTGCAAAAATAAGACAGGAAGAAAACAAACAGAAAAAGTTGAAGAGTTCTAGCCTATTAAGTTATGAGACTAATTGTTTAAAGAGTTTTAACCATCATGTTAATTAGAAATTGACTTTATCTTCTTTAAAATAGTTTCTTTGGAAAACCAAACATCAATAAAGATGTTTTTCTCCCGTTGATACTGCTTTCAGTTGGTTTGTTTTCAACAGACTCCTAATAGTGAGCACAAAGGAAAAAAGAAATTGTTCCAAAGACTAAGATCAAGGGAAGAAGATGCTGTGGTATCACAGGAGCATTCTTTTATGGCTCTAAACTTATAAAGTGTGCATCTAAGAAGTAATGAGATTAACATTTTATTCCTCACTTTTATGTATATATATATATATATATATATATATATATATATATATATATATATATATTAAAACTTGTGTACATATACCTATACAATGAAGTTAGTCTAGAAAGTAACTAGCCTTTTTAAAAATGTTTAGGTTAGTAAAGCTGATTGAAAATCAGCAATATATACTTATATATACATACTTGTATAAGTACTCATATATGAAGTTGATCTAGAAAGTAATTAAACTATTATTTTATTTTATTTTGTTTTTCTGGTGGTCAAACTTGATTGAAAATCAGCAGATCAGTATAATTCATCAATAATCATTCTCATCATCAAATCTAATGAAAGTCCTTAGTTCATTAAATTATCAGAACAATGTTCATCTTCCTGTCACCCATCCAAAAATACCTTGTACCATCTAAAAACCTGTGCCTCTCATTGAAGTATAAACCAATGTTAACTTATTAAATTTTTCTCTCATAAAATTTGATTTTGTACTCCATTTTTCTAAAACACTTAATAAAAACACTCTTGTGATAAATAATCCAAGATTACTCAGCTGAAAATGAATTCTGAGAGGTAAACATGAACTGAATATTTTCACATGTGTTCTCGCTCAAAAGTGATCAGTTGATTTTCATTCAGATTTGCCAACCTGAAAAAATTTCTTAAAAATCAGTCAAAATTACTTTCTAGACCAACCTCATATACATATATTTGTGCGTGCAAGTGAATGTATACATACATAAACTTATTCTTAGTAGTTATATAGACAACCAAGTTTAAATATATGAGAAGGATATGCACAACATACACACAATCCAAATATCAGGTAATATATATTTTATTGCTATGTTTTCCCTCATTTTTTATTTCTTTTTTAAAAGTTGTCTGATTTTTAATGGATGTTGCCAGAAAAATAATGGAATAAATTTTCGAAAGTTTTTTTGCCAATGGTCTGGATAATAGACATTGAGTCTCAAGACATTTTGATTATATAACATAGACAGGTAGATATTCATTAAGCTTATCCCACTTTTCCTCAAGGACAAATAGGGAGACAATCTTCAAAATGGAGAAACCCTCTTCTGTTTACTTTGAAAATCAGCATTTAAATGTATTACTTTTATCTGGGCTAGAACTCTGACTACAAATATACAGCTACTATTTCACAGAACCAAAAAAATCAAGAGGAGCTTTGTAAGCAAAAAAAGATGATTTGTATCAGATCAAACACTGTGTTCAACTCTGATGGAATTGCCCTGTGCTAACTTCATCTATCTTTACTAAGTTGCATAGTAAACATAAATTAGTGGTTTGCTGAAGACCTAATGAGCTCAGATGATGCAATTGTATATTTTTGTATTATTTATTGAATTATATGTAATATCATTTCAAATCATCCTTTCTTACTTAAATAGTTCCTCTTGTTTTTTTGTTGTTTTTTTTCATCCAGTGGAATTTCCACAGGTTCTGCAAGTAGTAATCAGAAAAAGAGAAATATGTATAATCCCTTGTTGGCATATTTTATTGATATATATATATATATATATATATATATATATATATATATACAACTATCTTATCAAGATAATATTGCAAGCAAGAGCACTGGAAATCCTGGCTGCAAAAATAAATTGCTGATTGGGTGTGAATTGATATGTAATAAAAATTGCTTGTTTTTTTTAAGCCAATAACCAGAAGAGAGATGAGTTTAAAAAATCAGTCTGAAAAGAAAATTGAAAGTGATAAAATTTGCAATAGCAACCTAAAGACAAGGGGAAAAATGGATTTTGGGATTCCTGAAATTATCAAAAGCTTCATCAGTCACCAAAGTTGTCACACACTCAGTCTACTCTGGTGGAACTTGGAGTTCCATGTTGTGAGAATCTTCATAAAAGAAACTTGGTTTTCCAAATCAGTGGCTTGGGATCTGAGACAGAATGAATCCCAAACAACTTCATTCTCGGCAACAAAGAAAGACTTGCAAATCTCCACCCAATACTCTAGTGACCAGCATCCATTTCCATTTTCCATGGCCCCAGTTATCAAATAAAGAAAAGAAATAAACAGAAGGTCTTATATTTGAGATGAGTTGTGTTTTACAGTTTGTTTTCCAGCAACCACTAAGACAATCATCATCATTACAGTGGCTGCTCCTAGGCATGAGGCATCAGACCATGCAAACAGTAGTCATTAGTGACAATGCCATGAAGTATAAATATGTATATTCAGCCATCAATCTTTCATTAATGTGTATATTTTGCTAAAAACTATAGGCAAGGAAATTTTTAATTCACATTTCTTGTTTGCATACAAGAAAATGTAGGTCTGAGTTTAACGTGTTGAGATACAATCCAAACAGTGAATTGAGTGTTTTCACCCACATCTTTAGTCATTATCAAAATCAGAGACCTTAAAATTAAATGACAAAAAAACTATTAATAATCTTTTTTTTTTCTAATCTTTAAATTCAGCATTATAGCATTTATATTTCCTGAAAATAATTCAGGAAAAATTTATGGTCCAAATATGTATATCTGCATTCATAACATCATCATCAAGTTGTACTGATAGTAGATTCCATTGACACTTCTTGCCATCCGTCCTTATTGTCAATCACTCCTAGCAGATCTTCTAGACTGTGTCCAGTGTCTGCATAGAGCCGATATATGTAGAGCTTTGCAGGTCAGGCAACACTTATATGTCTGTGTGTAGGAATCTAAACAGAATATTGCTCATAAGATTGTCCTTACTTCTCCACCACATCTTGTTCATCTTGGATGGTTTGTAAGATGGGAGGTAAGTGACTGTACTTCAGTTATTTTGTGTGGTGTGCTGCTTCCAGGATTTGTATAAAACAACATGCATTATTCTAAGGTATTTTCCTCTAGCTTTTATCTTGAGTTTTGTTAGAGTCCAAGTGGTGCATCCATGCAGTAGTACTGACACAGCTACAGCTTTGAAGAAATCCCATTTTATTTTATTAGAGAAATCAGGTTTCTATATAATCAACAACTTATCAATAGCAGTCCACATCTACCCTGTAAATATGTTGATATCACTTTCAGCAGATGAGGTATTACTGCTGAGGTATATAAACTGATCTACTAATTTCAGAGGCTTGCCACTTAAAGTGGAGATGGCTCCTTGTTTAAAACACATGAACTTTGTTTTATCTTTGTTCCCATAGAGGCTCATGCCTCTTGCTGCTTGCTCCAGGCTATGCAGCAGAGATTCAGCTTGAGCAAAAAGGGATTTGCCTGCTTCTTATCTTTTTTAATGAGAAACTGTTTTCCTCTATTACATCTATTGATGTTTGTACTATATAATTTAGGCAGATAATAAATAGATATGATGCTAATGTATGTCCTTTGTAAGACTCTAGCGACATTATCAAAGAAGTCAGTGTTACCATCAGGTGAATGAATCATTGCTTTCATGTTTTTGTCAAGCATAATTATAGAGATAACAGTTTCTTCGGCAACACTTGCTTATAGTATTGCTCTATCTTTCCTCTGTGAATGCAAACAAATGCCTTGAAGAAATCTACAAACAGTAGTGTTTTCTGGAGATTTTTTGCACCAGATCATTCAACAGATAATCTGAATCTGAGAAGTAGTGGATTGATTTCTCTGAAAGCCATTCTGATTTTCCTCAGAATTTTCTCAACTTCAGGTCAGATAGGACTGAAAAGCAAGGCATTACAAACCTCAGCAGCTATAGCAGTAAGAGATATGCCTCTACAATTCTTAGTGATTCTGAGGTTGCATTTCTTGGATAAGAAGGAAATCCAGCCTTTCACCCATTTCTCTATTTTGTTTTGTTTATACATAGTGTTGCATAATCGAAGTAGTATGTCATCAAATTTCCTAATCTTCTATACTTCAGGAGGTATTTCATTGAGGCCTACAGCTTTTCTGATTTTAATTTTTTTCAGCAGAGTATCAAGTTCTCCCTTCATAAGCTGTTCAAGGTTAATGTCTAGTTGTTCTTTAAAAATTTCTTTCGTAGGTTTATCCATAATTTCAGGAGTATCTAGAGTTTAGTTTGGTTTCTTTGTTTAATGGCATATAAACATTAATTGATTTAATCCATCCTTGTAGAAAAACAGCAGTGGTACTATTCCATCCATAGCTGATGGAATAAGGGAGTTCATATCTTTTCCCAAAGATATCAGTCTGAAAGTGAATATAATTATATAATTGGAGTTTGAACTCTCTTATGATGATAGCACACTCAAGCACTTTATCTATGACAGTAAATTTTTTTCATATTGTATATGTCAACTCTTATATCACCTGAAGGATTTATGAAGCATCAATACCAAAACATTAATTCATTCTCGTTTGTTTGTTTGCTATTTAATGGCATATCAACCATCTCGGGTTATTTAATGCCAAATCCATCCTTTTTTAGAAGGACAGCAGTGATACTATTTAACTCATAGATGGGAGGATAAGGGGGTTCATAAGGGTATTTGTCTGAAAGGGAATGTAATAGCATGACTGGAGTTCACATTTGTGTACTACGATTCTACTGTCCTGCGCTTTAACCATTACACCACAGGGACACCCCCTTCATTCTAGTAATCTATGCATATACACACACACATATATAGATAGATAGATAGATAGATGCCATATAAAAGAAAAACCTGTAAAAATTACTCATATTTTTTGGATGGTTTGGTTTGGTTTGGTTTATTGGGTTTTATGACATATCAACCTTTGTAGGTTATTTAACGCCAACTCCATTTTTATGTAAATCTGTTCTATTTAAAACAATTCAGTTTAGCATAAGTACAGTTTAATTGTCAAAAACATTTCCATTTTAAACTATTCAAGCAGTTATATGTAACAATTCAGTTAAGTGTAAATACAGTTTTAATGTCGAAAAACAGTTCTATTTCAAATAATTCAGTTAAACATAAGCACGCAGTTTAAATGTAAGTACGGTTTAATTGTCAAAAACATTTCTATTTCAAGCTATTCTGTTTACTGAAACAATTCATTTTAGCATAAGTATGCTGTTAGTTCTATTTTACCCATAGATAGGATCCTTATCAGGTGCTACCACTCCGGGCCAGAGTGGGCCTAGGGGCGATGGCAATGAAGGGGTACTCTGCATTCCCCAAAGCTCCAGCATTGCTGGAACCTCACCATCAGACTGTTTAGTGTCATATCCAGGACACGTGTTGGGGGGGGTATACAAAGAAATTTATTGTGGAGAATTGGGGATTAGCAGACAGAATCCACATACCAAAAGAAAAAGACTCCAGAAAAATAGAATAGTTTCGACCAATTTCATTACTCAACATAGAAGGTAAGATCTTTTTCGGTGTCATTGCGAAGAGGATGAAGAGATTCATGATAAACAACAGGTATGTCAATACATCAATCCAAAAGGCTGGAGTTCCCAGCTTTCCAGGTTGCATTGAACATACCACTATGTTGTGGGATCAAATAAAAACGGCAAAAAATAATAAAACCAAACTCCACATCATTTGGTTAGATCTAGAAAACACATATGGCTCAGTCAGACACCAACTACTTGAGAAAGCAATGGAGTTCTTTTGGATTCCAGAGGACATTAAAAACCTCATATCAACGTACTTTAAACGTACTTATGTTAGGTTTTCTAATAATAAATATTCAACTAATTGGCAAAAGTTGAATATTGGCATTATGATGGGTTGTGTTATCTCTCCACTACTTTTTGTATTGGTAATGGAAATGATATTACGTAGTGCCAATGTCAACACCAATCAAATAACTGGTCCATCTCTGAAGGCTTTCAGGAATGATGTAACTCTAATTGTAGAATCCAGATCACACATGGAACAAATGGTGACCCGCCTCCAAGGGCTCCTCAAATGGGCTACTATGAAAATAAAGCCTTCAAAGTGCCGAAGTTTATTGTTGCTGAAAGGAAACTGCAAAGAAATAAAGTTTTCTGTCAGTGGAAATGAAATCCCAATGATCCGCAAAAAAAGCGTTAAGAGTTTCGGTCGCTGCTACTCCCTACCACTTACTGATCGACATTGGTGGCAGGACCTAAGAAAATAGCTACAAGATGGTTTACGCTCCATCGATAAATGAGACCTCCAACATTGTCACTTGTTGAGGAATATAAATTAGGAAAAGTGCGACTCTTCCAAATGCTGCGTGACTCTTGTGACCCACTGGTAAAGAACACCCAGCCTTCTGTAATAACCAGTCAGAAATGGAGCTGTTGAGTAGCTGTTGAGAATGCAGAATTGGCCCTCAGGATGAAAGAAATAATTGGCACTGTGGCAAATGGAAAAGCAGGTCTAGGCCTACATCCACAGTGTTGGTGGTCCAAAGAATCCATGTAGGACAAAGGAAACAGGGCGCATGGACTAAGTGGGAGAGTGTGAAAGACGGAGCTGTCACATGGAGAGACCTCAAGCACATGGAATCAAAGAAATTAAGTTTCCTCATAAAAGCAGTCTATTCGTCTTATCAACACCAGTCAACCTTCATGCTTGAGGGTTAACTACATCCGACCGATGCATAGCAGGTGGGAAAACTGCGAGCCTCAAACATATTCTCACTAAATGTGAGTATACTCTAAGAAGCTATACGTGGAGACATAACGAAGTCCTGGAGATTTTTTCCGAGGTTTCAAAAACATGTTGTAAGACTGCCAATAAAGCTCTAAATATTATCAACAACCGAGCAATTCAGTTCGTTAAAGAAGGAAATATTTAAAAAACTGCACATGAAAATATGCATAAACCATCATTGCTTAAGGGCTGCATGGACTGGGATGTCGCAAAACATAACTTCATATTTCCAACTGAAAGAGTGTTAACGACAAAGAGTCCAGATATTGTCATTTGGTCTGTTAAAGCAAAAAAGTTTTCATTATTGAGTTTTGAAGAAAATTTCGACTGGGCACATCAGTGTAAGTTGGAAAAATATGAAGATCTGCAAGAACAATGTGTCAGAAATGGCTGGATTACAAATATATTTCCTATTGAAGTCGAATGCAGAGGTTTTATTGCCAACTCAACCTCCGTTTTCTTAACTAATCTTGGACTTCCTCCATCAGACAAGAGGAAATACATTGAAAAGATCCAAGATAAGGCTCTAACTGCATCAGCATGGATCTGGCAACCCTATAGAGCAACAACAATCTGACAAAGTCTGGTGGTGTCGTGAGATACTGCTGGGGTGCTCTGGGCTGATGAAGGGTTTGTTAGAAGCAATGCTGTTGTATAAACATCAGTTATTGTATGATACCTATATATATATATATATATATATATATATATAAACAGCAAATTCAAGTAGTAGAAGCATGGAAGGAGTAAATAAAACAGTGATATCTTATTACTATTAACATTTGAATCCAGTAAATCATATTTCATTTTTCATTTTTGCAACCCACTGACTTTACTACTACTCCCCTCTTCCACTATTTATCTTTAGTCATCTTAGACACTTGCAAACAAAATATTTCGGGCAGTAAAAAAAAATAATTAAGTACCAACAAGTTTTAATTTTGCATCTAAATTTTATTTTTAAGTTTTGGCACCCAATGGTATAGATTGAAAATAAAGAAAAAAAGGGGTTGTCATTGGTCATGAATAAGGGCAAGCATTACTGACAGAATAGGGCTATTATGTGTATGTATTTACCCAACCCCATCACCATTAATGGGTCAATTTTTAAGCAAAATAAAGCTGGTTTGAAATCAATTTTCCTTCTTCTAGATTAGAAAGAGATGCCTTTCCCAAGGGCATTAGTTCAGAGTGAAATGCAAACAGTTTCATCCAGGATTTTAACTCAGGTCACCATGATAACCATTCTGCTAAGGATGCTTCAGGGTTATTACATGTATATTTTAATGCATTGCTAATGATTTTACAATAGAAATTCATTGCAAATCTGGGAGAAAGAGATTATCCGTGGTCAAGAATTAATGCAAGAATTACTGAGAGAATCAGTCAATTACATAATAATGTAACTGCATTATCATTATTCACAGTATAAGTTGGTTGGTTGGTTGGCTGGTTGGTTTTTATGGCATATCAACCTTCAATCGGTTATTCTATGCCTAAATCAGTTTAACAATTATGGTCTCTAATTATAAACTGTACAAAAATGTACCTTCATAATAGTTTTAAATGAATAAGCACTTTATACTTAATAACAATATTAATGTTAGAAGAGGCAATGTATTAATAAAGTTTTATCAATTTTAAACACTATCTATTTTACCCATACATACCATTTATGGTTTCCATGGTATAGTACCATTATGGTTTCCATGGTATAGTACCATTATGGTTTCCATGGTATAGTACCATTATGGTATAGTACCATTATGGTTTCCATGGTATAGTACCATTATGGTTTCATAATGGTATAGTACCATTATGGTACCATAGTTTCCATGGTATAGTACCATTTATGGTTTCCATAAATGGTACTACCACTCTAGGTCTGAGTGGACCTGGGAGTAATGATAATAAAGAAGTGACTCTACACTCTACAGAGGTCCAGAAGAGTAGGCTCACCACCCAACCATAGAATAAGACTGTTTTGTATAATAAAATGCATTGTAAATGATTTTACAATAGAAATGCATTACAAATCTTAGGAAAAGGAATATCATCATCAGTTAAGAATTAAAGCAAGTTCTACTCAAGAATAAGGCTATTATACATACAAGGTGCATACGATAAGTTTCCAGACTTTTTTCGTATGGGCATTTAAAATTGTCGTAGACTCTTGAAAATTCACTATGTTATTGCTATACATCTTCTGAGATGACTGACCAATTTTTATGACTTCAGGTTCAAATGAATAGTTACACCTGCAATTGGAATACACCCTACTAAAGCCCAATTGTCACAGCTGATGAATTTCAAAAGTGCAATTTGACACTTTAGAAGAATGATATGCAATAAAATTCTGTTTTAAACTTGGAAAAAATGCCACAGAAATGTATCGAATGCTTCAGAATGCTTTTCAAACATCTTGCATGAATCAAGCATCAGTTTTTGAGTGGCAGAAGAAATTCGAGGAAAGCAGGGAGTCTGTGAGGGATGATGAGAGGTGTGGGAGGAGTGAGGAAGTCAATACATCAGAGTTGATAGGCTAAAGGGTTAGGGTTAGAGTTAGGGTTACTATGTTGAGGTTTTAAGGGAGTTCAGGAAAAGATTCTGTTGGAAGGGCCCAGCACTCTTCAAATTGGATCAGTGGTATTTCCACCAGGACAATGCACCAGTCCACAACTCCATCCTTGTCACTGACTATTTGACAAAGATGGGCATCAAGACAGTTCCTCAGCCTGCCTATAGTCCAGACCTTGCTCCCTGTGACTTTTGTTTATTCCCAAAGCTCAGAGGCTGTTGTTATGAGACAATTGAGGAGATGAAAGAGGCTGTGATGAAGGTCAATGACATGCTCACACAAGAGGACTTCCATGGGGCCTTTCAGAAGTTGTTGGAACAGTACAACAAGTGCATTGCAGCCGGAGGAGATTACTTAGTAGGGGACTAGAGTTTCATGTGTGTACTATGAATAAAAGTGCCCATACGGAAAAAGTCTGGAAACTTATCATATGCCCCCTGTATATATATATATATATATATATATATATATATATATATATATGCAAACACTTTATAAACAAGTTTTATCTTAATCATGCCAAAAATTCAATAATGTAGCTGCCATAAATCTCCAATAACGAAAACACAATAATTACATTTTTTATGTTTATTTACTTTTCTGTAATATTACTTCACATTATCTAAATTGAAAACTTACACTTACTCATGAAAATCAAATGTATTAACCACTACCAATAAAAATCAATTGGGTTTTATCAATTCAAACTGTATGTAAACATATGGAATATGATAGAATGATTGTGTCTGAGGTCATTGTACAAGTTATAATTCCCAACTCAATGCAGTTTGATACCCATGGTTGATTCACAACTCATAATTATATAGTTCTAATGCTTCTAAATCAAGTAGGGGATGTAACTCAGAAGTCATCCTTGATAGTTTTACAGATATATCAGGTTAGAAGAAATGTAATGCCCAATTTTAGAGTTATTATAAATGAAAAACTTATGCTTATAGAAACATTTAATCATTAACATAACGACCATTGCAACCTAGAACCTCATTTTATCTGTCAATAAGCTTATAGATATCATAATTGTAAAATTCTTTGGGTTTTGATGCAAAATATAAGACCAATTCCCGTTAAACCTCTTCTCATGATGCCAATCTAAGACCAATGAAATGATTCTGTAATTCTCTAAGCAAGTGATAACCATAAGGAGCAAAGTCAGGAGAATATGGAGGATGAAGTAATTTTTCCCAACTGAGTTCCTCTAAGAATTCTTTAGCCAGTTGAGGAGTGTGAGGATAGTGTTGTGTAAACAATTACTCACAAGTGACACTCTGTTGTAGATTCTCTCTCTGGGGACTGGTCATGGGGGACCAATTTTTCAAATGCTAAAACATTTTCAATCACTTTTAGTTGGTGAAGAACAGTTGAATAGGTTTATGTTAAATTTCTCAATGAGTTCCTTGGCAGTAATAGCAGGATTTGCTGTGACAAGAGATTCCAACTCTTGGGAATCAAGTTTTTTTGACAATCCTCCTTTGGCTCATTTTTAGATTGAAATGTCCACTTCCAAAACAAGAAAACCACCTCCTGCAATGTTTCTCATTCAATTTATCATCCCCATAAGTGCTCTAAATGGATTTTATTGCTGTACTTGTAGTGACACCTTTATGAAACTTGTAGAGTGAAACATGCTTAATATGATCTTTAGTTGGTGAATACCAAAGAAGATGTTGAACAATAATCTTACAATCTGAAAGAAAAAGATAATAATTACTCATTCTATTAGTACTTTAATAAATGTTGTCTAAAATATTTCTCTAGAAAACTGGACATTATATTCATTTCAACCTGATATTTTAATATTAAAACAAGTCTATACCTATATATCTAAATTTATTTGATATTCTTGGTTTTGATTAAAAAACACAATAGGTCAATTCTAAGATAAGTAAATTTCAGAACTTGTTTTCTGAACTCCTGAGATAAAGCATTTCCATTATTCGGTTGAGTTTTTATATGCCAATTTTCATTTTGGTTTTGTTTTACACAACTTTTTAGCCAGTATATTCTTTAACCTTCTTTTTCTTGAAAAATCAAAATCTAACACTACTATAATATTTCTTAGTGTTGTATTCTCAGTAGCAGTATCTCATCTATAGAAAACAATGTCAATGTATACATAGTTAAAGCATATGAAAATCTGGTCTTTATGATAGAATAAAACAGGAATTCTAGATGATGAGGATGATTATACAATATTGTAGAGGTTAAAAACTTCTCTTCTATAATTAGAAAAATCAAAAATTAAACATTCTATCTGATACATATTTTTACCTTCTCGCATAGTTTTGAGATGAAGTCGTTTTACTATTCTATCTATTATAGACAGCAGCCCTTCTCTGAACTCACTTTGAAATTTTTTCTTTCTTTTTCACCACTTCAATTAAAATATATCAGTCCAACAGTTCCATGGAACTGAATATCAAAGTCTCATGTTAATAGCTGTTTACTAAGCTTAGCTGAGTCTGGTACAATACCACAAGTTATTTATAGTATCTGCAGTTTCTAAGGGGTCACTCATCTAAGTACTAGTTAGGTGGAATCTGATGATTTGACTGAGTTAAGTATAATTTAGTCATATCATGTTGAGAAGAGATATGATTGAAATCTTCCCTCTTGTTGATGCTTGTTAAAGAATCCACAGTATCATATTGAATGGTCCTCTGATGATCTTGTATTAACCACTCATATGGAATGCCATAACTGATGAAATTACTTTTTTTGAGTACTGGCTTTAAAATCTACACCCAGTTTGCTCAAATATTCATTTTTTAAACTCATATACATAATTTATAACTAAGTTTGATACCCATGTCAAAGCTGAATAGTTATTAATTAGCTGAGGCTTGTGTTAGCACAAGGCCAGAAAAATCAAGCACTCAGTGAAAACTAAAGTCACTAGTAATGACATATGAGCCTAGTTTGCAGACCATTACACCATATGAAGTGCTTTCTAAAAAAAAGAAGATAAGATCTGGCACAAGGCAGCAAGTATGAGGCTCATAGGGAGAATCAAACTTACAACTCAAAAGTAAGAGCACCGTGTTTGACTGTACCCTCTGAAGATGGGTAAATACCACCAAAAAAGGTTGTTCTAGGTATGACACTAACTGTACCTGATGATAAGGCTCAAGTTCTGGAGATTTGTGAAGTACTCCTTCATTGCCATTACTCCTAGGTCCACTCTGACCCAAAGTAGTAGTACCTGTTAAGGTCCCATCTACAGGTCAAATAAATCTGTTTAAAAATTATTTGTATTCAGCAGAAATATTTGATGCTTTATACTTGTAAATTATTTGTATTAAGAATAGTTTCTTGAAGATACAATTGTTTACTAAGGATTATTATAATTTACTTGAAACCATATAATTGTGAACAAAGAAATGACTTATGAAATAGAAATAATTACTTGAAACAATATAACTATTAGTATTCAATAGGAATACTTGAAACCACACCTGTGTGCAAATTATTTGTATTTAATAGGAATACTTTATATCATATGACTGTGTGTAAAAAACTTAAACAACTGCACAAAAAAATTCCATGTAAATGTCCATTGAATGTAATTCCCTAATCTCAAGGCATAAAATGACCCTCGATAAGTTGACATGCATTAAGATCAATCAATCAAAAATAATTTGTTTCTGAGAGCAGTTTGCTAATCATTAGACCATAGCAAAATGCTCCTGTCAGAGATTAATATGTAGTGATACTGATGAGCATTATAAATTTTGTTTGCACCTATCAATGAACAGATGAAAATTCATACAAAATTATTTGTATTTCTAAATTATTTATTGATTTGAATACAGCAGGAAATCATAATGACTAAAGATTTAATTGACCAAACCGAGAAAAAAAGTAGTCTCATGAATATGATTAACCTGAAGGATTTGGATAGAGATAAAACAGATGTCAGTCTGCAATTACAAAATAGCATCTTTCAAGTATTTGAGTGCTACCATTTTTTAAAACTAGACAGTACTTCACTTCTGTCTGCACCCTCAGACTCCTAAAAGTTCCAAGCAATCTCCTAAGACACAGGAACCTTGATCTTTTTTTTTCTTTACAGAATAATTTCCAATCAATATATCTGTCTATTACCAACAAGTCACTACAATATAATGATATTATAAGAACTTGCAGGAGCCATGAAAATTCTGCAGATATTGACAACTACAAAGGTTTACCAGTTTGTGCAATAGTTGCTATAATTTTATTCAAGCAATTCATTATAAATGAATACATTTGGCTGAATAAAAGATTTTATCATATTTGATGGCAAATAAGACACTCCATCATTTAAGCAGGAAATATTAAAAAAAGCACTTAATCTTATTGAAATATGTGGCTACTGTGTAGCAGATTTTTAGAAACAAATCTTTTACCATATTTACTATTCTCCTTAATGTTGTTTACAATATTTCAGTTGGTAACTAATAGTCTAGCTTAAGTGCTTTCCTCCTGTTGTCATTTTGCATAGGATATAAAACAGAACACCCAACTTTAATTTTATGATAATTCATTTTTTAATTAAAGCACTCTTGATAAGGATGATGTTGATTATAATGTTGATTGATTGATTTTAATGGCATGTAAACCTGTCTAAGGTTATTTTGTGTTTACAGGTTAGGGAATTGCATTCAGTGTATGTTCATACATACATTTTTTGGTAGTTGTTTTTACAGAGGTTTTTTCTGCAAACAGTTCTATCAAATATGAATAATTCTAAAATTTGTCCCATAGATAGAACCCTAACAAGTACTACCAAATCAGATCAGTGGACCTGGGAGTAATATCAGTGAATGGGGTACTTCACACTCCTCATATATCCAGAAACTTGGCCTCACTATCAGATGCAGTTTTGTCATACCCAGGACACCCTTTTTAACAGGGGATCTTACCCCTCTACAGGTTATACAGTCAGCATAGCCCTTCCAACAGAGTGGGATGCTATTTGAGTAAATGATAGTAGTTTACAGTGTAATGTAAAAACATTAGCCTACCAAATATTTCAGCTTTGCATACAAAGCCTGGAAGATATTTTCAGCCATTTTGTTTGGGAAAATTGGGGTTTTATACGACATCAAATATGGTAATTTAAAAGATAGTGATTCTGCTCATTAACCATTACCTAATAATGATGGAAGTTAATTAAGTAAGAAATTATAGATGTAGTGTAATGAACATATGAAGTGAAAGTTGTCTCTTTCATACAGGCACCCCTATACTGCTTTAATTGAAAAAGAAAAATGCTTGTCCACTCAATGAGTGTCAAACATCCATTTCTTTCTGCAACTGTACCACCATAACCATCCTACTGAGCAGAACCTTTTGTCAGACAGACAAACAGACTATGAATTGAATCATTTAGAACAAATCTAGTCTTTAGAAATAAAATTTCAAAATTTATTCCTGGCCATAATGTTCAAGTAGTTTTGAGACATGAGTAGTTCTCCTGGGTTCTGCTTGGACAGGTAAAAGATGTAACCTATAACCTGGTTTGGAAATAGAATTGGCATGTCACATTCAAACCTGGATGAGATTGTTTGCATTTCACTAAGTGTTAATGCTCTTGGAAAAGGCATGAATCTATTTGTTCTATCCTAGGGGTAAATAGAAAGGCAGACTGTTTTTTTTAGCTTTGATTAAACAATCACTCTGGGAGAAGGAAAACTTTGAATTCAAACCATCTGTACTCTACTTAAAAATTGACATTGTGTCACATCCTACCCATGGTTGAATGGTTAGGTTCAGGAGGTGCTTAGCATAATGGTTATTGTTACAGGAATTGAAATCAAGTGGCCTCAGTTCAAATTCTTGATGAGTGTTTGCATTTCACTGTGAACTAATTCTCTTGAGAAAGTTTGCTGAATAATGTTAACTCTAATCTTATATCATGTTATTTTTTTTTTTTTTTATCTTAGTTCACCTTCTGTTGTCCAACATGTATACCACACACTGTTGACCAGTAATTAGCATTAAAATGTTACCTAACAAGGAAATAACTCTTCTTGTAAATTCCTTCTATGATAGCTGTGACTTCCCTTACAACATCTAGATTGTGCAGTTCAACATTCTGAAATTTTCTTGGCATAAAGACAGCTGGATGGATGCCTTGTTTCAACATTGTAAAAATTGTTGTATCGGATGCATCATACAAATGACATATTTTCATTGATCATAGAATTGCAACCAAAAACTTGTTTGTGAAGTAGGAATGTCCTGCTTTTTATTAAAAGTTATATTACATCCAAGATGTTTGGTATCCATTTGGCATAATACATGAACATGTTTGGACTCTTCTCAAAGAGCTAATCTTAAGAGGAGGAGGAGGAGGTGGTAATTCTTGTAGTGGGCACATACACTCAGAGCCTGGTTCCATTCTCCACACAGTAGCCAAGAACATTAATAGAAGATACTGATTTTACAGACTTGGCATCATTAAGCACCAGCTGTCAGTTGCTATAGATTTCCAAAAACTTTTGCACATGTTTGTCATATTCAGCTTGAGTATGACTGGCAGTTATGAAATGCGTTCTTGAGTTTCTCATCAACAAGTTTGTCCATCAATCACTGAAAAACAGAAACTTCATTTGTGACATTAAATGGAATTCCAAAAAATTGGTAAAGTTTTCCATTTGCTCCAAAAGACATAGATTTCTTAGACAACAAAATTGTCACCCAGTGAGAAGCAATTATCAAGTCAAATGTAGATTGTACAGTTGGCTGGGGCTATAGAATACACTGACTGCACCTTTGCTGAGAGATAAGACCCCCACCAATGAGTGTCCTGGATATGACACTAAACAGTCTGATGGTGAGGTCCCAGTAATGCTGGGGCTTTGGGGAATACAGAGCACCCCTTCATTGCCATTGCTCCCAGGTTCACTCTGGCCCAGCGTGGTGGCACCTGATAGGACCCTATCTATGGGTTAAATAGAACTAATGGCATACTTATGCTAAATTAAATTGCTTGAAATAGAAATGTTTTTGACAATTAAACCGTCCTTACATTTAAACTGCATGCTTATGCTAAACTGAATTATTTTAAATAGAACTGTTTTTTGACATTTAAACTGTATTTACTCTAAACTGAATTGTTTAACATAGAACTGTTTTGACATATAACTGTGTGTAAACAAAATCTGTACTTATATTTAGCTGAATTAGAACTGCTTGACTAAACTGAATAGCTTGAAATAGAAACATTTTTCACAATTAAACTGTACTTACATTTAAACTGTGTGCTTATGCTAAACTGAATTGTTTGAAATTGAACTATTTTTGACATTGAAACTGTCCTTACACTAAACTGAATTGTTATATATAACTGTTTGAATAAACTGAATAGTTTAAAATAGAAATGTTTTTGACAATTAAATTGTGTACTCATGCTAAACTGAATTGTTTTAAATAGAACTGATTATTTACATAAAAATGGAATTGGCATTAAATAACCTACAAAGGTTGATATGCCATAAAACCCAACCAACCACCCAACCAAATCAAATGTACATTATAAATAACTAGGGTACTGATAATAATTAAAAATTCAATCAGTAACCACCTGCCAATGGGGATTACATGCACTGACTATTTTCTGCAAAAAAGTGTGTCCTAGGTATAATACTAAACTGCATTTGAGAGTAAATTCAGGAAATCTGAGGAATATGGAGTACCCATTCATTTCCATTACTCCTAGGACCACTCTGACTTGGAGAGGAAGTATGGGTCAAATAGATCTGTTTAAAAATAATAATGGATAAGAATATGTGAAACCATACAATTGCAAATTATTAAATAGAATTTTTAAATATTAATGAGACTCAAAACCTAAGGATTATCATTACTTGCTTGAAACCATATAGCTACTTATAAATTATTAGTGTTAGATAAGAATACTTGAAATCATATAATTGTGTGCAAACAAATGATTATTATCAAGTGGGAATAATTACTGTAAACCATATAATTGTGTATAATTGGCAGTGGGTATACATTCAATTCCGTACACAGGTCAAGTCTGAGAGAAATCAACACTGAGCCTTTCCCATAGTTTGTTGAGAAGATCTTTTACCACTACAACCTGCACAAGCCAAGGAAATGAAGACTCTCCTCCAATGTCTTCTGACACCCATAATTTGTTCTTTAATAGAAATTTGGTTATCCTTACCAAAACATCATTATTTAGTTTCAATAAGATTTACATTAAGATGTCAAATTTGGTAAAAGTAATAGCTTATCCAGTAGAACTGGTGAAAGTGGAAAAATAGAATTTTTAACTCTAAGTGTAAATTCTGTTTCCTTCATATTCAAATGTTAAACATTTATATTGTTTATGACAACTTTTACTTATGTGAAGCAGCATGTTCTCTTTGCTTCAGGTGTCTTCTGTGTAAGTGTCCATTTATAATGTAAGAAATGTGCTTTCAGTTTCAATTCCTTATGAGTTATCATAAGTAATACAACATTGGGTTAATTGATGACAGTTAAAAAAGAATCAGAACAAGAGTGACATTTGGGAGAAAGAAAAAACAAGTTCTGCCTGACTTTTTCTGTGAAAGAGAAGGAAAACAAGTTCTGGTTTGAAAGTGCAGTTTGAACAACTGCTATAAAGACATGATTTGCAATGAGAGAAGAAATAAGTCTTCTGGCATTGCTCATTACATTGTTTTAAAGTCTTGAACCAAGAGTAGATCACAGCACATATCCTTAAATATGTTGAATTTTAGAGATGGATGAATAGGAACATTTACTTCTAATAGGACATTTGTATTAATTATAGGTTTTTAATACTCAAAATCAGGCTAAGCAAGGCCAGTTCTCTACTATGGACAAAGGGTTATAAAATAACAAATGAAGGATAAGGATGCAAGAAAAGTGTATTACAAAAAGGCCAACAAAGTAGGAATTCAAACTGTTCAGGTAGAGTAAAGACACTTATTGACTGTGAACCAAAAAATCCAAGGTTATAGCTAAGAGGAAAACATACCTAAGAAAATTTGAATCTCAGTTCAAAAAGCCTAGGAAAGAAGCTGTTGGAATGAAACATGAATCCAGAGAGGGAGGGCAGTATGCTATTAGTATTTAGATATTTTGATGCTAGGGAAATCTTAACAGTTGAACATGCTTTAAGATTGAAATTTTCATATTGGCTTCACAAATGAACCTCTCAGCATATTCAGTCAATTGGCTGGTTGGTTTTCTTACATGTCAAACCTTGCTGGTTTATTTTATGTCAAAATCAGTATCTAATGGGGATGAGGAAACAATTAATTCAAAGCAAGAATGAATAAGACACAACAAAATAGCTAATGTAGGTTATGTAATGACAGAGACGAAATAATCAGTCACATAATAAGCAAACGTAGCAAACTAGCACAGAAAGAGTATAAGACTAGACATGACTGGGTGGGCAAGGTAATCTCCTGGGAATTGTGCAAGATATTGAAATTTGGCCATACAAACAAATGGTATATGTACAACCCAGAATATGTCCTGGAAAATAAGACACACAAACTCCTCTGCAATTTTGAACAGATCACCTAATCTCGACCAGACAACCAGGCCTAAAAATAGTCCATAAAAAAAAACAGAACTTATTGAATTGTGGACTTGACTGTCCATGCTGACCACAGAGTAAAATTAAAGAAAATAAAAAGGATAAGTACCTTGATTTTGCTAGGGAATTGAAGAAAGTGTGGAACATAAAAGTAATGGTGATACCATTTGTAATTGGTAAAGGATTGATACAGGGACTGGAGGGCTAGGAAATTAGAGGACAAATGGAGACCATCCAAACTACAGCATTATTACAATTGGCCAGTATACTGAGAAGAGTCCTGGAGACCTGAGGAGACTTGCTGTCACTCAAACTCCAGTGAGAAACCATCTGCTAATGCTGATGTGAAAAACTTGCAAAAGAGTAATAATAAAATTATTATTACTATTACTCTATATAATAATAATAATAATAATAATAATAATAATTTGTTTGCACAAAGTTAAATGGTTTTATGTATTCCTATCTAATAAAAATGATTTTCAAACAGATATAGGTGACTCATAGATAGGAGGACTCTAATGGGTAACACCACTCCAGGTTAGTGGACCTGGGAGTAATATCAATGAAAAGGGTGACTCCATACTTACAAGAGCTACAGTTTAGTGTTATATCCAGGACACACATTTTGTGGTTTCTTATCCTCATCCAAGGGATGCATTCAGTGTATTCTACACCCCACTAACAGAGTGTTTCACTGCATTAAGTTTGCATCCATTTATAGTATCTTATGTTATAGCACATAGCAGACTTTGAGGAAACTCAACAGTGATAGTAAAATGTACAAAGCATCAGTACTTGTCTGAGAAGTCTTCAATTTGCAGACTTTGGTATATATCTTTTCGTATAAGATATATAACAGGTTGCATCATAAGCTGAAAACATCCACAAAAGAATTAACATTTCTTCCTCATTTTATAGGCAGCAGTAGCAGCTAATGTATTTTCCTCATGTTGATCATAATGTGGATTTTCTATCTTAATTTTAGGTACTATTATTGCTGTAGTCTGAACACTAGATGATAAGTAAACATCTGCATTACTTTGAACTCGTCTTAAAGTGTAAGACTGATTATAAGTAGTCTGGCAAGTCAAGCATCTTTGAGAAGATGCTGACATAAGAGAAGTTATACCATTGATAAAAACCATTACAGACCATTTCTTACTGAAATTGTTATAAAATTGCAATCTTTACTAAGCTTCAGAAACTCATTCAATGCCTCACCAGCCTGTTACTGTAACATAGCTAAGAAATGTCTTACAAAGATTTTGTTTGAACTTTTAAGATACATGCCCTCAAGTATGAAGAGAGCAATGTAATAATTGGTGCATTTTTCAATATATTTGTAAACAGTATATGAGACACTGTTTACTAACTTTCTGTGTTCATCAGGAGAATTATCTCCAAAAAGAGTAATGAAAATGTAGTATCAGTGTTTTTACACAGTGGCTCCATGGGGGAATGATGACCTATATTAAAATTTTCAGGTCACATTACTTTCTTCATTATGGAGTTAATTTGCTTAGCTGAACTTAGGGGAACTTTAAAATTTAATAAATTGAGGTAAAATCAAAAATTTTACTCCAGTATCAACTTTTTTTTATTCAACTTTAAGCAGTCTGGCCTTTTTATTTGTGTTGATATAGTACACAGCAAAACCTGCTAAAACAAAAGCTTACTAAAGAATATACATTCCATATATATATATATAAAGTAAAAAGTTGGCGACCATAGTCGAGGGTAACCCGAAGGCTCCCTTTTTGATAGCTACTACACCAAAGTGTAGGGGAGGGCGCTACTCCTTCCCTGGATTGCTCTACTTTACCCTTGATCCATACCTTATATTGCTGAGTGTTAAGCAAGGAGGCATCAAGTACCATTTTTTGAGTCTTTGGTATGACTCGACCTGGGATTGAACCCAGGTCTCCCGGGCCATTGGCGAACACCCTAACTGCTAGGCCAATGGCCGGTTTATTACACAAATACCACATAAACCACAGTATATATTATGTAACAATCAGCTACTATTAAATTTTCATAACATTATACATATATATATATATGTGGAAGTAAATAATGGAAAGGAATCTGATAGTATGGAGAAAATTTGAAAACAAAGTAATCTAAAAGTCATAAACTTATTACGAAGGAAAGTCATCATTAAAACGTCTTGGTTTAAATGAACCTTCATCAGGACTTTAAGATGATGAAACAAGTGTTAATAGAACAATGATGGATATTTAATAAAATACGATAATGGGGAAAGTAAAAGTATATACAAAGAAAGATCATATAGCCGTTCAATCATTCAATCAGAGTTCTTTTTCAAAAAAGTACCATGTAACTGGCACAGGCAATGATGTTTAAATGTGCAGAACTTCGAAGAGATACAACAGATTAAAAAACTGAAACATTTTAACGTTGACTTTCCTTCGTAATAAATTCATCACTTTTGGATTACTTTGTTTTTCAATTTTCTCCAGTAGATAGATAGGTATTGATTGATTATTTATAATTTCTATCTATGAAAAAAAAAGACATGATAAGAGAAAGTAAAAAAAAAGTGCTCAATATCAATAGATAGAGCTACTATAAAAATTTTAAAATACAAATAAAGTGTTACAAAAAT
The DNA here is from genome assembly GCA_963585895.1 of Sepioteuthis lessoniana. Lineage (NCBI taxonomy): Eukaryota > Metazoa > Mollusca > Cephalopoda > Myopsida > Loliginidae > Sepioteuthis > Sepioteuthis lessoniana. Next base: position 67,568,281 of record OY757910.1, on the reverse strand, counting down.
GACTACATATCTATGAACTCAGAACAAAAAAAATGGCTTATAATCTTTACATACAAAGTTAGCATCTAATCATTAGTTTATTTTCACAGGGGTGAAACTTTAGTCATGATTTGTTTGTATTTTAAAGATTTCTGTTTTTACTTATATAGTCATTCACTCTAATGATACTGATTACATTTTTTTTTACTTTGACCTGCAACTAATAATAAGCTCATGATATTTTAGCTGTTGAGTAGTTTTTGAAGTACTTAGAAAAAATAACAAGAATATACAAACATTGAGAAAGTGATTTTTTTTAAAAAAGGGAGTTTGTGTGTGTGTATATGTGTATATATATATATATAGATACTTTAAACATAAATGGCAGTTGGCTTGTATTATTCTGTTGTCTCTTGTTATATTAAAAGAAATCTAACAAAATAATGAAGACGTAGATATTGCTGGATTTCAATCTAGTAGTTTAATGACAGTAAGAGTAAGGTTTTTCCTGGTGCTGTAAGTTGAAGGATATAAGAAAACAGTTGTGAAATGGCTGTGCTGGAATTTAGTACTTAGCCAGACACTTCGGGTCCATTTGGTTTCAGAGGGAGAAATAATGCAGAGGAACAAGTGTTGAAGTGTGCTCTCTCGGGATGAAAAGTCCCTGTCTACTGTTGGAGTCGTCCTGAGTTAGAGAGAGGAATGTTATCTCTCGTGTCGGCTGGTCTTACCAAGCTGCCAGCCTGGAGGAAAGGAAAAGAGAGGGCGAGCATGGTTAGTGCTGCCTATTATGGTGCCCGGGGAGGTGTGCCCAGGCAGAATAGCATTGGTCGTTCTCATTGGATGAAATGTATAATTTCAAAATTGCACCAGCAAAAACGATTCCCTCACTAAATAATAGTTTGAAATTCTTTCTGCTACATTTTAATTGCAACACAGAGCCTTTTTCTTGCTCATTTCTTATGTCAGAAAGATGCTGTTCCAAATAGAATCTCAAACTCATAGCAGTATCAATTTTCTAGTTTAAAATGTGGGAAGTATTTCTGCTGCACCTTGTATAATACACACACAAAGGAAGAGAATAAAAATCTAACTTTATTAAACTCCAAGAAAGGCTAAAAATGTCAAGAAACTAAAACTTAAATCTAGTATATAAAGTATTGAAATATCAAAATTGCAAATCATATGCAACTGTTTTTAAGAAATCAACTTTTTAAGCTCTTCATAAGTTTCCTTTCTGCAAAGTCTAGCCTTAAAAGTATTATTTTTCTACTTCCAATATATTGTAGATCAATCTGTTGTTGCGATATATATTGGAAATAGTCTCACTGGCTCACAAAGATTAGTAGCAAAAGTTCATATCACATTTCATTCATGTGCTGTTGAAATCCTCCCTTTTACAAACAAAGACACACCCAACTAAAAAAAGAATTTCTTTTTTTTTTAATTTAATAATTTTTTTAGAAAGCATGAATTGAACTATGAGAAGAATAAAGGGAATCGCATGTAGGTTTCATGGCTGTAGGTCATTCCCTTGGTTGAACTGGGAACTTTTCAGAGAGAGAGAGAGAGAGAGAGAGAGATTCTTGCAAACACATGTACACAGAGATATACAGATTCTAAGACATGCATTGGGAAAGATTCAAATTCTCAGTTGAAACTACAAATCCATTTGTTGTGAACATGCTTTATTTTTAGGTTGTTTGAAAAGCATTGTGGGATTGTTCTGTAGCCAGGTCTCAAAAAGCAGAAATAAATATGTAGTAATTTTTATGACTGCAACCAAAAATTAGTAATGAATTAATCAATGAATTATTCTGATTAACTTGTGCTTAAGGTATTCCTTGTATTGATTAGATTGTTTTTACTGAAACTAAAATTACTATGATGACCAAAAATCTCCAAGAACTATAGAAAGAATATTCAAAAGAAATATTGATTGAAACCCTTTGAACTCAAAACATAAGGGATGAGTTCAACAGAACAAAGAAATGGTTTCAAAAATAATCTTTACATCCAAAATTAGCATCTGATCATTAGTTTTTTGTTTTTTTTTCATTGGTAATTTTCTTTCTTAATTATACAGATGCTAATTAAATTTAATTTCTAAATAATTCATTACAATCAAATGGTCCAAATGAAGACATTCCTTGAAAGATTGAAATAGCTGTTAAAACTGTACTAAAATGACTAAATACTAAACACTAATGGGGCCTGCCTGGTACCTGTTGACTGAAGAGACTGCTAATTTAAGCTCTGCCAAGGCTTTTGCTTTACGACAATTTAAATGGACAGCAAACTGTTATCCAGTTGTAATGACTGTAGAGATTGCCTATTTTATATTAATATTCAAAACTCAAGTAAAAACTGAGAACTTCTCAAGATAAGCAGCCCATTTAAAAAGTTAGAGCAACACATTACTTGGCCTTGAGTCATACTTAAACATTAGAAAATGTCAAAAATTCTTCATACAATTTCTAGTTTTATTGTGTTTAGCAATCAAAATTTATATCCAAAGGTTGAAAGAACAATGAGCAACCTCTATCATTAGCCAGAATCTGTGATCATGGCATTTTTACTAGATTACTCTGCTAAGCTGATCAAGGAAAGAAACCTATGTTTTTTTCCTTTTGAAGGAAGGAATTTTTTTATGTTTATGAGTTTGTAACATATTGACCCTCGACCGAGCCGTCAATCAAGAGATGCACCTGTGTAAATAAGCAGAAAAACAGCAAAACAGGTACATCCGGTCGAAGATATCGGAATATCACCTTGACCTGTGGACGAGGTTAAATTCAGTGCAGATGCGTACACCCACAGGAAGCAGGTGGGTGTCAAACAATTATATAACCAGGTGCCACAGACAGCTTGAGTTAGTTGCAGTTCGAGTTCCAGTTGCAGTTGGAGACAAGATGCCAGCGTGAGAATCAGCTTGCAGACTGAGGGCTTGGGCCCTCAGTGACCCACGGTTAAGCAGCTCAGCCAGAATGAGGAAGAAGTGCTGCTATGGTCAGAAGAACTTTGGGTCAATATGTAGCAGTCTGTCCCCATCTCCAACTCACCTCTCACACATAACCAACACCAACCCTTTCGCAACCCTTTCGAGAATAAAGTGTGAGAGGTATATTTTTATAAAGACGTGTGTTCATTCATTCATTGAAGTTCGTATATTATTGTTGACTATGTTTCTGCCTATAGTTGTATTATGGATATACAACAAGTTTATATACAGCCAGATTATCTAACTGTTGAACACATTGGACTACAAATGAACAATTCCGACAATCATCTGTACTGGGTGGTTTTGGATTATACAAAGAGCTCAATTCCAGGGGTCCTAAAAAGAGTATGAGCAAGGTTGATTGCCTAATTCTTGAAGTAATCCTGAAGGGGAATGCTGACTGATCTGAGGCAATTTTTGCACTCATCTTTCAGAAAGCATGCTCACAAGGCACCCCACACTAAACTGACCCTGTGTCCCATTTAGACCTTATGAAGAGCTGAATAAATCACAAATTGGATGGTAGATTTATGATATACAAAAATTAAACACCAAGTGTCTGTCATTTCATCTTTTATATCTTCCTCATCACTATACAGTGAATAAACAAAAAACCTTTATTGATATAGAATCTATCAAATAAGGTCAGTTTTTGACTAAATCATTCATGTATACCCACACACTCAAAACCCTCATTCAATAAATAAGATAAATATTTCATGAGAAATTGGCAATAGGAAGCACTTTTTACAGTTGCACCTTTTTCAAAGAAATCAATAGTGATGGGTCTTTTCATATCCAAGAACACTGTCACCATGACCTTTTTTTCTGACCACTGAGCTTAAAACTTTTTCATTACCAGAGAGTCACTGTGTTTCCACTTCATGGAGTCTATTTTTTACTCAGGCACATAATAGCAAACCCATTTTTACCCAGTTTGCAAACATTTTTTTTTAATAAAAACATGATTCTCCATGCACATCACACACACACACACACACACACACACACACACACACACACACATACACACACACACACACACACATGTATATGTATATATATACCATATCATTTAAGTCTGCAAATAGACTTAAAAAGAACCATCCAAATAAAGAGCTCAATGCATGGCTAATTGATATATAGAAACATATATAAAAGAATCACATGAAGAGCAAAATATATTTAATTAATAACAAGAAAATTATGGATATAGAGTTGGCGATCTTAGTCGAGGGTGACCCAAAGGCTCCCCTTTCAATAGCTACTACACCAAGATGTAGGGAAGGGTGCTACTCCATTCCCTGGATTGGTCCACTTTACCCTTATCATGCTGAGTGTTAAGCAAGGCACCATCAAGTACCATTTTTTGAGTCTTTGGTATGACTTGACCTGAGATTGAACCTTAGTCTCCCAGACCATTGGTGAAACACACACATACAAAAAGGTTCTTTCAATAAATAAGGTAAATATTGCATCAGGAGTTGGCAATAGGAAGCCGCTTTTACAGTTGCACCTGGAATAAGGTAACATGTCATGTAAATTTCATATGGTTTGCACTTCTTAAACACAAAAATTTGATCACAAACCTTTATTCAAACCTGGACTAATGTTTGATTTGCTGCCATTTTGAATAGCCTCAAAACAAATATTTTTGCAAGATTAAAATGATTTTTGTTATAAACTAATTTCAAATAATGCAGAGTTGACATTTATAGAAAAAAATCCTGGAAAATAAATTTTTTATTAAAAATTTTTCCCATATTTTTTAATGACATTTGCATATATATATATATATATATATATATATATATATATATATAAGAAAAAAGAACACTCACTTAATAATAACCTTGCTATTTTAACTGTTAGAATTCTAACAACAAATAAATAGAGACCAGAAAAGTTTCATGTAAGATTTTAAATTAAAAAATAATCCTTTTTATTTCTCTTTTGCAAATAGGTTATTATTTTTTTTTTAAATCAAAAACAAATAAGAAAAAATATCTTTACCTTATTTTCATCAAATACATTGAAAACAAAAGCAGCAAATTTGCTTGGGTCCCCAAATGGGAAGAACTGACGGTAAATTTTTGTAAATCCCTGTAAAAGAAAAGGGAATATTTGAATATAACTTTCTGTTAAATATTTTCAGTAATTTCATCTTTTATCATGAAGCATATTTAAAATGACAACTGCTCTCATCTTTTTTCTATGGTTTTTCTTCATTGTATTTTTTTACTTTCTTTGTTAAATTGAATATCAACCTTTGTGCATTATTTAATGCCAAAATTATCCTTGTAGAAAAATAGCAATAATAATATTTAGTCCATAGCTGGGGGTATAAAGGAGTTCATACCTTTTTCAAAGGTATTAGTCAGAAAGTGAACATAATAGCATGACTGGAGTTCAAAATAACTTACTTCAAAGATGCAGTCCCACACTTTAGCCATAATACCATGGGGACCTCCCCACTTTATTTAATATTGTTTTGTTTTACTTATGACCATTAAACAATATGTATGGGATAAAATATTATTTTGCTTTTAAAGCACAAAGATAAAAATTAGAATAATGTGTGGCATAATGAAAGTATTCATTCAGTATCAGAGCTTCAGAGAATTCTGATTTTATGTGCATCTAACAAATGAAACCTCCCAACAAGAAATGGAAAAAGATAATGATAAAGAGACAAGGAAGAAAAAAGTAAGAAGAAATTTGTATACAGACTATATTTACTAAGTCTGTTCAAAAAGTACTAAACTATATTTGCCAAGACAGAAATGAATAATGAATGAAACATTAATTTTCCTTAAAATAGTCCCCTTGGCATTCAACACACTTACTCCATCAAGTTTTCAACAGATCAAAGCATCAGCATTTGTAAAACTTCTCTTCTGATACAGTGCAAAACTGCACTGTTCATTATTTTTAATGCTTTGCATGTGCTCAAATCTTGAAATGAATTTCTAATTTAGGAAATAAAAATAGTCACACAGAACTGAAGGTCTGGTGAGAGCTTCACATATACAATTTTGCCAAAAATGTTTAATTCAAAAAGTACTCAGACTAGCTTCATGCATTTTTTCTTCTTTTCTTTTTTGAAACTTGGCTATGACTTGTCAAGACATCATAAGTTTATTGTATAATGTTCTCAGCTGTGCACATATCTTCATTCAAATTCTAAAATTAAAAAAAAAATGAAACAAAGTTTCAATATTTTTATTGTAACTAGTACATACACTTTTTTAATTGTATAATTCATTTTTTACTGGTTTATCTTCTATATTAGTATTTTTTAATAATGAAAATGTTTCACTTAAATACAGAAAACTTGAAAACTATCATGTCTACTGCTATTAGATGTGGAGAAACTCAGACAAAAATGTAACTATATGATCAGATTTAACATTCCTTGCTGGTTGATCTTTGTGACTTCATCAGTAAGCTTCTAGGAATACAAGATGTGAATTCAAATTTCATTGGGAGCTACTTAAGCACTGCAATAAAAGACAACAAAATAATATGAAAAATAAATTGATAAAAAATAATTAATGATAATGCTTCATCAAATTCAGAGAACTCTTCTTGATAAAACTTTAGGAATGGCATTTTCATGAAACAGGCAAGAATATAATTTGAAATAAACATCTGAATAAAATACTATTTCAACCAATCAATGAGTTACTAAGCAAATCAAAATACATATATACATTTTAAAGCCTTCACACAATACTAATCCAATTATGGCTATTTTTCCATTTTGTATAAACATATCTTTCCAGTTACTTAAAAAAAAAAAAAAAATTAATTTCAATTTTTTTTATTCAAATACTAACCAATGTCTGCCTAATTTATTTCAGAGTCTATCCTCCATAATTTTTTAAAACTTTTTTTTTCATAAGACATTAGGCATTAATGATTTATGGAAATATACAAGATATTGTTTTGAAATGATTTAAACACTTTTGTAACTAATATAAAAAAAACTGAATTTGCAGAACAAAGGATTTTTGATATTTACTGTAAAGCATTGGCATTCATTATCTTTTTTTTTAGTAAAAATTATACATAACAATGTGAAAAATGAAAAATAGTAGATATGATTTTTATTTGAAAAAAAGATGGCATTGTAAAAAATAGGGAAAAACTATTTATGTAAGAAGATATGCTTAAGAAATGCTGGAGAATAGACCAGTCAAAAAAAGTTTGTTGAAAACATAAAGTTGTACATTGACATAAATGCTGAAATAAGGCAACATGTCATCTTGGTGCTCAAGACAGCATTTAAAATGATTCACCAAATGTGGCATGAACTTGAAGAAAATTGAAATTGGAGAATGGACCAGTCAAAAAACGTCAGTTGAAAACATAAAGTTGTACATTGACATAACCGCTGGAATAAGGTAACATGTCATCTTGGAGCTCAAGACAGCATTTAAAATGATTCACCAGATGTGGCATGAATTTGAAGAAAATTGAAATTGGAGAATGGACCAGTCAAAACCAGTCAAAATGATTTCTTCAAAACAAAATAAACAAAAGATGAAGATACAAGTTTTGTATAATCCATCATCATCATGGTGTGCTGACTGCACAAATTCTATTGACTCCCTCTCTGTTTTGCCATCCTTACCTATTGGCCATCACACTAGGCAAGTCCTCTAGGCAGCATTTAGTGTCTGCACAGAGCTGATGAACATAAGTTTTTGCCTGTCAGCCAATACCGGTATGTTCATGTATAGTATTCCATGGGAGAATATTGCTTTTCAGTTTGTCCTTACTTCTCCAGCAGAGTCTAGAATGTCTTGCTCACCTTACCTCCCATTTTATAAAGCATCTAAGTAAGTGATGGCACAGCTGCTGTTTTGTTGGCTGCTGCTTCCAGGATTTGTTCACAACATGCAGCATGCTTGTGTAGTTCCAGTTGAGCTTTTTCTTCGGTTGTTATGCTAAAGTCCATGTGGTGCAACCGTCTAGTAGTACCAACACAGCTTAGAAGGATTCTCATTTTATTTTATCAGAGAGATTAGATTTCCATATGATCATTATCCTATCAATAGCAGTCTATGCTTTATCTATGCGTACGTTGACATCCTTTTCAGTAAATAAGTGGAATAATGATAATACTGGGGTAGGGTGAAGAAGAGACTCACCAAAATGCTCTGTTCAAAACAAAAAACTGAAGATACAAGTCTGCATAATGAGAGTCTTGGAATTTAAGAGAAAATTTGTTATTTTCAAATAAAACCAAATAATATTTTGTTTTTGTTTTTTCATTTAAATTCTAATATAGCAGAAAATTGAAATTAAAATGTGAACTATTAACAATTGAATATACTTGTTTGTAAGAATCTTTTAATGGAAACTAAAGCAGACAGTCAAAATATTTCAGAGTTAAAGACTCATTAAAACATTGCTATTTTCATTTGAATATTAAGAATCAATTATCATTGTAAATTGTTCCAAAATCTCATGTTTAAATTTTGTTAGTTTATAGAAAAGCATAAATTAAAGATAAAAATGTTTTTGCTATAAACACTTTAAAATAAGACAATTTTTACATTAAAGTGCATTCCAATATATGAGTATCATTAAATAAGTTTCCAGACATTTTTTCATATGGGCACTTTTATTGATAGTACTCACATGAAACTCTAGTCCCCTTCGAAGTAATCTCATCCGGCTGCAATACAGTTGTTGTGCTGTTCCAACAACTTCTGGAAGGCCACATGGAAGTCCTCTTGTGTGAGCATGTCAATGACCTTCGTCACAGCCTCTTTCATCTCCTCAATTGTCTCATAACGACAGCCTCTGAGCTTAGGGAATAAGCAAAAGTCACAGGGAGCAAGGTCTCGACTATAAGGAGGCTGAGGAACTGTCTTGATGCCCATCTTTGTCAAATAGTCTGTGACAAGGATGGAGTTGTGGACTGGTGCATGGTCCTGGTGGAAATGCTACTGACCCGATTTGAAGAGTGCTGGCCTCTTCCGAAGGAATCTATTCCTGAACTCCCTTAAAACCTCAACATAGTAACCCTAACCCTAACCCTTTGGCCAATCAACTCTGGTGTATGGACTTCCTTATTCATCCCACACCTCTCATCATCATCCCTCACAGACTCCCTGCCTTCCTTGAATCTCTTATGCCACTCAAAAACTCATGCTCGATTCATGCAAGATGCTCCAAAAGCAGTCTGAAGCATTCCATACATTTCTGTGGCATCATTTTTTCCAAGTTTAAAACAGAATTTTATTGCATATCGTTCTTCTAAAGTGTCCTCACGTCCAGACTGCATTTTTGAAATTCACCAGCTGTGACAATCAGGCTTTAGTGGGGTGTATTCAAATTCCTGCTGTAGCTGTTCATTTGAACCTGAAATTATAAAAATTGGTCAGTCATCTCATAAGATGTATAGCAATAACATACCGAATTTTCAAGAGTCTATGACAATTTTAAATGCCTGTACAAAAAAGTCTGGAAACTTATTGAAGACACCATGCACAAGTTAAATAACAAGAAACTTTTTATACTCATTTATTACCATCATCATTATTCGTAACAGCAAAAATTTGCAACGGCTAGTGTGACTTCATGCTAAGTCTTGTAGGCAGCTTTATCACTTTAAGACAAGCTTACTATGTTAACACCCTTAGCTGCTTTGTGAAGAGCTCACTGCACTCACAACCTCACTATACAGTATTTGAAATATCATCATATAATCTCATAGACATTGTCTCCTTAAAAATTTATAAGGTATTATCATTAGCTTAAAAAAAGTAAGTTTTTTTTCTATATTTTCTCTATATCATATCTATCATGTATACTTCTCATAGCCCATACCTGATATCTTTTATCTGATATCTAATACCTTTTACAAATCACCTTTTAGATTTACCTTTTTATTTTATCCCTTCACTGTAGATGACTGGGACATAAAAAGAAAAAAGTTACAAAATTTCATCTGATGGAATAATAAACTGCTTATATATATATATATATATATATATATATATATATATATATATATATATATATATATATAATCCCAATATCCTGTCAGTAATATTTCCCTTAACTCCTGATAATCATTTTCTTTCTGATTTTTAATGTATATCTATAGTAAAATCATTAATAATACACAATACATATAATAACCCAGAGAGAACTGTGTAATATGTTTTTGCCTAAATAATACTGGATAAGATATGAACAATCTACCAGTTTAATCACTGCGAATGCAATGGTCATATAGAAACCCTCAATTATATATAACTACCAATGGAGTAAGTATTTACCCAACTCCTCCCCCATAGGCTGGAGGCAACACAAAATCCATTTCAAGCAGACTAAAACTGGTTTGAATTCAGTTTTTTTTCTCTGAGACTGGTTGTCTTACCAAGGCTAAAGAACACAGTATGTCCTACTATTTGTACATAGATGGAGAAAGAAAAGATAGATTCATCCCTTTCCTAAGTGCATTAGTGTGAAGTGAATGCAAAGTGCTTTGTCTAGGATTTGAACTCAGATCACCAATTCCATTTCCTACAGTGATAACCATAATGCCAAGTGCGTCTCCAGAAAACTACCAAACAACTAAGCCTGTTGAAGAGTTTCTGTTAATCCAGAGTAATGTCCACTTGGATTTGTTGTCAAATTATATCAAGGTTGCACAACTCATTCTTGAGATATTCCAAATTACTTTATACACCTCATGCAAAGATGCATCAGCATTACATAATTTTTTATCTAACATTTTCCACATATAAAATTCAAGTTATATGAATAATAATGAACTATTGGATTAAGTACATTGACAAGGAGGGAATTCATGCTGAAAAATAGATGGTTTCTTTATATAATTAATGCTTTTTTGACCATAAGACTATAGATTTTATCAACTCAACTATATACAATGGAATGAACAAAAACAGAAATAAAAAAAGCAATAAAGATTCTTCAAATTCTTAGACTTTTCAATTTCATATATTAAGAGGCATAAAAATTAATGAATCAAAACCAACAACATTACTATTTTTGATGATCCTGTGTTTTCATCTATTTGTTTAAATGATATTCATAATATCAAATTGTTTCCTCAACAACAAGTTATTCTATTTATCTATGAGTATGTTGACATCATGGCGTTTCAGAAAAAGTTGGTATTATTCTGTAATCTAATAACTTAACAAATGCTCATTCAAATAATCTCAAATTTTAACAGCATGTATAGAAACAATTAAAAATTCTGTTTAATGTTTACTTTTTTTCTTTTCAGCAATAGAAATGCCATTCAGGGAAAAAAAAAACAATAGATTTAAACATTAAAAATAGAATTTTGAGTTGTTTCTTATATATAAATTTATTATATAAATTTTTTTGAAACACACTGTACATCTCAAATCTTAGCAATTTTTTTAAACACTGTATTTATTAGAGAAAGAAAATTCAGAATATAACTAAGTTTTTAGCTGTTTTTCATTTTTTTACCCAAATACTTAATGTTAGTGTGCAAATTTTTATTTGTACAAATATAAACTTCAGTGAATTTTCACCTCAATAAAATCTGTTAAATCTCATCAGGGATCACAATGAAATGTTTGAGTAATTGCGTTAATGAAGTAACCTAAAAGTACTCAATTATTTCTCTGATTATCATTTCTTTTGATCTTTTTTGAGATCTCCAGAATCCATCCAACTAATTCAATTGTCATCTTCATCTTTGGAAGTGCATATGAAAAACTTTACTGGATAAAATATAGGATTCTAGTACAAATTCAGAGGCAAAAGTCAAGAAATTTGGTAGCAAAGCAACAGAACTAGGTTGGGTGTCTAAAAATGTGACACACTGAATAAAATAATTTGTTTCCTGGAATGAAGGAAGGCTGGCTTCATTTTCTAAAAAGAGATGATTTCTTCTTAAGCAATTATGGCATCTTCTCCTTTAAGAGTAAAAGTAATGCATGTCTCGCCAGCCAACTTAGTCAAACATATAAATAGAAAATAGGCAAATATATAAAAGAATGTCACAACAATATATATATATATATATATATATATATAAAGAGAGAGAGAGAGTGAGAGAGAGGGAATGTGAGTGAGTATGTGTGTGTGTATATATATATATATATATATATATATATATATATATAAAGAGAGAGAGAGAGAGAGAGAGAGGGAGACAGATAGAAAGAGAAAGAGAGAGAAAGAGTCAAGCCACACTGAAAATATCAGTTCCTGCTAGATCACTAAAGTTAAGCAGTAGTGAGCCTGCTCAGTACTTAGCTGAGTAACACTAAGTAATACCGCAAGTGCTGTAAGCAACCTGAACCCCATGTAATAGACTAATCAAACCTAAGTAAATATATATATTTATATATATAAATATATATAAATATATAAATAAGTAAATATATAAACAAGAAAATGTATATATTTATATATATAAATGTATATATAAACCTAAGTAAATATATATATTTATATATAAAAATTTATATATTATGATGAACAAAAGTGATAAGACAAATAGGAATATTTCTTTTGTGTTATTTTGTTCTAGTTTTGACCTTAGGTCATCATCAGGGGAAAAATTTTTTAAGTAATTCTAAAAGAGTTGATATACTATGAAAGAAGCAAAAAAAATGAACTGGTGATGTAGCACATCATTTCATTGAATGAAAATACATACATACATACATACATACATACATATATATATATATATATATACATACACATGCACACTAGCTGAAGTAATTGTCTATACCAAGTAATAGGTCGAGATTTATATTGCAGATACAATGAAACTTATATCCCTTTTGCTTATTCCATTTCTATAAGCAATGTCTATCTTATAATTTTTGTTGTCAATCAAAAATTCATATCAAAGGATAATTGTTATCATAAAGATAAATCCACATAACAAAATAGACATTTACAAATTGTATTTTTATATTATCTAGTGAAGTTGATATTATTCTATGGAAAATTCTATAATTTATGAGAGTTAGATTTAAGAAATTTATTGATTTGAACAGTTTTATTTTTTGTCCAGGTTGTTTGTCCTGACTAAAAAATATACTATATAAATATAATATGCTATACTATATAAATAGTAAATATGATATACTATATAAAATTTCCCATTTTCATATTGAATAACTACCGATAAACCTAATTAGCAGTATTTGATCAAATGTAAATAATTATTTTTATAAAACAAGTGATTTGAATTTTCAAACTTTAAGATAAAAATAAAATTCTGCACAATAAGTTTTAACCTGCAGCAACATGGTTTTCTGGTGATTATAACTGTACTTTTCATAAACTCCTCTCAGAGAGAGTTTAAATTTTCATATAAGGGACAAAACATTTTTTATATTAAAACATTCTCTTGGGTCCAACAAGTATCCATACCAAATTTGGCTGATCTATATCAAAATATTTGGTCATCTTTTGAGAACAAACTCCTCTTAATGATTGATAAAGATATTATGATTCATTCCAGTCTGTGTTTTTGTCTTGGTTCTAATATTTGAAACTATTCATCTGTGTGCAAATTATTTCTATTTGATTGGAATACTGGATAACTGTGTGCAAAAAAGCTCTTAAGAAACAACAGCACAAAAATATAGATGTACAGTTAATGCAATTTCCTAACCTTTAGGCATAAAAGAACCCTAGACTGATTGATTTTAATGCCATGTCAACCTATCAGTCATCTTTAACCTTCTTTAGGTGTTTGGTGTATATGGTAACCTTCTGAGAATTTTAAATGCTTTATTCTGTCCAGACAGTTTTAGTTAGAATATCCCAGAAGGTTTTCAACTATAAAAACCAAGATGAAGATACCAGTTTGAATAGATCAGAGGATAATAACTATCTTTTTATAAATGTGTATCTCTGAATAGTAGTATATGGAAATTTGATCTCGCTGATTAAATAAAACAAGAATTCTTCTAAACTCTAGCTATGTCAGCACTACTGTATGGTTGTAACACTTGGACTTTACTGAAAAAAAAAGCCTAGATGAGCATTACACAAAGATGCAGCAAGCTATTTTGAATAAATCCTGGAAGTAACTTCTAACAAAACAGCAGGTGTATGGCCACTTACCTCCGATCACACAAATTACTCAAGTAAGATGAGTAAAACTGCTTGATAGTTAAGGACAAACTCATAAGTGACATTCTCCTATGAACTCTGAGACATGGACACACTAGTGTTGGAAGACTAACAAAAACTTATATTCATCAGATCTATGCAGACACTGAATGCTATCTAGTAAATTTACCTAGAGTGATGGCCAATAGGGATGGTTAGCAAGAGAGATAGATGGGAATCCATGCTGTCAACATGCTATGATGGCAATGATAAATAGCAGTATGCCAACAGTAAAATAAACAATGAGTACAGATGGATATCAAATTTATGGAAAGGAAGTTTGCAGTGAGCAATGAGGTAAATAAGTTAACAGATGGACAAATTGGTAGATATGTAAAACTAGAACAGATGCAGCCAAACTGAAAAACAAATTAATGGTTCAAGCTAACTGGAAAGCTGATGGACAGGTGCAAGATTGCTGGGGAAACAGCTGAGAAATGGGTATAAACTGGTTGAGAAATAAACATCTGATAAAATGAGGGGTGAGTGCAAGACAGCTGGAAAGCAAACAGTGGGTGCAAGCTACTTCAGGAAAGCTGATTGACAGGTGCAAGTCATCTGGGGAAACAAGTGGATGTGTGCAGAGCTGGCCAGCAAATAGACAGCTGGAATGCATGTCAGACACAGAGACAAACTAAGATCAATATACAGAGAATTGATAAATGGTGGGAAAAAATGTTGCCAATCAATTGTCTTGGAGAAGAACGATATTCTCTCTGTAATAACTGAAGGATTCCACAATATAAAGAACCGCAAGAAACCATTGATCTTTTATTGTCAGAAAGTCAAATTTCTGGCTAAGATCCAAGAATCATTCAAGAATTTTACCCTTTTGATCCTATATTTCCATTTTTGTCAGATTTTGCCAAAAGGAATTTGGGCTTCTGCCACAGCACAATGGTTTGCAAGCTAGCTATACAAACTATTTCCTAGTGTAGGGATGCTACACAATGTAGGTTATGTTCTTCACTATTATGGCAAGACTAAGCTAACGATTAATTGATTTCAACAGCATGTTAACTTGTCTAGGGTTATTTTATGCCTACAGATTAGAGAATAACATTTATTGTATATTCATATTTACATTTTTTGTGTAGCTGTCTCTTAAGAGGTTTTTTGCACTTGGTCCTATCAAATATAAATAATTTTTAAACAGTTCTATTTGGCCAATAGATGGGACCCTAAGTGGTACTACCACTTCAAAGTGGACCTGTGAGTAATCGCAATGAAAGTATACTCCAGAAGTGGAGCCTCACCATCAGATGTAGTTTAATTCCATACTCAGGATACTAGCAGAAAGCTTATAGTAAAGCCAGTTTTTGTTTAAATTAATACCTTCCAATGCAGATAGGCCCATCCTATTTGAAAGATTGGTGCAATATAATCTTCCTGTCATCTTTTCTCAGCTGACCAACATTAGTGTCCAGCCAAAATGCCATGGATAAGATTAAGAAAAATGCAACAAGACAGTTGATGGTTATCCAAGAAGAGAACTTTACAGAATGTTTTGGAAAGAGAAAATGATCCTAGACAATGTAGGTTATGTTTTCATTAGTAAAAAAAAGACAGAAATCTGGTACTCTCATTTTAAATTTTTCAAGGTAAAAAAATTTATGAGAGTATATTTAATATCCAAATATCTGTCACTTCAAGTTTACAAACATGCAAAAGATCACTTGTGGAAAAAAAAAGTAGGATCAATACAAAGTAACAAAAAATAAATAAATAAAACATATTGCATGCTAATCATAAAAATAAAATTTCCTGGCCAATCGGAACAAATAAAACAATATTTTTCAACAAATAAGATTTCTGAGCTTGGTTATTAAGTTGACATTTAGATGCCAATATGATAATATAACTCACAAAAATATATCCTCATTTATCATTTTGTTCCTTGATCAACTTCCAAAGATGTATCCATTAAGATTACTAACAATACATTTTTTTTTTCTATTTTACATGTCAAACAAATATTTCCTCAACATATACAAACAAAAACTTTGTTATATATTTTGTCCTACAATCTTTAACAACAAAATACTATTTACATTTTCTTAAATGTATCCATTTATATATATATATATATATATGTATATAAATTTGATTTTTTTTATACTCTCATTAAAAATGTCTTATTTGTGTTCCCTTTGAAGATGATTATAATTGATTGTTTATAATTTGTCTCTTATTGTTCTATTCATGAGGACAACTCATCATGTTATAATATTTTGCAAGCTTGGCTTGTTAGGAAGTTCAATTCTCACTGGGTACCTGATGCTTTTAGTCATTTGCAAAAACTTAGCAAAGCTTAGTAAATGACTACTATTGTATTTGCTGGAATGAGAGGAGGAAAGTTAAAGCTGCAGCGTCAAAACTTTTTGTGTACTTTCACCTCTTACAGAGCCACAATATTGTTGAATTAACAAAATCTACTCTATTTATTTTCCATTCTTTATAAATTGCAAATTTCAAAATGTTAAATTGTATTTGATACAATTTAGTAAGTTCTGGACACTTCAGATGGTATAATGGTTAATAAGCTTGGCTAGCAGAGCATTGTTAGCAAGTTGAGTTGCCACTAGGAGTCCCATATTTCTGACCTTGTACCTAAGTTAAATTTAGTAAATTACTACTACTAGGTACTAAAAATCAGATGTTTTATTGGTTCAAACCTGAGAAAAATCATGTCCTGAGTATGACACTAAACTACATTCAGTGGTGAAGCTCCAGTTCTGGAGTTTTGAAGGTATAGGGTCATCTTTTCATTGTCATTACACCCAGGTCCACTCTGACATGGAGTGCTAGTACCTGTTAGAGTTCCACCTACTGGTCAAATAAATCTGTCTGAAAATTATTTGTATTCAATAGCAATACTTAAAACCATATAACTGTGTGTAATTTATTTGTATTAAGAATAATTACCAGAAGCTATAATTGTTTATAAAGGGTTATTATATCAATTACTAAAGACCACATAATTTTGTTTAAGTTTTTAGCATTAAATAGGAATACTAGAAACTATACAACTGTGTACAGATTATTTGTATCAGATAGGAATACTTAATATTGTAACTATGTGCAAACAGACAATTGTCAACAAATAGAATAAGTTCAATATAATATTGAAAATATAATTATGATTATAATCAAAACTTTAAAAATGAATAGAATTTCTGCATTAAATAACTCAAAGAGTTGATGTGTTATCAAATATATAAACCAAATCAAACCTACAAAAACTCCTCTATAAATCTCTGCAAATGCAACACAATAAACAGGAGTTTTTATTGCGTAGCTCATTATCAGTAGGGTTTGAAGAACAGTACTGGGGGCAGAAGCAAAATGAGGAATATTCAAGTATGATAATAAATGACTATAATAAAACTAGATTCATTTTAATTTAAAAAAAATAAACAACAAAATGAGAAGATAGACACAAAGCAGTAAATTTATTCAATATGGCCACCATTTTTTTCAATTATTGTATCAGTGCATCTTCAAAATGATTTGCATGCCTTCAAAAACATTTTTTTATACATTTTATTTCATTCCTTCTCAATAGCAAACCAATATTTGTATGGGAATTTGCATTTGTTTTGTTTTCTAAAATACCCCATATAGCATAATCAAGGGTATTAAGATCTGGGCTTCATCGAGGCTATAAAGAAACTCCAATTATTTCAGAAATTTTTTTTGGCTTAATTCAGGCATTATGCAAATCATAGATTCCTTTTCTTACTCACTCATATTGGGCTGAATTTTAATGAAAAAGTGCTTGCATAATAGAGCTAATCATGAAAATTTAAATTTGTTTTTTCAAAAATTGGACTAAAAAAGGTTTTTAAAATTATTCTATATTTTGCATCTACAGCCTGTTGTTTTACTATTTAATCCATTGCTAGAGGGATAAGAAAGTTCATACTTTTACAAAGGGTTCAAAAGTGAACATAATAGTACAACTGGAGTTTGAACTTAAATACTATAACCTTGCAGTCTAGCACTTTAGCCATGAGACCAAGAGGACAACTCTCCCAACTCATTGTCCCTTAAATCATATCAAGACTCATTTTTAAGTTATGATATAACTTTTTCCTGTCTTCCTTTGTACATTGGAAAACTCCTAATAATCAAACTGAATGTTTGTTCAATCTAGAAATGCATTGACCAACTAACAAAACATGTATAAAATACAGAACACAAGTAGTAAATACTCTCCAAACTTATTTAACTCTCCTATAACCTGATATAAATATTTTCAGCATTTTTTAGTATCATTATTCAGTTATCAAATTATTCTCCTTGGTTTTCAATAACCTTACATCAACCTTCAGCTAAATTCTGTATTCTATCATAAATGAAACATTCTTACTTTAGCTTAATTAATTCAAGGATTTTTTTGTATTTTAGACTTGTTGGCAATACTCAGTACAATACAAGGAATGTTTGCCCAGTAGGCTGGGGCTGTAGAATACACCGACTGCTTCTCTACAGAGTGATTTTGGATCTTTCAATATTCCTTACTTTTGATCATGTGACCAAGCCAAAATAGTTTGAATTCCAGTTTGCATTCCAGTAGCAAGAATCTACAAGTTACCCTTCTTAATCCAAAACCACTTAGTGGATTTTAATTCAGCTTTTGTAATGGTATGTATAGCACTTCTTAGCAGCTTCTGTTATTCAAAGCCCAATATGAGCTTTGAACAGCCCACTTTGAGTAACTAACATAAGCATACCACCCCCCGGCTTCTGCAGTGTTCACTAGTTGTTGGTATTTGTCAAACTAGGTTTATATATTCTTCCAAAGGTGCTGTCAGTTCCAACATGACTGACTACCTGCTGAGTTGAATCCAAGATCATCATATCTGGCTGAAGTGTTGTTTGTTTGTGGTGCAATCAGGAATCTTTTATTTTGTTCTAAGATCCAGTTTTTGTTGCCGGAAGAAAGTATGTATTTACCCAACCCTTCTACCATGGTACAGATGCAATACAAGGTCTATTTTTAGTGAAGGTAAAGCTGGTTTGAGTTCATAGTTTTCCTTCTCATAGACTGGTTGCCATTTCAAGACTTACTAGTCTAGTCTACTCTATAGCCATGAAAAGTATGCACTGACTCCTTCATTGTTGTGAATCAGACTTCTCTTCCAATTTGTGGAAAAAAGGATGATTATAATTGTCATGCTGCAAAATTAACTTCTTCACTACTAAAAAATAAAACAATTTTTCTATTTTAATGAGCCAATTACCCACTGTAATACTGCAAAGTAACTGTTTTTCCAGGTTGCAGGAATGATTTATAAAAATTTCCGTTTGAATCTTTCCAAACACAAAGACGAAAGAATTTTTTTCTTTCCATTCATGTTCAAAGGTGTCTCATATCTAGACACAATTTTCTTTCTTTCCAAATCTTATAAATACATTTTCTATCACTGGTGACTATCTTGTCTAAAAATGACTTTTTTTGTCACTGTCTAAAAAAAGAAAGACAAATATTTAAATACTGACCAATGTTTGTTTCTATAAATTGATTCTGAATTTTTCCCTAGGCTAATAATAAATAAATGAATAAATATGCAGTTGGTTGATAGCTAAAAAAATTTAAAACAGAATAAACTTCAAAGAAACTTTAGTTTTTCTGAATATTCGGCAGGGAATTTATCTACAATAATTCTTATTTTTCTTTCTATCTAAGACAATCCTATATATATATATATATATATATATATATATATGATGTTATGGAGGCATGCTTAGCATAATGGCAATTATTATAGGAAATGGAATTGGCAACCTGAGTTCAAATCCTGAACAAGATTGTTTGTATTTCACTTCATGCTAATGCTTTGAAAACGGGATGAATCCATCTGTTCCCTTTAGCTATGGATATATAGTAGGACAGATTGGGTTTTTTAGCCTTGGTAAGCCAAACAGTCTAAAAGAAGGAAAATAAGATATTTCAAAAACATTTTTGCAAAATATGTCTTTTTGATACTCAAAGGTGAGTCATCAGTGATGTAATCTTCCTGGGTCTTTCAAGATCAAATTTCTTCATGGAGGTGATCCAATCATAGTTGATCAAACTCTGATTCTCCTTCCAGCAGCTGATATTTGCAATCTTAGCCTCCATTTTTTTCTTTTGCAATACAATATGGCCACTTGGTGGATCTGTAATTTTACATGTTTTGATTATGACATCACCAATCAATGGCATTCAAGTTTTGTCAAACCACTTTCTATAAACAAGTATTCTGCTAGCCAGTTTGAGTTTTGATACTTTTTCTTCATCTGAATCAACACTAGATCTGGTTGGTTATTTTTTTTCCCAGTTGATGGGGGTTATATTTTAATTATTTTACTCAGTAAAACTTGTCTGCTCAGATATTACAAAAAAGTTTTTTTTAAATCCTTTAATAACAAGGTTTTAATTTATAATCTAACAGCTACATAATTGAAACAAATTATATTCTCTATCGATTTTAACTCTTTAACATTTAAATTAATTTAACTAACCATTATTGATATAAAACCATTATCATTTACTAGACACAATTGTGTAGTACTTAATTTTGATCTGATATGAAAAAAAAGTAAATGGATAAAAGAAAAAACACAAACTAATATGGTTTTAATTTATGGACAAAAAACTAACTAGTAGAAAAAATTATTTTCTTCCACCTGTTTAACTGCTAATAATAATCTTAATTAATTTTAATTGTTGTTTTTTTTTTAAGTAATGACCATTGTCATCTTACTAGCCATGATTTTGTAGTGATTGATTTTGTAGTGATTGATTTTCTATTAAGTTAGTAAATGATCCCATAACATATTAACTGGAGTAATATTCATATAACAACCATTATTATGTACTAGTCAGGACTATACATTTATTACTTTTGATCTGGCTCAAAAAAAAAAAGAAAAAATTCAAGCTATTTCAGTCATGGTCGGGGCCCAGACAGATACTACCACTCCAGGTTAGAATGGACTTAGGAGTAATGATATCTAAGAGGTAACTCCACATTACCCAAGACTCTTGAAGAAAAAAAAATTGAAGTCATGTCATTGGATACAGTAAATATTGTAAGTTAATTTTTGACAGAATTATGAAAGTAAAACTAGGTAAAGATTATTCTGAAACACAAGATATACCCTTTGGTGTTCCTCAATGATCAGTATTGGGACCTTTGTTATATTCAATATTCATTAATGATTTACATAATAATATAAAATCAGATATTTGCTGATGATATTAAACAGACAATTATTAAAAGAAATAACACAGATGGATCTAAACAAATTGTCATATTGGGAAGATATTGGAAAATTAAAATTTAACATAGAAAAATATAAAGTACTATATATTAGATCCAAAAATATTAAAGTTTGATTTAAACTAATCAAGAATTTTTTTTTTAAATTAAGAAAAGGCATGAGATTTTGAGGCTAGCTTTGATGATATATTTATAGCTGACAAACATAGTTTGTCTATTATACCGAGAGAAAATGATTGGCTGGATGGTTAGAAATATTATTTTAAGAGAAATATTTTAAGAATCTATAAAACTCTAATAAAACCTCATATAGAATATAGTACTCAGGGTTTGGCTTCAATGTCAAGACATAGAAATAGGAGTGTCATATTGAGATTCGAGGGCATACAAAGAAGAGTGACCAAAATAATAAAAATAGTTAAAGATTCAGTTGTAAGGAGAGATTGGTGAAATTAGTATTAATAACTTTCCTTGAAAGAAGAATGAAAGGTGATCAAATTGAAACTTGCAAAATAATGGAATTTCTAATTATGATAGACATTTTTTGAGTATATATCTTTGAACTGGAAATTTACTATCAAGGTAGATTTCAAAAACTAAGTTTATTAACAAATTGGATTTTTTTAGCTAAAAGAGTAATATCTTTTTGGAAAAAATTGCCTTATCAGATAAAAAATAGTATAAGAGTAAAAAGCACAAAGATTAAATTGAATGATTTCAGAAATAATGGTAAGAAAAAGAATTTAAGAAGACCTACTAGGGAACCAAATAGAATTTGATCTGTAAATAGGTATTGCATTATTAGTGTATATGTTCTGTGCAATGATTCTTTTTTTTTAAGGTTGATTTGGGAAGACAGCACAAGGGGGATACCCAAGGAGGCATAACAAACAAATAAATGAATTATTTATTCATATTCACGATTTTGTGTAGTTGTTTCTTAAGAGGTTTTTACACACAAATATAGGATATTAAGTATTTCTATCTAATCCAAATAATTTTCCTGCAGTTGTATGGTTTCAAGTATTCCTACCTAGCACTAATAATTTTCAAATAGATCTGGTTGACTCATAGATGGGACCCAAACAGGTACTCTCACATTGGGTCAGAGTAGACCTGAAAGTAATGAGTACTCCACACTCCCTAAAGCTCCATAAGTGGATCCTTACCACCAAATGCAGTTTAGTGTCATACTCTGAACACCCCTTTTTGGTGGGGGGAGTCTTACCTCTCTACAGAGAATACAGTCAACATATTCTTTGTTCGGCTAACAGGGTGTGTGACAAACAGAGTAAACCAAGTAAGAAATAACAATGTTTGTATCAAAACTAAAATCCAAAAGTTTCATCTTTTGTATCCACCCTCACCAAGTAAGTATAATCAATTGAACCTCTAATTCTTCAGTTATCATATCAGTTGCTAAAAATGCCATTGTCATTGAGAGCTACAAATAATTGATACTAATTTTCAAAATTGAGTTAGATATGTGTTCTAACAACCTCGTATCAATAATGAAAATATATAATTCTTCTAGATACACAACTAAAATTTGCATTCTTCAAAGAACCAAATCCATTAAGATGAGGTCAGTGATTCAACAGCTTTTGAGATTAACATTCTTCTATTCTTATTTTTTGGTTATCATGTGCTCTACAAAATGACTTCTAAAGGCCACTAAGAGTAGAGAAAAGAAAATTTTGATAAGAACAAAGAAAATTATATTCAGATTTATTCCATGTTCTTCTTTTTGTGGCTAGATTCACAGTATTTCTATATTCTCCTGATATTCTTCTGTCATATTTGTAAACCTGATAAATTCAAGCCAAACTTTTTATTCACTCCACTAGAGTATATGATTCTCCTTCCACTGTCCATGCCAGAAGATATCTCATATCAGTTAATTTGTCTTTTGTAGAAGTCACGGGCATAATAAACAACACTTACTGGTTCAACAATCCCAGCTAGTGTCCAGCTGACAGACAAAAAATAAAATGGGCAATAACCCAATACCAAACCTGTAATATCTTTGTTATTTATCGATGCGTCCCACCAATGCACGAATATGGCACAAGGCTGTTTTTAAGGTGGGTCCAGTCGCAGGGCCGAAGCCCACACGCGTCCGGCAAGGCCAAAAATACCTAAGGCCCCATCGGCATTCCCCTTATTAGGGGCGCCTCAGGCACTGGGCAATAAACCCAACCCCCGAATGGGGTAAAGCCTGAGGGGATGGCCCCCCGAGGCCGAAGGAAATAGCCAGTGCCGAGGCACACCCGGCCAGATCCGTGCCAAGATCAAAACACGTCCAGCCGAAGTGTGACCCAACAACTGGAGACCAATACTTAAAAGTATGATCTTAAAGCTCTTTGCTTCGATGTGGCACAAGGCCGAATGAATGGGGCGCCCAATGAGACTCGAACTCACTCGTGTAGGTTTGCTAGTCAGGCTTGCTAACTGTTACACCACCAAAGGTGCCCAAACCTGTAACATCTTAAGCAAGCTAGTGTATACACATGCTAATATACCCATTCACTAGATCAGCAACCAATCAATGTCCAGAGAATGGACTTAACCACTTGAGAGCAATGGAATGCCCCAATGTCCATATAATCTCATCTCAAGTTGTAGCATTGCTTCTTACACAAATGAGTATTTACTCACAGCTAACGAGCATTATGAACAAATTCCAACATATTCACGATGTAATTTTTTTCTTCAATGAAATATTGAATAATAATTTCACTGCTTCATCCAGTAATTGAACTCAGGACTACCAGATAATTACATACACTTATACTCATGAGGCAATTGTCTTATAGGACAATGAAGAAATAAAAATATTGGTCTAAGTTTAGCACAGCTTATTATCATTCTTATTTTTCCTCACAAAATCAACTGTAATAGCTACTGAGTGCACAAGTAGAAATATTTTATAACAGAAAAAGATGGTTTAAATTAGGGTTAGAAAATCTTCAGTCTTCTAAATGATCAAGTTCAGTTTTCCACAGCCTTATTGAAAGACCAATTAAAATTGTGCACTGCCACTTTTGAAACTGATATCTTAATGCTCTCACACAAAAAGAAATCTTACTAAAGACATTTAAAGGTTAATAAAGTTTTCTATTTCTTTTAAGTATTGTAAATTAATTAAATCCGAATTAGTTATTGACTAAAAGTATAAACATCAGATTTTTTATAACATACTAAACATTTATTATGTTCATTCTTATTAGGAGACAATAAATTCCAATGTCGCCTTTAAACATAAAAAAGGCTTCCTTTCCTGGTATAAATAATTATGAAGTTTAGTGCAGCACTAAATGTGGGGTAGTATAAATGGGATAATTTCATACATTATACAGTAAAAAAACTCAATAGAGGTAGAAACACAATAACTCTATAAAGCAACAAACTTATTAATAACACTTTGTGCATATATAACATAAGCACAAGTGAGTAAATACCTTTCTATTCTATCTGGATAGAAGGTATGATCAAAAGGTATCAAGACTGAAGTCTTTTCTTATAACTTAGATAAAAAAAAGTGATGTCTAGAAGTTTAGACTGCAGTTTAGATCTCTAGCCTTCATTTAGATGAGTTAGAGACAATTTTCTATGCTTTTTTGGATTATGAAGGTGCAGCACCTTGCCCTTGCACCATGCAATTTTTTCTTGTTTCCTAAACTGAAAATACAGATCAAGAGTAAGATTATTCCTATTTGTTAATAATAATTTCTTTACAATTTATATTTTCAACTAATTATATAGTTTTAAGTAATTACTACTAACCTTATAATAATCAACAAAAAAAAAGAGAATTTGCAAAATTGTTGACTTTGCTGTCCCAGCTGACCACAGAATAAAACTGAAAGAATGTGAAAAGAAGAATAACTACCTCGACCTTGCTAGAGAATTGAAAAAACTATGAAACATGAAGGTAACAATTATACCAATTGTGATTGGAGCTTTTGGCACAGTAACTAAAGGATTATTAAAGGGCCTGGATGACTTGGAAGTTGATGGACGAGTGGAGAGCATCCAAACGACAGCTTGGTGAGAACGGCTGAAATACTGAGAAGAGTTCTGGAGACTTGGGGATACTTGCTGTCGCTAAAACTCCAGTGAAAAACCATCAGCTAATGCTGATGTGAAAAACTCCAAAGGAGTAGTAATAATGATAAATAATTGTAAACAATAACAGCTTAAGTAATAATTTTTAATCCAAATTATTTGCACAGTGTTGTATTTCAAGTATTCCTATCTCATACAAATAACTTTCAAATTCACATTTTTGGCAGGAATGAGAATATGCTGACTGCCAAAGAGTAAGCCCTCCATTCCCACCCAAAAGAGATGTCCTGGGTATGACACTAAACTGCATCTGGTTGGTGGTGAGGCTTCAGTGCTGAGGAATGTAGAGTACCCTTTCACTGCCCTTACTTCTAGGTCAACTCTGAACCAGAGTGGTAGTACTTGTTAGGGTAACCATCTATGGGTCAAATAGATTGGTTTAAAAATCATTTGTATTCAAAAGGACAATGTACAAAAAATAACCTTTTAAGAAAAAATGCACAAAAAATATAAATATGAATGTACAAGAATATGATTCCCTAACCTCAAGACATAAAATAAACTGAGATGGTTTAATATGCCATTAAAATAAATTCATCCATCAATTTTTAATTGGATCTATTTGACTCATACATGAAAACCTAGCAAGCACTACTAATGGCAAGAAAGAGGTAACTCCACACTCACCAGAGCTAAAGAACTGGACCATCACCACAGGATACAATTTGGTTTCATACCCAGGACACACTTCTTTTTTTTTGGCATGGAGAGGAGTCTTACTTGCTGACAGGGAACTCTTCATTATTGTTGAGATAAATACAGCTATACTCTTGATACATTTTTTTAAAAACAACCAAGTATATATCCTAAGTATAAGTACATACCTCTTTCACTGTATAAGCTAATATTAGAACCAATATTGAAATTTTTTCAAAAATATCTTTCAAAAGTTTATTCTTTTGGAAATGCCTGAAACATTTTAGCTTTAAATTTATTAGGTACATCTAATTTATCCAGAAAACAAATAAAACAGAAAACCACAAGAAATTCCCACTCCTCTCTCTGTCTCTCTCTCTCTCTATATATATATAGGTATTGCTGAAGGAAAACACCAACATTACTATTTTCAGTAAAGTTTACTATTGATGATTGCTTTGAAGTCAGATATCGTTCAGAAGGCAAAGTACTTTGGTGATGTCAGAATATATCTGCAGACTTTGTTGTTTCTGTGTCGCAATGTTTGAATACCAAATACATGTAGATGCAGACTTTACTTGATCTTGGAGAAATATATTTCCTCCATGAATTTTAGCTGAGCATGTCAAAAGTAAGTTGGCAATAAATTGTTGGCATCTCATTTTTATAGGAAATAAAGACACACACACACACACAAATAGTTTCAGCTCTATCGGCTGTGGCGGTAGAATACACAGACTGCAACTCTGCAGGTAAACTCAGTATCTCACAGTCCAGGGTGGTTTGTTACTGCCGAATTGTGCCTCGCATAACCAAAATATTGCAAAACTTTTGACTGACCTGAGTAAAAATAACAATCACAAAATGCAAAACCTAAGTTCAAATTCTGGATGAGGCTACTTGCATTTCACTTCATGCTAATGCCCTTGTGAAAGGTATAACTCCATCTGTTCTTCTACCAGCTATGACAAAATAGTAGTTCAGACTGAATTCTTTACTCTAGCTGTTGGTTTCATGTAACCTCAATGCCTTTATGTCAAGAGGAAATGGGCACCACCAAGTAACTTTCATTGCCCTAAGAGATGCAATGAAGGAAAATACTTTGCATAAAACTGACAACTTGATAGATTGCAGGAGACATAAAAACTGACAACTTGAGCAATTGCCAAACAACTCCTCATTTGCCTTGAAAGATATCATGAATAAAAATAATTTGCATGTCATCTTCATCAAAGCATGCTGACTCTCTCTCACCATCCATCCCAATCAGCCATCACTCCGGGTAAGTCGTCAAGATAGCACCCAGTGTCGGCACAGAGCTGATGAATGTAAATTTTTGCTGGTTGGCCAATACTGGTGTGTCCATGTGTAAGAGTCAATAGGAAAACATTGTTTATGAGTTTGTCCTTACTCCTCCGATAGAGCCCAGGATGGTTTGCAAAATGGGAGATTAGTTCAAAACAGCATGCTGCATCCATGTATAGTTCCCATCTAGCTTTCTCTCAAATATCTTTGCTTGTATCTTGAGAGTAGGTTAGGGGAGAGGAGATAGGCAACACCCAGTAACCTCTTCATATCATCCCAATAATGGCTGTCATAAAAGACTAGATTTTCTTATAACTTTCATGTTTGAGCAAATCATTCTATTAGTATGTCATTGTTAATTCTCTGATTTGTATTTTATACACCACATATTTTTACTTGCCCAGTTGGCTGGGCCTGTAGAATACACTAACTGAACCTCTGCAGAGAGGTAAGACCCCACCACCACCACCATCAATGAGTGTCCTGTATGTGACACTAAACAATCTGATGGTGAGATTCCAGTAATGCTGGAGCTTTGGAAAATGCAGACTACCTCTTCATTGCCATTGCTCCCAGGTCCACTCTATCCTGGAGTGGTAGCATCTGATAGGGTCCTATCTATAGGTTAAATAGAACTAAACCATGGTTTCTTGAGTTTACTGGGATTTTTTTTGCATTTAAACAGTGTATTTATGCTAAACTGAATTGTTTAAAATAGAACTGTTTTGACTTTTAAACTGTGTGCTTATGCTAAACTGAACTGCTCAAAATAGAACTGTTTTGATATCTAAACTGCATACTTAATGCTAAACTGAATTATCTGAAATAAAGCTGTTTTGACATTAACTCTGTGTATTGCCCAGTCAGCTGGGGCTATAGAATACAACTGCACTTCTGCA
Organism: Sepioteuthis lessoniana; assembly: GCA_963585895.1. Lineage (NCBI taxonomy): Eukaryota > Metazoa > Mollusca > Cephalopoda > Myopsida > Loliginidae > Sepioteuthis > Sepioteuthis lessoniana. The sequence continues at coordinate 67,539,896 of OY757910.1, read as the reverse complement.
GAGGGGTAAGACCCCACCCTACCCCTCACCAAAAAGTATCCTGGATATGACACTAAACAATTTGATGGTGAGGTTCGAGTGATGCTGGGGCTTTGAGGAATGCACAACACCCCTTCATTGCCATTGCTCCAAGGTCCACTCTGACCTGGAATGGTAGCACCTGATATAGCCCTATCTAGGGATTGAATAGAACTAAACTGCATACTTATGCTTAACTGAATTGTTTGAATTAGAACTGTTTGACTAAACTGAATAGCTTAAATAGAAATGTTTTTGACAATTAAACTGTGTACTAATGCTAAACTGAATTGTTTAATATAGAACTGTTTTGACATTTAACTATGTGTAAACAAAATCTCTACTTATATTAAACTGAATTGGCTGAATTAGAGCTGTTTGAATAAACTGAATAGCTTGAAATAGAAATGTTTTTGACAATTAAACTGTGTACCCATGCTGAACTGAATTGTTTGAAACAGAACAGATTATTTGTATAAAAATAGATTTGGCATTACAAAGGTTGATATGCCATAAAACCCAAACAACCAACCAACATATTTTTACTAATTTGATTTTTTTTTCAGAGTGCATTTTTAATTTGAAAGGAATATTTCTAAATCATAAATTCTTTATGATACTCACATTCTAGATTTGAGACAGTACAATATTTTTATTACAAACACTCCTTTAAGTTTCACAACATCCTTATTTGGAAAAGTTCCAAAGAAGAAATACTCAGACATTTGCTAGATGTACTTAAATTTCCCCCATTATTTGTCTGGTTGCTAATATCATGGAGAGAGAGAGAGAGAGAGAGAGAGAGAGAGAGAGAGAGTAAAAGAGAATAACAACACATCAAAGTTTGCCAACCATAAAGTTCCAATAAACCTTTGAAAAGATGAGCATTTATTTGTGTTATCTTCTTTCGTCACCAAATTTATTGCAAAGATCATCCCAGAGCAATATTGATTTCTCTCTGCTGAACAGTTGTGGTAATCAAGTACTGACTCTGATCTCCAAATCACTCGTCATTTTTACTATATTTGGGTCTTTGAAAATACCTGCATCATATGCGATTGATTTTAGCATTTACAGAGTTTACAGAATAATCCAATTCACTTCCATTTGTCAACATGTTTGTTTGCTTTGAAGACCTAATATTAAAGCACAAGTATTTTTAAGTGTATATAACCCTAAATGTACAATTTACACACAGTAAATCTAATCATTTTTAAAAATCTGCTTGACTTTTAATTTCTAATGTATACAGAAAATCTTTTAACTCTATCAATCTATATACACTAAAATTCTCATTCTGCTTGTATTTTTGCAGCTGTAACCAAACAAAAATTTGAGCAAGATTTTTATAAGATTGATTTAAATAGCATGTCAACTCACCAAGGGTTTTTTTATGATTAGAGGTTGAGGAATCACATTCATTGTAAGTTCATTTTTACATTTTAGTTTAGTCATTTCTTTAGAGAATTTTTTTACACATAGTCTGATAAAACATGAATATTATTTGAATAGATCTATTTGACCCAAATATGGGACCATAAGAGGTACTCACACTCTGGATCAACATGGAACTAGAAGTAATGGCAATGAACACATCCAAGATTTCCATAACTGGAGCCTCACCATCAGATGCAGTTTAGTGTCATACACAGGACACCCCCTTTAGAAGTGGTCTTACTCTTCCGCAATAGACACAGTGGCATATTCTAAATCCTGCAAGTAATTATATAAGGGCCAGAATGCATACTGAATAATGATATTTAAATGCCAGCCCAGCCAGGAATAAAGAAATACAATCATTCAAATCCTCAATAGAATAGAGATAACTATGAAATAACAGAATTCTTCAATCCTTCTAAAATAGGAGTTTCAATATCATCATATACCATTGTTAAAACAAAAACTAAGTGAGTTCATTGGTTATCTCATAAAATGATAAAGAGTTAAAAATAACTGCCTTGATTCATACTTACAAAAAACTTCTTATAACAGATGAATAGAGAGGGTGAAAGTAAACCGTAAGCTAAAGATCACTAAAAAGCTGTACAAAATATAAACAAGTAACGAATCTGGAAGAATTTAGATATAAATAAAAAATAACTTTTAAAGATATCAAAATTGTTCACTCACCTCAAGAGTCAACTTGCCATCAGGGCAATCTTTCATAAATCCTTTATACCTGCCAATTAAAAAGTAAAGAAATTATTAAAAAAACAGGTTATAAATTCATATAACTATTTCAAACTAAGATTATATATATACACACACATACACACACACTGTACATTTGCTATTTTTCTTTGACAACTGGCACATTTTGCTTTTTGTTTTCCATAAGACATTTTTTTTGTTGATTTCTTTCTGTAAGGGATTTTTTTATTGTCTATACTGAAGAACTATTATGACTTGTTCATATCTTCCATGGGAGAGTTATTAACCAGTTCACCTGTCTCTTTTGTTGTTTTCAAAAAAAGACAAGACATTCTCAATTCCTCTTCTATCAAAAAGCCCAATATGTGGGGCTTAGAATATACTGATTGCAACCTCTGAAGATGGGTAAGACCCCACCCCAAAAGAAGTGTCTTGAGAAAACACCAAATTATTTCTTATGGTGACTTTCTATGTTTGAGGATATATTAGATTTTATATATATATATATATATATATATAAACACAATTATTATATATATATATATATATATAAAAATTATGATATATGTATATATATATATATATATATATATATACACACATAAATTATGATATATATATATATATATATATATATATATATACACACACATAAATGGATAAGATAGTCATCAATGCTTGTGTCACCAATAAGGAGGATGAGGTATTATGATTTGAATAGGAGGCATCATGGTTGGTCCATAGAAAGTACCTGATGGTATAAAAACCCCTGCAGATCCTTATATAGCTTTCCTGAGAAGAGAACCATCATATTTATATAAGATAATGCTCTCTCACATGCAAAGTATAAAACTATGGAGTATCTGCATCAATTAGGCTTCTGTCAACCATGGAAGATGAATTGACTAACCAATTCTCCAGACTTAAACCCAATTGAAAACTTCTGGGGCGTTCTGAAGTGACGAGTTTACAAGAATTGATACCAATTTAGAAGCAAGGAGGACTTGTGGCAAACAATAGTGAATGTAGCACATGGAATTGCATCAGTAGTGATCCAGAAATTGATATGTTCCATGGACCAATGTATTATCCAAGTCCTTTCAATGAAAGGATCACATATTCCTTATAAACCAGCTCCACAATTTTTTAAAACTTTGTTCAGTGTTGATTTATATTTATTTCATGTTACTGTATATATCCATAATAATCTGTATATAAAGCAATTCAAGCATTTTCTTATTTACATGAGCTTTAATTACACCTCACTAATAATTTGAAACAGTTATAATTTAAGTAAATGAGGTAGATGATTCTAGTTTATATGTATTTTAGCAAAACCTTAGAATTTTTACACGCCACATGCATTTAATGGTTGTCATCATTCTGTAAAAATTTTTGTTAAATTCCAACTTGTGGTTTTTTGGACAAAATGGAAAATTGTCATCTCATTAATGTATGCTATTGTTTCTGCAACAATAATTATCTGTATATACACATGCCTATATATAACACATTCATGAAAGCCAGTTATGAAATTGCCACATATATATATGTCTACACAAGAGAGACATGTTAAAGCAAGTCTTATTTCTAATGTGTTATACAAGAAAAATCAAAAGCTGACAATACATTTTTGACACAACAACATGACTTGGTAGTTATTTAATTTAAAATAAAACCAGCTGTTGAATGTGTAAGCTTTTAAGATAATATAATTTCTAACACATTCTGATGGTAGCCACTGGCCCAAATGAGGTCTAGAGGGAAAAAAAAAAAAGAATTTTGATAAAATTCTTATATTTTGATAAATTCTGATATTCATAAAGAAATACATATAAAAATGCTTCCCCCGGCATTTTTCAGACCAAAATCTTCCTTTTTAGCTGATGCTTTTGTCAGAGATATGTCACATCATTAGTCTTCAGAAGTCAATTCAAACTTTTTTCTTTTTAATTTCACCAGTTTAATAATCATGGAATGATGTACTAAGTCTTGTACTACCACAACTTTTAAGTAAACTTGCCTTACTTTAAATCTCTGATATAAAATGTTTTCATAATAAAAAAAAACTTGTCATAAACATTGGTTCCCATAAGATGCAAAAATTTAAACTTTGTTTGCTAAGATATTCAGTTTTTGGTCAAAAATACATACAGATTCTTCAAGCTTACAAACTTCTCTTCTTTTTATTAAGAATATCTAAAGAATATGTTTAAACATATATGTACACATAGATACATAGATATGTACATATATAAATGACTCTGTGTCCTGAGTATGACATTGAACTGCACCTGGTGGTGAGGTTTCAGTTTTAGAGCTCAGGAGAGTGTGGAGTATCTTTTATTACCATTAATCTCAAGTCCATTCTAACCCAGAGTGGTGGTACCTGTTAAAATCCTATCTTTTGGTAAAATAGATCTGATTGAAAATTATTAGTATTAGATAAAAATACATATAACTGTGTGCAAATATTTAGTATTAAGAATAGTTACTTGAAGCTATAGATGAATCTTATCAGTTACTTGAAACCATATAACTGCTTGCAAAAAAAAAATAAAAAAACTAACTTTGGCATTAAATAATCCAGCAACAGTTGTATAGCATTTTGTTCCTTCACACTTGCCTCTTGCTATTGTATATCTTTGCTCTGTCACTTCTCTTGCTATCGTAGATCTTCATTCTATTATGTATTTTGTTATTGTAGATTTTCTTTCTATCATATCTCTCACTATCAGAGATTTTTGTTCTGTCATGTATCTGCTGTAAGTGCTGGAACCACCTCTTTATATACTGCCTCTATAGGAGCACAACCCACATGCATGTGACATCACTTCTACTGCATGCTCTATAAATTCCTTGTATTAATGGCAGCCATTTTTTCCCATCAAAACAACCCAGCAGGCTAGACATATTTTCACATGCTTTGCCAAAGGAGGTAAGTTATCTTTTTCATTACAATTGACATACCATGAAACCAAACAACCAACATATTGATTGTTTATTTGAATAAATACATTTATTAATAGTCCACTAACAATTTTTAAGTGTCTATAACTCTAACTTTCTAGAGCACAACAAAAAATCTACATCACTTTCAATAGATTGTAAAACAATCAGATCAACTAATATAGAACCATGAATATTTCTGGAGAAACCAATCACACTCATGCTTATGTGCACATAACACCACTGTCAAGTTACCATACTTGTGTCTTCTGATACAACTGACACTGTGATATACTTTCCACACTCATGTCTTCTGGCTTATGCACAATTGGCAGTATGGTCTACTTCTGCATACATATCTTTCAGCTTACATGCAATTGACAGTACAGTCTTCTTTTTTCAACTGAGCCTTCCAGCTTATATGCACAATTGACAGTATGGTCTACTTTATGCACCTGGGCCTTTCAGCTTACATGCAATTGATAGTACAGTCTTCTTTCTTCAACTGAGCCTTCCAGCTTATATGCACAATTGACAGTATGGTCTACTTTCCAATGTCTCCTAGCTTATTCAAAACCAACACTGCTGTTTTGTTTTCATACCAATGCTTTCTAAATTAGGTATGGCCAGTACTGCTTTTGAATTTTTCAATAGTTCAATTTTCTCTTGAGTTTATATCACTTCTTGATTGATTGATTGATTGATTTTTAATGTTATGCCAACCCATCTAGGATTATTTTCATGCCTAGAGGTTAAGGAACCACAAGAATTGTATGTTCATATTTACATTCTTGAGTATTTGTTTATAAAAAGTTTCTTTTTTCTTTGCACATGGTTCAATCATATACAAGTAATTTTCAAACAAATCTATTTGACCTATAGATGGTACCCTAACATGCATTACCACTTTATATTAAAGGGGACCTGGGAGTAATGGAAATGAAAGGGTACTTCACACTCCTGAGACCTCTAGAAATGGAACCTCATCTACAGATGCAGTTTAGTGTCATACACAAGACACCAATTGGAGGTGTCTTACTCCTCTTCAGGGAATACAGTCAATATATTCCAACCTCTGTCCACAGGATATCATATCATTTCATGAACTTGACACCACTTTTTATATATATATATATATATATATATATATATATATATATATAAGCAAATCATTATTTGAATTCCTGGTTTCTTATTTGGCTTTCAACATCAACAATAAGTAAACATAACAGATGCAAAACTATCTCAACCACTAAACTGGTGCCTTTAAGTTTTTATAAAAAAAAAATTGATTGCTTTGATCTGTCAAATGTCAAATTTCTCACTTCTTATTTGCCACTTTAATCTCATCAATTTAATCAACCAACTTTCCTTTTTCTCCTTTAACCTGACCTTGGTAAATTTTTCTCTCTAGTCTTACACTCTATCAAAACAGAGAAAAATGGTTAGCCTTAAAGTACATCAGCTCCTGAAATGTGTATACATTGTATAGTTCTCTCCGTTTCTCTGTCTAAACCTTCATTCTGTGACATTAATAAAGATCAATATCATTTCAGAGACACAATGGAAACAGTGTTCTTGCCAAGGTGCCTCCAAGAGTAAAGTCAGAAGAATGTAACAGAACCTGAAACGTTGAGTATAAATGATTCAGTGAATGAAAAATGACAAGAGACAAAGAGGAAAATTTCCAAAGAGACTGTAAGACTGACAGTCTTAATAGGAGAAAATATCAATATTTTTTCGATTTTTCTTTCATCTTTCTGTTAGGTAAACCATTTGAAGGATTAAAAGAAAAAGAAAAAACGATTCCGCACACACACACACACACACACACACACACACACACACACACACACAGAGACTTTAATTAGAATAAAAATAATATCAAACAATATTTTATATACATATATATATATATACCCACACACATAACAAAATAAATTGAATAAATTGAAAAAATAAAAACTACATAAAATAATATTTTACTCATTTAAAATTTCACAATAATATTTTCTATAAATCTAATACCTTTTTTAGTGCCCAAACTTTTATCTATGCCATATTACCTAACTTTAACATTAAAAATATTCAAAAATAATTCTTACAAATGTAAACAATAGAAATCTTAACTTATATGAAGTGTTAATATTTATAAATTGTCCCTCCATTGGACCATCATTAACTGTATCAATTTGGGGCAAATATTTCATGCATGTTTGCTTTTTAAATATAAGTAAACTTATGAAATAAAAAATAAAGCATCTACTATTTACAGTTCTGATATAGCTGTTGTGTTTCAATAGAAGTGAAAAACTATGGTGGAGAGTAGTTAGATGGAACAAGTCTTGTGTTAAGTGCTTCAAAACTCAGAATATATATATATATATATATATATATATATATATATATATAGTACTTATAAGACTCTTCAGAATTTAGTATTGCCTGATGACAGTGTAAACAAAACTATTAGTTATCAGTTATGTTTTACCAGATAGAAACATAGACTTCTATAACATTGTTGCTGGTGTCCTGCAAAGAGATACATTAGCCCCATATCTGTTCATAATCTGGGTAGACTACATACTTCGAACATCAATAGATCTAATGAAAGAAACTGGTTTTACTCTAAAAAAGGCAAGAAGCAGACGATACTCTGCACAAACAGACGCACACCACACAGACATAACATTATTGGTAAATACACCTACCCAAGCCAAATCTCAGCTGCATAATCTGGAGCAGGCAGCAGGTGGCATTAGCCTTCATGTCAATGTAGACAAAATGGAATACATGTGCTTTAATTAAAGAGGATACATCTCTCTGAAACTAGTGGACAAATTCACCTACCTCATAAGCAGTGTCTTATCCACTGAAAATTACATCAATATGCAACTAGCGAAGGCATGAACAGCTATCGATAAGTTTAACTTCTCTATGATTGATAACCTATTTGACAAAATAAAATGCAATTTTTTCCAAGCTGCAACATCTATTGTACTATATGGATGCAACTATTCTCCTTCCAGTTATAGTTAAATAGAAAAGAAAACTGAGCTTTTTAAACCTCGGTATGACAACTGGCTAAAGAGAAGGAAAACTCTGAAATTAAACCTGCTAAACTTCACTTAAAAATTGACCTTGTGTCACATCCTGCTCATGTGGAGAGATTAGTAAATAGATATTTTTGAGTGTGTGTCTGTGTATGAGTGAAGAGGCTGAGACACATGGAAAACCGCCATTTCTTTTGTTAAGTATCTATGTTGAATAGAGTAAATAACAATAGGCTATTATTTTGCAATTATTTCATGCAATTTTCTTATGGTATTTTCTTTTATTTTTAAAAATATCATATTCAAAGATGCTTTTCCCCCAAATTCCTTACAATTTTAAAATGCAATTTTCTCCAGAAACAGAACATTTTATATTACACATAAGAAAATAAGTGTAGATAATTCTGAAATGTTAATCAGAATCCTTCATTACTTAAATAGAAGTATCAATATCATCATGAATCACTGTTACAATGAGAATACGACTGGTTCAAAAGTCATCTAGTGTGTGTGTGTGTGTGTGTGTGTGTGTGTGTGTGTGTGTGTGTGTGTGTGTGTGTGTGTGTGTGCGTGCGCAAAGCAAAAAAAAAAAACATGTTCACATTGGTATGTTCAAATGGGTGCTCATTTGCATTGGGAAATACAGGTACACACCTAAATGAATAAATATATATAGTCACACACATAAGTGATAAATATTACTAAATATCATTACATAGATATATATATATGTATATGTATGTGTGTGTGTGTGTGGGTGTGTATATATGTATGTATGTATGTGTGTGTGTGTGTGCATAATACTTCCAAAATTGTTTGTATATACAAGCCTATTTCCACATATTTAGAAAAAAAAAACTAAAAAAAAAACCCCACAAATAATGAGAGAGAGAGAGAGAGAGAGAGAGAGAGCAAAGCCATTTCTAGCATCATCTTCATCTGGAGCATGTCTGACATGTTAATATTTCATCTGGCCTTTCTGTTCCATTGAAGCTGTGATGGAAATTTGCATCAAGGATCAAGGTGCTTATCTCAGACTGAACACAATCAACTCAAACCATTCTTTGGGGGAAATAGAGCAAGTAATCATTCCACTTGATAAGACCTTGGCACAAAATCAGTTTTATTCCCCAAGACCTGAACATTGAAAGGAATCGAACATTCCCCTGTTCCAACAGATAGTAGAATCATTTGGCTAATACAGCACTGCCATTTCAAGTTACAGGTCGACAAGTATACTCAGTGTCTTTGTCAGCATCTTGACTGACCATCAATTTTAGTTTCAGTACTAAATTTTTGTTTCAGACAGTAACAATGAATATCCTGTCCTTGTAGGTAAAGAGGAATTTCAAAATCTTTATTAAAGAAAAGAGCTGAGGAGAGACAAGTAGAGATGAGTAGAGGGAAAGACTGTTTGCATTTCATTTTGCATTAATGCTCTTGGGAAAGGTATGAATCAATCTCTTCTTTTCCCCAGCTACGGGTAAATAGCAGGGCAGACTGATACATTAGGCTTGCTTAGACAACCAGTCTAAGAGAAGGAAAAATCTGAATTTAAACCAGCTTAAAAATTGACCTTATGTCACATCCTGCTCATAGCAGAGGGTTTGGGTAAATTATATATATATATATATATATATATATATATATATATATATAGTGCAATTAGAAGGAAACTAATTGCACTGTTTATGCTCTGTATGTGAGTTTTGTTATATAAACCTGGATAGAAAAAATATATAACAATAGCCATACATCAAGCACTCCTATAGATTTATATAAAATTCCTCATATTCTGTATGTGAATAATCCGCTCCCACTTTCTTCAGACACTAGCTGGATATTACAGCTATATATATATATATACTGTCCGATTGGTATTATGGGTAGAGTGTTTTCCAATGGTCGGGGGGGGGACCAGGTCTAATCCCAGGTCAAGTCATACCAAAGACTAAATAAATGGTACTTGATAACTCCTTGCTTAACACTTAGCATTATAAGGTACATATCAAGGGTAAAGTAGAGCAATCCAGGGAAAGACGTAGCACCCTCTCCTACACCTCATTATTGAAGCTATTGAAAAGAGAGCCTTTGGGTCGCCTTTGACTATGGTTGACTAAATTACTTATATATATATATATATATATATACAGGGTGATTAAGAAATGCTAATAATTTTGAGATTATTCTTATGCTAATAATTTTGAGATTATCCTTATGGACAGGGATGGTGCATGGTAAACATGCACCATCCCTGTCAATGCATTACTGTAATCTTCCACTGGTTACTTAAAAGATACTAACACTTTTATAAGCTTGGTTAACTATTGTTTTATGGCATATCAACCCTAGTAGATTATTTAATGCCAAATCTTGTTTATAAATAAATGATTTATTCATAAATTGTTTGATGTTAACTTTATTTTTAAATGAGTTGTTAGAGTTTAATTATTTACATACAGTTAAATGGTTTCAAGTATTCCTATCCAACACTTATAATTCTATTTAATATGAATCCTTTGTTTGCATATGGTTAAATGGTTTCAAGCATTGCTATCTAAAATTAGTAATTTTATTAATTAAGTATTCCTATCTAATACAAATAATTTGCACACAGCTGTATGATTCCAAATAACTAATAATAATACTTAGTCAATGATTGAACAAATTTATTAGACCCAAAGATGGGAGCCTAACATGTAATACCACTCCAGGTGAGAATGAACCTGGGCTGAATGGCAATTAAGAGGATACTCCAAATTCTCAAAAGCTCCCAGACTTTGACCTCACCATCAGATTCAATTTTGTGTCATACTCAAGACACTCATTGTGGAGGGTCTTACTCCTCTTCAAAGGTACAATCAGCATATTCTACAGCCCTAGCCAATAAGAAGTTATTGGAAAAACAGAACTGATATTATGGAGACCAACAGGAATTCACTCTTTGTGTATGTGACCTCCATACTGTATACATACACACTCACACTCACAGTAGTAATTTACTAAGCATTTTGCTTAGATGTGGCACAAGGCCATATGAATGGAGAACTCTATGAGACTCAAACTCACTCATATAGGTTTGCTAGTCTAGCTTACTAACCATTACACCACCTGAAGCGTCCATGCACACAGTAAGGTGTTACTCCTGTTAAGACAGTAACAACAAAAAAAGTAAACATTTATTATGAAATAAAGAATAGTGACTTTATGTGCTACAATATGACTGCCATATTACTTTTTTTCACATTGTATGTGCGTGTGTTTAGAGGGTGCCTAAATGTTAAATGATGATTAGAAAGCTAGTCTATCAATCCTTGAATAGAGCGAAGTGAGCTCAATCCTTATTGGATACATTCCAGACAAGTAGTTTCATATCATATAAAACTAAGCAGGGGAAATACTTAGTAAATCACTGTATATCAAAGGAATAAACTGATTGAGAGAGAGAGAGACAGAGAGAGAGAGAGACAGAGAGAGAGAGAAATGGGGATGAATAGACTTAGTCTAATCATTTCATTCATTTCAGGAGGATGCAAATTCATGAGCTGTCCAATGGACTGGCAAGGCACCAAAGAAATTCAGCTTTTTTGGAGGGTTTTTTTTTGGTAAGCAATCAAAAGTATCATTGTGAGATATGTTATTTTCATGTTATATCATTTGTTTTAGTTTTCATTTTCATATTTCATTATTTACTTTATTTTTTAATCAAACTTTATTAATTCATTAATACCCATAAGGCTCTAGTTTTAGAGTTTTGGAGAATGTTAAGTCACTCCTCCATGGCCATTACTTTCAGGTTCAAATCTGTTAGGGTCCTATTTATGGTTCAATAAATCTGTTTCAGATAATGAACTATTTACCTATTTAAAACGATTGTGTAAGTTATATTTTTATACTATATATAATTGTTAAACTGACATCAGCTTAAAATAACCCAACAAAGTTTGACATGCCATAGAACCAACCAACCATTCATAAATATGCATATATATTCCAGAAATTAAATCTGCAATCCTCAGTAAGCATCTCCTCACTTATATTTCAAAAGTTCCTTCCTATGATCACAAAAGTAACACCTACTCACAAATGGATAAGGATCACTATGGAATCCTTCTCTGTCTGACATTTGCAAATTATTATCAAAGAAAAGAAAATTCTAAGAAATTTCCTATTTTTTGTAAATAATCACTACCAATGTATGTCTAAGTTTCATTAAAATTTGTAGCAAAAATAAAAATGTTTCAGTTTATTTTTTCAGTCTGTTTCCCTCTGTTCAATAATAATGTAGAAAAGTCTTAAATACTCTGTCAAACCCATAATATGCCAGATACATTTACAATATTTTTTCTCTCTAAAACCCTTGACAAGTAAAAAAGCCTAAAAGCAATTTCTGAAAACAATTCAGTCCTCTATTTTATCTATGAACTGAACATTAAAAACAGAAATTCCCTTCTTAGAAATCTTAGTTGAATAAAATAACCACACCTTCATCAATTTCTTATACAAAGCAACCTACACATTTCAATTCCTTCGGCTTTAACCATTACTCTGTGAATGAATATCAGGCAGCTGTCATTAAAAATATGATCAATAGGCCCAACTAATCTCCTCTTCTCTTACATCTGATAAAAAAAAAACAGTAATATTAAACACTTGTATATAATGGATTCCATAATAATATCATTACAAAATAAAACAAGCTTTAAAGAAAATTACAAATAACAACATAAATAATGGTGATAAAAATAATGAAAATACAATAAATCTATTTTATTGCAACCACATGCACTAGAACTAAAAATAAGATGAAATAGCAACTAAAATTATTACATACAGGCACACATCTGCTGAATGTGATAAACAGGACTAACCATTTATTACAAAATAATCTAAATATCTAATTTTATCTTTACAAACAATGCTGACCCATAAAAACCTCAATTGAATAAAATCAAAGTCATTTTGAAATCCTCCTATCCCCTAAGTATATATTCCATGATACAAAAATATCCAATTCATACATTACATATACTGTCCTACAGTATAACATGCATCCTGTAAGTTTGAAGTGCTATCCATGCTTATATCAATGAACAGAACTTATTAGACCATAAGATTCCAATTAGTGTATGACATATACTTATAAATAACACACACACACACACACATGTATATATATAAGCCAAACTACAAAAAAGCTACTCCAAATTGTTGAAGCTTTTACCATTAAATATAGGGAAAACATGAATTAAATAAAATCTCATCCAGTTTGATTGATTGATAGAGGTTAAGGAATTGCATTCATTATACATTTGCAATGTGATATGGTAGGTCCAAGTTATAAAGAGAATTTCTGGGAAAGGAGAAAGAGAAAGAAAAAAAATTAGAAAAAGTAGACAGAGAGTCTATGGAACAGCCACTTAACCTCAGAGCCAAAGAACAGGTGAATGACTATGGTAATTAAAAAGGACTAGAAAAACAACCCAGAGGTCCCAAATCAACTGTACAGGTGTGGAACCCCCAGAAAGGGATATGGTCTTCCCTTTAAAACCAGGTGGAAGTAAGGGGATGACTCAAGTTTAAAAGTGAGTTAGCAGTTGGACATGAAGAGGTAAAGATGATAGTTGAACAGCAGCAATGAAAATGAAAAGACAGACGAAAATTACAGTCTCCAAGACACAAACCTGTGAAGATAAAACCAGCAAACAAGCATGTAAGAACTACAACTGAAAACTAGGAAGAAAATTCAAGGTCCATCTCTGGTTTCTTTCTCCTTATGACATGCTGTTTCTCTTTGTCCAGTTAACGCAAGTGAATCAGTTTTCATAAGCTGTTTCTTTCTCCCAGTGACTACATAAAAAGTGCAGCACTGAATAACCTTTCATGTTAGTGAACTAACATATTATAAATGTCTACTTGGTACAATTATGTCACAACCTTCTATTTGATATCATTATGTTACACATTTATATTTACATTTTTTGTAATTGTTTTTTACACACTATTATATGATATCAAGTATTCCTATTTAATGCTAATAATTGTGCGATTTCAATTAATTATTTCTATTTAATAATAGTTATTTGTTTGCACACAAATATATGGTTTCAAGTAACTAATAATAATCTTCCATAAACAATCATAACTTCAAATAACTATCCTTAATACAAATCATTAGCAGCTATATGGCATTAATATTTCTATTGAATAAAGATACAAACAGATCAATTTGAATAATAGACGGGATCCTAAGAGGCATTACCATTCTTGGTCAAAGTGGTCCTGGAAGTAATGACAATGAAAGGGTACTCTACACTCCTTGAAGCTCTACAACTAGAGCTTCAATATCAGATGGAGTTTTATGTTATACTGAGTATACCTCTTTTTGGGGGTGGGATCTTACCTCTCTGCAAATCTGTATTCAAAGCCCAGTCAATGGAACACTCATTCAGTTTGAAAACTAAGATTATAAATGTATTAATAGTCTGATACAACTAGATAAGCCTAGAATTTTATGAATGTTCCTATCATCCATTATATTGCCATTAGAGGTAAATGGTTAGAGTTCAAAAACTCAAAACAAATTAAAATCAAAATTTTTACCAGATTATGATAATGGCCAGAAATTTGGTGAAAGTCCTTGATCACAAATACCTGCTTCAAAAGGAGCATTCATTTGATATATATATATATATATATATATATATATATATATATATATATATATATACATAAAAATATATTTTTTTTTATGTATTTATATATACTAAAATACAAAAGCTCTTCTCAAGAATTGAACATTCCAGGTACACAATATGTAAAAAGATATACACAAAAAAAAATCCTTTCACTTCTGCTGAGAATGACAATGGCACTAGGAAAAGATACCTGACTGACATGAAGTCTCTCTCTCTCTCTCTATATATATATATATATATATATATATAAGGTATATATATACATAGAGATATGCATACATATACATATATACACATGTATATATATATATATATATATATATATATATATATACACATATACACACATATATATATAAAAACATACATGTATATATATATATATATATATATATATATATATATATACATATATAAAAACATACATGTATATATATATATATATATATATATATACACATATATAAAAACATACATGTATATATATATATATATATATACATATATACATATATAAAAACATACATGTATATATATATATATATATACATGTGTGTATATATATATATATATATATATATATACACAAACATACATATATATACATATATATATACATGTATGTATGTTTATATATATATATATGTACTGGGTGGAACAATAAAATTGTCGCCCTAGAAAAGACGACATGATTCCATTCCCATTTAATGAAAACCGGTTTTCTTTTTTTGTTGCAGACTATCTACTAGCTGGCCAGTTGTGTACAAATCCCAAAAGCGATAGGAGCCTTCTGTCATGTCTGAAAGTGACACAATGTTCAATGAGCGAGATCAGAGATGTGCCACAGTACAACTCATGCTCACTACCGATCCAAGTTATGACAACAGGACCATTGCTAGCACCCTCAAAATGCAAATCTGGATTGCCACAAATAACAGGGACATGACCAGGGTGATGAAAACAAAGTTTCCAGCTATAGTTATGATCTTTGATGTGGTTTCAAGTGAGGGCCACATCATGCCACCTCACACCTTCGAAGTCAGGTTGAAAGTCCACACCAAAGTGTACCTGGATGTGCTGAAGAGTGTTGTGATCCCCTGGTGCAATCAGGTGGCCGGTGGCAGACCCTGGGTGTGGTAGTAGGACTCGGGGCCAGCCCACAAGTCCAAAGAGACCCAGGCTTGACTTCAGAAGGAGTGCTACGGATCCGTATTGAAGCGGTGATCAAGGCTGAAGGCAGCAACATTGAATAGATGTCAGCTCTACTACATAATCAAGTTACCTGAATTGATTTTTTCAATAAAAGTTTTAAAATAAAGCTGCAGTGTTGTTTTCTTTAGGACAACAATTTTATCGCTCCCCCCTGTATATATATGTATGTTTATATATATATATAAGCACAATTTCTTCCAAGCATCCATAGTATCAATGCTGCTATATGGATGCATCACATGGATGCTAACAAAATGTATGGAGAAAAAAACTTGATGACAATTACACAAGAATGCTGCAAGCAATAATGAACAAGTCCTGGAGACAGCACCCCACAAAAGAGTAACTGTATGGCCACCTACCACCTGTCACAAAAACTATCAAAATTAGATGAACCAGACATGCGGGATACTGGTGGAGAAGTAGGGACGAGCTCGTAAGTGATGTACTCCAGTGGACCCCTTTCACAGGGACAAGCAAAGGCAGAAAGTTCAG